>CM022706.1:4285794-4408294 GCA_012295165.1 Asparagus setaceus
TTGATAATAATCCACCCTAAGTGAGGGAGACTGACATTCGCCCCGACTCTTCGCGGATTCTACACCACTTCTGAGAAGCTTTCAAGGCTTTAATGTCAAATATGGCTACGACGATCCCTCGCCATCGCTGAGAGTGATGAAGACATGCCAACATGGGAAGACCCATGGATCCATCAACTCCAAGAGCAGCTTTGGGGATAGGTTCAACAAAGAGAACCCCCACTAAGGACGAGGTAGTCCAGTTAATATGGGTGATGAAGAGCATCCTAAACTCATAAACATCGCAATACTCTCCCTGGAAGAAAAGGAAGAGTTGATTGCCCTAATCAGGAGTATATCGATGTATTCACCGAGTTACGAGGACATGCCAGACTCGACCCTAATGTGGCAACACATCGCCAACATCAAGGCGGATGTCAAACCCGCCAAGCAACAAAGAAGACGGCCCCACAAATATTGGAGGCAATTGTTGACGGCGAAGAAACTCATAGAATCGGATTCATCGAGGAAATTCAACATCCGGATTGGGTGGCTAATATAGTCCCGGCCATGAAGAAGAATGGGTCGATTAGACTCGTGTCGACTACAGACCTCAACGCCGCTTGCCCGAAGATGACTTCCAATCATCATGTCATAGTTGACAACACGCGGTGGATTTGAAAGAATGTCCTTTATGGATGGCTTTTCGGTATAATCAAATCAAGATGTACCCCGATGACGCCAAACACAATGCTCGTAACTTCATCGGATATATTGCTACACGGCCATGCCGCTCGCCTCAAAAATGCCGGGCGAACATACCGAGAATGACGAGATTTTCCAGATCATCTTCGAAAACGGTCGAATGCTACGCCGACGATTTGGTCGTGGAAAAGCCGCGGACAAAGGAGATCACATCAAAGATCTTAGAACGGTATTCGAACTCATGCGACTCATCGCCTAAAGATGAACCCCGCCAAATCCTTCCTCGATGTCCAAGGGTAAGTTCCTGGCTTCGCCACCGACAAAGGAATCCACGCCGATCCCGACAAAGTGAAGGCATTCAAGAGTTGCAACCTCCGAAATCAGAGAACTCAGGGGTTACAAGGACGACATGACATCCGACGGCTCATATCGAACCTATCCGAAGTGCAACCGCTCTCCGTTGAACAAGAAGGGCGTCATATATTTGACGACGCCGTAAGGCATTCAAGAGATCAAGTCGATCTCGCTAAACCTCCCGTTTGTTGCACTGGCTCGGAAAACCGCTTTTGATCTACGCCAAGGCAACGGATCACTGTTGCGCTTTACTCGCGAAGACGACGACAACGTCACGCAATGTGCGCAGTATTACCCGAAATAACATTAGTCGGTGCCGAAGTCTCGATATCCAATGGTCGGTAAGTTGCCTTGCATTAGTGTTCGCGATTCGTAAAATGCGCACTATTTAGCCTGACAGACGATTTATGTTATTCTAACGAACCGTCCGGATATTTATGACCCACCGCCTCGATGAGTTGGCGCAGCGAATGGGCTTGCTCTTGTCCCAATATGACTTATATTTCAAACAACAAAGTCACCAAAGGACAAGCATTTGTGATCTCTTGGTCGCCACCACAACGGATGCAGCTTGAGCTATATGATGATCTTCCCGATGAAGTTCAAGAAGTCAACACTACATCGCACCAACAAATATGGCATTGTATTTCGATCTCGGCCACCAATGTGGCAAGTGCCCCCGACGTTCTAAAATCTCCACCGAGCTCGAGTTGTCTTGATTTCCCCGGAATCATGTCATGCCCCGTGCTTATTCACTCACCAACCTCGCTCCAATAACGAGTCTAATACAACGCGCTACTTATCGACTTAGCTTCGCCAAAGAGTCGGGGTCAATATCTCAAGCCGCATGGAGATTCACAATTGATAGTTGCTGTTCGTGGTGACTACAAGTCGAATCGATCTAATCCCCTATCATCGATAGCCGCTGAAATAGCGTACTCATTCAAGAGTTTTTCATCGAATATATCCCGCTTCCAAAACGCTTTGCGCGGATGCACCGGCGGCGCAATGGTCGTTAGCACAACCTTCCCAGACCGAGCAACTAGTCACGGCCAGACTCACCAACTCTTCGCATCATTATAATGATGAGGCACAAGAAGATAAGGGGTAGTTACCAAAGAAGTGTATACAACCCAAACCAAGTTGGAGCCCCGAGATTGGCGCCTCTATCATCGATTACGCCTTACATGGTATTCTACCGTAAGACGAAGGAGAGAGAGTCAACCGCTAAGAGCTTCAAGATTCTTTTACTACACAGACCCGTGATGTTATATCGCCGGGTACGACGTCTTTATTCGCATGCCTCTCAAACAAAGAGGCGTGAGAGGTCCTTCTGAAGCACACGGGTGAATGTGGTGCACACCACCGGTCCCAAGCTCTACGATCGAATCAGAGAATGGGCTACTTTGGCCAACGATGATTAATGACGCCGTCGAAGCACGCCGAAATGCCACGCTGTCAAATTCACGCCAATTATATGCATCGCCTCCCGAAAGCAGCATCCTTCGCCACATCCCCGCCATTCGAGACATGGGGAATGGACGTCAGAGGTCCCATTTTTCCTCCGCCGGTCAAAGGCGATCGGTTTATTCTAGCAATCACCGACTACTTCCAAGTGGGTCAAGCAATTCCGCTTAAAAGAAGTAAAGGCGAAAGTACCGCCGCAATTTATCAAACACCATGTCATTTACCGACGGTGTTCCAAGACGGATCGCATGACAACGGTCCCCAATTCATCAAGAATTCCTTCATCGTTTTATAAAAGTTCAAGATACAAGATGTCTCCCAACAAATTTTATAATCCAAAGAAGAAATGGATTAGCCGAGTATGCTCAACAAGACCATCGCTAAAATTTCGTAAGCTTGTGAAGAGTAACAAACGAGACCGATGATAAACTCGAGAAGCACTCGCATATCGCACAACGGCGCGACGCCAACCGAGCGACCCCGATTCCCCGGCTTACTACTGCGCGGCTCTCCCGCTGGAAATTCAGATTCGCCACTGCGACGCCTTTCAACAGATGACGACCAAGAACAACATCAAACGCCTCAAGAGCTCGAGATGTTAGATGAGAAGCTCGAGGCTCAACAATGCATTGAGTTTTACAAGCTAGGATGTCGAGGGCTTTCAACAAGAAAGTTCGACAGAGAACCTTTAGAGAAGGAGATTTGGTCCTCGCCGACGACCGATAATCCTCACTTCCAAGAAGAAAGGTAAATTCAACCTAAATGGGAGGGTCCGCTTGTAATAGAAACTCTACTCTAATGGTGCATACCGCCTAATTACCCAAAATGGCTAATCGGCAATTAATGCCGATAAATGGGAAGTTCCTCAAGAAATACTACCCTTAGTATCTTCAGATAACCCATTTCAACGGAAGTTTCGGGATGTGTTACCCACTTTCCTTGAGGATAACCCTAAATTTATCCTCCATCATAATTTCCCCACCGATCAAATTCCTTGACGGTGGCCTACAAATTTTCTCGTACATTACCAAAATCCCTCTTGATTCCGCTCTATGAACAAGAGGCCCACTAAAATCCTTTTACGGAGATAGAATATAAAATTCTTCCTCCAAGCCGAAGATCCCTTTCGTGGTTAACGGGGTTCTGCCCATCCTTTTCCGTAGCGCCAATCAAGGTAAGCACGAACCTTTCATCTTAGGTAGCTACCGATCAAGGTATGCGCCGATTTTCGCACTGTGTTGTCCGATCAAGGTCACCCGAAGTCTTTTCGCTTCTGAGTGGAGATCCCACTCTTAGTTCCATCTTCATCTTAGGTAGCTCGATCAAGGTATGCGCCGATTTTCGCACTGTGTTGTCCGATCAAGGTCACCCGAAGTCTTTTCGCTTCTGAGTGGAGATCCCACTCTTAGTTCCATCTTCATCTTAGGTAGCTACCGATCAAGGTATGCGCCGATTTTCGCACTGTGTTGTCCGATCAAGGTCACCCGAAGTCTTTTCGCTTCTGAGTGGAGATCCCACTCTTAGTTCCATCTTCATCTTAGGTAGCTACCGATCAAGGTATGCGCCGATTTTCGCACTGTGTTGTCCGATCAAGGTCACCCGAAGTCTTTTCGCTTCTGAGTGGAGATCCCACTCTTAGTTCCATCTTCATCTTAGGTAGCTACCGATCAAGGTATGCGCCGATTTTCGCACTGTGTTGTCCGATCAAGGTCACCCGAAGTCTTTTCGCTTCTGAGTGGAGATCCCACTCTTAGTTCCATCTTCATCTTAGGTAGCTACCGATCAAGGTATGCGCCGATTTTCGCACTGTGTTGTCCGATCAAGGTCACCCGAAGTCTTTTCGATTCCTACGGCAAGGAATCAATTAGCCTCATCCCGAAATAGAACACATTCTTCTTTTCCCACCTCAATCAATTTTACTACGGTTCGCCATTCTCCCATAAAAGAAGACACCAAGGTTCGCCTTGGGGTATTTTATCCCAAGCCTAAGAAGGATAAAGCCAACGCTTCACACGCTGCTGCCGTTTAGTCTTTTTCCGATTGAAGAAGACACCAAGGTTCGCCTTGGGGTATTTTATCCCAAGCCTAAGAAGGATAAAGCCAACGCCACACGCTGCTGTCGGCTTAGTCTTTTTCCGATTGAAGAAGACACCAAGGTTCGCCTTGGGGTATTTTATCCCAAGCCTAAGAAGGATAAAGCCAACGCCACACGCTGCTGTCGGCTTAGTCTTTTTCCATTGAAGAAGACACCGAGTTCGCTCTGGGGTATTTTATCCCAAGCCTAAGAAGGATAAAGCCAACGCCACACGCTGCTGTCGGCTTAGTCTTTCTCCGATTGAAGAAGACACCGAGTTCGACTCGGGTATTTTATCCCGGCCTAAGAAGGATAAAGCCAACGCCACACGCTGCTGTCGGCTTAGTCTTTCTCCGATTGAAGAAGACACCGAGTTCGACTCGGGTATTTTATCCCAAGCCTAAGAAGGGATGAGTCTACGGTAACACGCTGCCTGTTAGTCTTCCTGAAAAAGACGGCTTCACGATTCAACATCGTGAGCATTAAGTCTAAGAGAGTTTCATTCTTTAGCACAACGCTGTGTGTAGAACGGATTTAGACAATCTACATGCTAGCCCAACTCAAACGGTAGTTGGTAAAGGCTCATCAAACCCGCTGAAGGTCGGGTTGGCTAATAACCCTAAAGTCAACGCCACACGCTGCTGTCGGCTTAGTCTTTCTCCGATTGAAGAAGACACCGTGAGTTCGATTCGGGTATTTCGTCCCGGCCTAAGAAGGATAAAGCCAACGCCACACGCTGCTGTCGGCTTAGTCTTTTTCCGATTGAAGAAGACACCGAGTTCGACTGGGGTATTTTATCCCGGCCTAAGAAGGGACGAAGTCTACGGTAACACGCTGTCGGGTGGTCTCTTGCCCGTAAAAGAGTACGGCCTATGTATTCGATATCATAGCAACAAGTCTAGAAGAGTTTCATTCTTTAGCACAACGCCACGCTGAACGGATCCCGATAACCCGCGACGCTTAGCCCAACTCAAACGGTAGTTGGTAAAGGCTAATCAAACCCGCTGATGGTCGAGGGTTTGCCAAAATCCTATAAGTATTATGGTTAATTATTTCTCACGGCAAAAGAATCATAATAAATAATGAAAGGATAGGTCTTATTCATTTGAAGCAAATATAGAAGGAGCTACAACCGCTTAAACATCAAGTCTATGACAAAGGATTTGTTGTTCGAAATGGTGACACTTCACCATTGTAAGCCCGGTGGAGTTCTTCCCCGCAACTCGCTCAAGGACTCCTCATCGGTGTTCGTCTCGCGGTTGCCTCCTCGAAGCTCGGCCGCTCGACAGATCAAGCTCCCTAGACGCAACGGTGAGGGCTTCTTCCTTGTTGGCCTTGGCCTCCAAACCGCCATCCTATCTTCCTCAAGATGGAGCTCTCCCCGAAAGCAAGATATTCTTCTCCGCACGACTCGCCACGATATCACCGATGTGGCTTAGGAAGAATATGTTTCAAAGAACAAAGCCCGAAGCTGATCGGGCGCTGCCTTCGAGATCCGACTTCGAGCCCAAGAAAACACGAAGCATCGCGCCATGCCTCTAAACGCTGAAGCCCCGATGAGCGCTACATATGAGGAAACCCCAAATACCCCAGTTTTGCAGCCTCGCTTTCCTCCGTGATGCTGGGTCATCAACAATGGCCCGAGCCAGCTCGATAACCCATATCTCAGATCAGCTATCCGGATCAAGCGCACCGAATCGATGAAGAGAAAGCCCGCCATGAAGGACCTTTTCGATCACCATGTTCACCAAAGAAAAGAATGAGTTTTCCAAACAGATAATAAGATGGGATGGATCTTCATCCAAAGATCAACGCCTTGCCGTGTCATGGAGTCGAGATGTAGGCTCGACGTAAGAAAAGAGGACTTTAGAATTTTCAGAAAAAATGGGCTTAAAATTTATTGGGCTAAAAGACCTTACCCGCCTCCTTCTGTAGTCTCGAGGCTAGCGAAGTCTACCGTAGGCGATCTATCGCTGGACGCTGGCCAATCGGCCGAGCCCCTCGCAGTGCTCATCTATCTCAATCTACGGCCGTGGTAGCCGATTCCGAGAGCGGCTGAAAGAGGAGTACCTACCGCTACACAAAGGGAATGTTCACCTCTTTAATTATAGTGGTATTGGCCAAACTACCGTCCTATAATTAATCAAGAGAAAGTTCATACCTTCTTCGTGACGAGAGCTTCGCAATCTTCACCAAGGGTATCTCCATCCTCGGACTAAGCTGCCAGAGTGTGTCATCCATGGAAGTGTTGCCATAAACCGATCCCACGAAATCTTCCATGGAGAGGTTCAAAAGAAGGCATTAGGAAGGCAAATGCAATTAAGTCAAACAATAGGTAAAGCTACGCACCTCCTATAATGGGGTTAGCTTTGCTAGTCTCGATGGCGATTTGTCTCCTCGCAATCCTCTAAAAGAGCAAAAAGCAAAGAGGTAATTAGTGGAGGTACAACTCGAAGTCGCTTCAATTCTCGTGATTCGCCATCCGTAAGAGGAGTTATTGACGCGATGTACCTCGTTCACCAATCAGTCCTACGTCGCCTCCTCCGCCATAGCTCCATACATTTGTTGAGTAAAACTTGGCTCAAGATGAGCGTAACCGGTTCTGAATTGTGGTGAGCAAAATCAAAGCCAGATCATAATCCCTAGAACCCCTCGCATGCTAACGGAGAAATGTCACCGCAAAAGTTGAAATTTCAGATTTCATCACAAGGAATTATTACCTCCGCCACCGACCGAGCACACCGTCAAGTCTATATCAAAGGACCGAGGATTCACGAATTTTATGAGCTAACCTCTTTCGCTTAACCCTTGAGAGGGTCGAATTCTTCCTCTTCAACAGCTTTTTCCCGAAAATTCAATTGAATGAGAAATCCAATAGAGAGGATTAGAAAACAAAGGGGAAAAAAGAGAGTACCGAGGTTCGCAGAGATGCGCTGGTCCTCTTCTAAAGTCCAGCAGACAGAGTCGTGGAATTCCCCCCCCTCAATTGGTGGATGAGATTGCGGGCGCTCGAACTTGAGCTGATCCGAGATGTCCGAGTGTCTGCCGCAACGATGCTTCGCCACCGTCCGAGATAGCCCTCACAGGATCGCCTCTAGCTACTAATAGCCAACTACAATGAAGGAATGTCGACTCACCGACGGCCCGAGCTCGAGACTGAACCTAGCACCGCAGACACCCCATGACGCCCACAACCATGCTCGGCCATCCACAAGTCCACCTCGAAGTGAGTCGCTTGCCGGGTTCCCAACATAAAGTTGGTCGTGAATCGAATCGGGAAAGCAAAACGACAGGGAAAATAAGGCTCAATGAAGCATTCCTCACTTACCGAAGGTGAGATACCCCGCCCGATATTCACTAGCCGCTTGAAATAGCCAATGTTAAGTGAAGTCTCGCTGTTCTCGATTCCTCGCACCAAGGACTCACCATATTGACTAGAATCGAGAAAACATCCGAAAAGATCCACCCTTTGTGAATCTCAGACTGCTTCTTTGATCTCAGAAACCACGCCTTCCATCCGCAATCCTCTACCAACCGTAAGAAAGGAGTAGACGACTGGAACCCGTGCATACATCGTCGGGACGATGAAGGACCAACCAGTCATCAAATAGGTATATGGGAGCTCTACTGACGAAGGGATACGGATGATGGCTCGCCCTTTCTCGGTAAACGCCAACTATATGCCGCAATCCACTCGTGAATACCGCCACCATCACCGAAGAGAGAGAGTTCCTTCTTGTGGGCGAAGTTGAACTGGCAGGATAAAGGACCTCCAAAGGTAAAGCATCATCGATTGATATGGAACCACACACTTCTTGAGCCGATTGCAAGATAGCCCGCTAGAAGAGTTGTCTACCGATAGGCTTCACCGCATGCCACGTAAAGGTCGCAAACTTGGTCCCCGGAAAGCTTCTTTGGCGTAAGCCGAGTGTATAAGAGTTAGCCCTGACTCTCGACGCTTCATTAACCTTCAAGGAGTGAGCGTGATAGTTCACATATTTCTCGCCGATTTGTCCTCCAAATGCCGGAACAAGTAATTGGCGAATCGCCGTGACTCACCTCGCGATTTAGCGCAGGTTCGGGGCAATGAGCTATATGGTAATGACAAGTGAGATCCCATAAAGTCTTATAACGACGGGCGTATGCTCTTCAAATGCCGCTTCCCGATTGAGGGAAAGTACTCGATATAGCATCTTCCCATGGGTAGACTCAAATACGATACATCTCATGCAAAGCCAACCCCAACTCGCCATGTTTAGTGAAAACGATTCAACTGGATTATAAAGCTCAATAAGGTAAAGAAATGGTTGGCAATCGATTGGAAGGCCATACATGGTGGCACTAATCACAATACGCACCGCAAGCACGGTTCTCCATCCCATCTACCGAGGACGGCGGTCAGCGACCCCACCAAGCTTACTTGACGGGGAATACCGAAGAATCTATGATCGACGACGCGATCTTCGCCCCATTTAGCAAGGCGATTCTTCAAAGTCGAGGCAGAACAAAAGCTCATCACGGGCGGTGTGTCCACTCTACAACCCTGGTGAAGGCCGATGACGCGATTCCGCTGGAACCCGAACCGCCGGTAATAAACCCACAATGAATATCGCATGTTCACGACGCCATGACATATACGCTGGAAAGATCGTGTCTGACCAGTTGATGGAGGTATATGGGCCTCCGCCTGCCTTTGTTCAACCACCCTCACCTCGAAGAGCGTCGATCCGATCCTTAACCGAAGCCCAATAGATAATCTCTTTCAGCCCGAGAGGGTGTCCCTACGAGCGATCGGTGACCAATCCCTGATAACGCGAACCCTCAAATGTACCGATCGCCTCCGCCGATGTGCGGGCGCAAATCGAGGCAGATAAAAATCGCGGATCATCACACATGGAATAATAGTCACTATGACGCCCATCGACCGCAGAGGGTCGGAAAAGCTCCCGAGGAATAATCAACTCAAATCGAAAATACTCGCTAGTAAATGGCGCTGAATTCATCTTACATAGATTGAGTCACGACCTTATAACGGGCGAGTACGGTGTGAAATCGCCCCGCTAAAAACATCGAGACGGTGATCTTTGAAGCCTCAATCCTCACGAAGGAGAATCTCGCTCTTCCCAATCGCCACAAAGGAGAACGGCGGGTCATAACGAACGCGGTACAATTTGAAGCCTCAATCCTCACGAAGGAGAATCTCGCTCTTCCCAATCGCCACAAAGGAGAACGGCGGGATACAACGATATATGTACGAAAATATGATGACGCCGGCGCACCACCGAAGAAGGAGGCGGCATTCACGCCGGCGAAGTTGATCGACTAAACGCTGGATCTCCCGACGACATCTAAGCCGCAACAATACAACAAAAGTCGATACATGGCCAAAAATCAGCAAATAAAACGCCAAAAGATACACAATCCGATGCCGAACCCGACGAAGCGTCCGGCGCCGCATAGCTGACATTTCGCCAGCTCAATAATACGGGCGCGCCATACCAGCATTCACGCCGTTACGGCCAAGAAGCGGCCAAGACTATGCTTCGAAGCGCCGGGCGCTGGCGCCGGCGCGAGTAGCGCCTCAGCGCTGGCAGAGGCGCATACGCGACCGGCCTCGGCCGGTGTCAAGCTACTTCAGCCGGCCACTGGCCATGTCCGCCGGCCACGGGATCACCGGCTCGCATCCGCGACACCGCAGATGCACAAGAAAAAGAAGGAAAAAAAGAGAGAAAAAGTACTGTGATGCATACCTTGTTGATCGAGGAAGAAAAGACGGGAGAAGCAGGACAAGAGAGAGACGGTGGGGGCCTGCCTAGGAAGAAAGAGGGTTTGTGGGTATTTATAACAATCCCACATGGACCCAATCCTTTGAATAAGGACTCTTATTTGGCAAAAAGTAGGAATTCTAATGGAGCCCAATTAGATATCCAAAAGGAACCAAATCAGCCCCTAATTAGGAGCCCTAATTGGAACCTCAATTGATGCCAAACAATGCCAAATCAGTCCGCTAATCGCCCCTATCCTCTCCGCTATATTTGGAAAGATTCTCAAGGTTTATTCGGCAGATAACACTCGCCATATCTCCCCCATCGACGAAATCAACGCTGCCGCCTAATCCTACTCCAACTAGGATTACGTATAAACCGCTTCCTAATTTGTCGAGAAGTTCCCTAAGAATATTCTCACAAGAAATATTCTTAGGATAACTCGATCGTAAGGATTGCATCGACATCAACGCCTAATCCTACCCAACTAGGATTACGAGTATAAACCGCTTCCTAATTTATCGAGAAGTTCCTAAGAATATTCTCACAAGAAATATTCTTAGGATAACTCGATCGTAAGGATTGCACCGACGAAATCAACGCCTAATCCTACCCAACTAGGATTACGAGTATAAACCGCTTCCTAATTTATCGAGAGCCCCAAGAATATTTTCACAAAAATATTCTTAGGATAACTCGATCGTAAGGATTGCATCGACGATCAACGCTGCCGCCTAATCCTACCCAACTAGGATTACAGTATAAACCGCTTCCTAATTTGTCGAGAAGTTCCCTAAGAATATTCTCACAAGAAATATTCTTAGGATAACTCGATCATGCGAATTGCATCGACGCATCAATCAAGGCAGCCTAATCCTACCCAACTAGGATTACAGTATAAACCGCTTCCTAATTTATTGAGAAGTTCCCTAAGAATATTCTCACAAGAAATATTCTTAGGATAACTCGATCGTATGGATTGCACCGACGAAATCAACGCGTCAGCCTAATCCTACTCCAACTAGGATTACAGTATAAACCGCTTCCTAATTTATCGAGAAGTTCCTAAGAATATTCTCACAAGAAATATTCTTAGGATAACTCGATCGTATGGATTGCATCGACGATCAACGCTGCCGCCTAATCCTACTCCAACTAGGATTACGAGTATAAACCGCTTCCTAATTTATCGAGAAGTTCCTAAGAATATTCTCACAAGAAATATTCTTAGGATAACTCGATCATGCGAATTGCATCGACGATCAACGCTGCCGCCTAATCCTACTCCAACTAGGATTACGAGTATAAACCGCTTCCTAATTTGTCGAAGTTCCTAAGAATATTCTCACAAGAAATATTCTTAGGATAACTCGATCATGCGAATTGCATCGACGATCAACGCTGCCGCCTAATCCTACTCCAACTAGGATTACGAGTATAAACTGCTTCCTAATTTATCGAGAAGTTCCTAAGAATATTCTCACAAGAAATATTCTTAGGATAACTCGATCGTAAGGATTGCATCGACGATCAACGCTGCCGCCTAATCCTACTCCAACTAGGATTACGAGTATAAACCGCTTCCTAATTTGTCGAGAAGTTCCTAAGAATATTCTCACAAGAAATATTCTTAGGATAACTCGATCGTAAGGATTGCATCGACGATCAACGCTGCCGCCTAATCCTACCCAACTAGGATTACGAGTATAAACCGTTTCCAAATTTTCAACGAGGAGTTCCCGGAGAATAAACCCATATTCTTAAGGATAACTCGATAACCCTTAATTTCTCCCACCATAATATCCAAGAGAGGAATAACTGACGGCGTGAAAGTCATGGCCATTACCGACGATATGTCCAAATTCAAGAAACTTCACCCACCGTGGATAATCACATCCCAACAACGGTCAAAGCATCGACTTGCCGACTCAAGGCTAAGACGATGGTTGAAAGCCAAATGGTCTCCCTCGCTTCAACAAGGAATCCTCGAGGATATCTCCATGAAAAGATCACCTCCCACGTGGGTTAAACCAACAACACATGTGATGATGGAAGAATTAGCCGACAAAGGTTATGAAATTCCATGTATCCCAGACGCACTAACGGTCGCTAACAAGGAGTTCACGACATACTGATAAATCCAAAAGTCCGATGGTTAGTCAAACAACGACCGACCGACACGAAGTTACAAGCAAAACTCACCCACCAATCAAGATAATAAGCGGTCGCATTACAAATGCAACCGCGATCTTATCAGAATCCTACAAAGAACCGATGATCCGAAGAATCAAGACTTGAAGCTATCTCTGGGACCCTCACCAATCGAAGGCCTCGAACTATCATGTCCAAAGCATCCCGCACTCATTAAGAATTGAGACAGACGCTTGGAGGGGTATCTCAGCGGAAAAATACTTACAAGATCCTCAAACCAACTCGCGACGGGAGCTCATTAATGACAACCCATCGAATGATACGACGCCGAATCTAAGACGCCAACTCGACGGGCCGAACCCATTGGCCACAAGCACGCTTAAACCGACTTGAATCCGGACGATCGTTTCGAGACCGCTGAACCGAACGAACCAAGAATTAGTCCCGAGTCAAGTATAGACGGAACCCAAGCCCGAGACGGAAAACGCCGAAAACGACGGAAAACGACGAAAACGGCGAACGGGGCGCTTCTACCAACTTGGCCGAAGTTACTCACCAAGTGGCCGGCGGTTTCCGTCATAATGGCCGAGCCACCCTACCAACTTGTCGGTGCCTCTACCAAGTGGCGGTAGTACGGCCACCACGGCCGAGCCACCTCTACCAACTTTGCCGAGGTGCTCTACCAAGTGGAGCGAGGAGGCTCGCCACCATGGTCGAGCCACCTGCCAACGCCAGGTGGGCCCAAGTGGCCGAAGCCGCTGATGCACCCCCTATTGTATAAATAGGGGGTCTTGTTGGTTCAAGGGGATTTTTTGACTTCGGGACTTTGATCGGATTTTCGGATATTCTCAAAGAGCTCTTGGAGATCTACAAGCCGCCGACGATAGTTCCGGAAAGCACGGGCGAGCATAAACCCGCCGACGCCGATCTACGAAGCGAAGGTAATCAATTTGTCTCGTCCACAGATACCCTCTAGATTAAGCTTCGCCTTTAATCTCGTGGATAGCGCCAGGATTTCTCCTAGTAGATCTCACCCGCCAGCATCCTCTCCTTCGCGGAGTGTGATCCCTCAGCGCTTCGCTTCCTTCGTGGAACGAGCCCCTTTACATCTCAGAGTTCCGCAACCCGGTCTCCACCGGATTGAATTGCGCTGTGGTCCACTGACACAATAAGTCCCCAAGACAGCAAAGAACCCACGCAAGCCGGTGATCCGATATAACGTAGATCCTCGTGTTTGTTCACTAAGGATAAAAGTTGTAATCTTTTTGATTTTCATTGTACTTTAAAATAAAAGCATTTCTTTTGAATTTCGCTAGGCCAAAGAAGCCGTAGCAAAATTCAAATCAATGACAATCATCCCGACTTTTACCGCTAACACCCCCAAAGACGATAGTACAACTCGGCCGGTATGAATACCGGAGCAACCTATCGCAGGTTGGCACGACTTCTCGTATAACGTTGTCATCGCCGATGAGAGCCGCCTCCTTCCGGAACAATAGCCTTCATAAGTGACTACGACGCGACGCCAAGGAAAGTGTGAATCTTTGATCGCTCTGACTTCGATTTGAAGCCCCTACAGCAACCGCAGGATTCCTTCTTGTCTTTGGGGTATGCACTCTCAGACGAGGACCCATGACTTTAGCTTTAACCCAGCGATCCTGACAAGAAGCTCGCTGGTCGTGGCGAGAGTTAGCTTACGAAGTTCGGGTACGACGCCGGAGGTAACTTCTGGCCAACACCACTTTTGTTGAGGTGCTCACAATTTCGATTTGAGCACGGAGCGTGAGTTGGCTCGGCCGGTAGAGCTAGGCTTGATGCCGTTCTGAGTTGAAGCTTCGACGACTTGGGCTTCCAAGCTAGCCGATTTGTCGACGCACTTCGCCGCCTCTTCTTCAACTCGCGGCTTGTTGCTCTAAAGCCCGTGGTTTGCGCCGGGAGCGGGGCGCCCGGATACGCCTCGAAGTGTAGAACGGTTCCGCTTTGACTCTGACCCATTGCTCGTCAGCCTACCAGAGGAATCGGGCTAACGATCTTCGCTTCACTCGAAGTCAACTTAGATCTTAGATCCGCCATAGCGACCCCATCCATTGACTCTTTCGCCTGGCTAATTGTTTCGCCAGCGCCGACGCCGCCTCGACGCTCTCGAGAGAGTCACAACGCCATTGGCGGAATCGACCCCGCAGAGATAGGGTTCTCAAGATTTGGCCGCTGTTAGCCGGGAACCACCGCCGCCCGCAGCCTTGACAAATGTGGTGGTGGATTTTCGCCCGTGACTGAGGCCGACCGGTCTTCCTTGCAAGACCTTGGACTTAAGGGGAATCGATCTCGACGAGGAGGAGAGGTATTCTTCATACTTCTTCCGGGTCGAACTCAACTCAACCTCCTCGATGACCGGATCGATCCGTTATGGCATCGACGGCTTCTTTGTTAGCCGCTATTCCCACCGTGGTCGCCAAATTGTTCATGGGAGTTGGTTTGTTATTCATTGCTCGCTTGAACTTGTTTACGCCTTCGCTGCCTACAACAAAATTCAAAAGAAAAGAAATGCCTTTATTTCAGCGCATAATGAAAACAAAAATTACAACTTTCTTCCTTTTGTGAACAAACACGGGATCTCTATTTTCCCGGATCCTCGCTATGGTTCTTTGCCTATGCCGGACTTTTTGTTCGTCCGCTGACCACCGCAATTCGATCCCCGGTAAACCCGGTTCGAACTACAGACGAGGGGCTCGCTTCACGAAGGAAACGGTTACCGAGGGGATCACACTCACTAAGGAGAGGATCGTCATGGGATCACACTCACTAAGGAGAGGATCACGGAGCGGTGAGATCTACAAGGAGAAATCACAACATATCCTTGAGGTTAAGACGAAGCTTAACCTAGAGGGTATCTCAGAAGTTCGACCCGAAGTTTGCTTACCTTCCGCCTATAGATCCGACGCCGACCGACTTGAGCTCGGCCGTGCTGGAACCGCAAGGCCGAGATCTCATGAGGGCTCTTCTAAGTCCGCCCAAATCCAAAAATCCCCTCACCACCAAGACCCCCATTTATACATCTCAGTGGTTTTACCAATTGGTCGGAGCCACCTCGCCCACGAGGAGGCTCTACCATGTTTGGAGTTACTCTGCCAAGTCAGTCGAGGTGGCTCGGCCATAGTGGGTTGAGCCATTCTCGCCATTTGTCGAGGTATTCTACCATTTGTTTTAGGTAGCTCGCCATGTTGGCCGAGCCACCCGCCATTTGGCCAGGTCCCGCTTACGCCGGTTCGAAGTCGCTTCCGCCGCTTCCTGCCTTCCCGCTTGGTTTTTCTCCTGATGTCGCCGCTGTTTGAGTCCAGATCCGATCAACTTCCGTAACTCAATGGCTCGCTTGCATCGACGGACTAAGTACGCTTGATTCGCCTCGCCGACGCTTGAGTTTAGCCAACTCGCCTCGCTGAGCATCGCCGTCGGGTTTTCTCCACGACGCCGCGCCATTGCCAGATTTCGCCGACTCACTTCATGGGTTCGCTGACCGCTTTATGCTTTATGGCGAATCACGCCGACGGCGCTCGGTCGCCAGTTTGATGGATCGGCTTGCTGTCAACCCACCGCACGAAGTCTTGTTCGCATCGATAAGCAATTTTAACGCCACGCATATCACCGAGAGAAGCTAAGCCCTAAGACCGAAGAGTCCATCTAAAACGACGGAAGAGTCGACGAAAACGACGCCGAGACGACGAGCGCTGACGACGGGCACCTGCCAGGCCAAGGTGGCTCTACCACTTTGGTCGAGCCACTCGCCAACTTGGCCGAGGTGCTCGCCTGCGAGGAGGCCTACCACTTTGGCTGCCACCTTCTACAAGTGTCGAGGAGGTCGCGGCCATTGGCCGAGCCACTCTGCCAACTTGCCGAGGTGCCGCCAGTGCCAGGTGGCTCGCCAGTGGTCCGAAGCCACCATCGCCAGCGACCCCCTTTTGTATAAATAGGGGGTCTTGCTCAGGCCGATCTTGGATTGGGTGATTTTGGTGGACTTCGGAATTTTTGAGGATTTGGCTTTGGCTTTGAGGCGGATTTTCGAGGAGTTTCCAAGAATTCTCACGAGATCCACGAAGGCCAACGCTACTGCCCGAGCACCGCGCAGTACAAGTCCGCCGACGCCGATCCACAAATCGCGGTAAGAAAACTCGGTCGAACTACGATACCCTCTAGGTTAAGCTTCGCCTTAATCTCGTGGATAGCTGTAATTTCTCCTTGTAGATCTCACCCGCCCGGCGATCCTCTTCTTCGAGTGGATCTCGCAGCGCATCCTCTCCTTCGCGGAGTGTGATCCTCAGCGCTTCGCTTCCTTCGTGGAAACGAGCCCTCTACGCCTCAGAAGTTCCGTAACCCGGTTTACACCAGATCGAATTGCGCCGTAGTCCACTGACTAACAAAAGTCCCTGCGATAGGCAAAGAACTCCACGCAAGCCGGTGATCCCGAAAATAGAGATCCTCGTGTTTGTTCACAAAAGGAAGAAAGTTGTAATTTTCGCTTTCATTGTACCAAATAAAGGCATTTCTTTGTTTGAAATTTTGTTGTAGGCCAACGGCCGTAGCAAGTTCAAACGAGCAATGAATAACAAACCAACTTTCCCCGCCAACGAGATGTGCCGAATAATCTCTCCATCAACATTCTCTAATATGGGTGCCAGAGATCGCCGGGAAAGACTTAACCCGCCAAGGAGAACAAGTCGAGCGCTGCTCAAGCGCATGGAGGTTGAAGAGCTATTTGAATTTCGAGGAGGTGACGCACCAAGATACTTTAGTGGTGGCGACCTTCCTCATCAAAACTCTTTTCAAGTAAGCCCTCGATGGCACTCGCCGAGCTTGCCAACGCTGAACTAGCTTATGGGACCGACCGAAGACTTGGCTAATCGCCAAAGATGATCGTTGATACTTATATGCATCAATCGCCGAGACCAAAGATCCGACGGAATTTTAAAGAAGTACTACCCCTAGTCTTCTTCAAACTCCCACTAAGTTATCATGTTAACAATCACATCTGATAACTAATTCCCTCCAAATTCCTCCGCCAATCCTCGTCAATAGGATGGTGGGTTCCCAAAACTATCATGTTAACAATCACCTCTGATAGTTCCCTCAAGATTTCCTCCGCCAATCCTCTCAAATAGGATGACTTGACCACCCCCACTGTCATGTTAATATTACACCTCTGACAAATCAACTTACCAATCCTCTTCAATGGGATGGTAAGTCCTCAAAGTCGCCCGTCATGACAATCTTGTCATGTTAACATTTTACTCGCAAATTAACTTACTAATCCTCTTCAATGGATGGTGAGTCCTCAAAGTTGCCCCCAATCGCAACAAATTTTGTCGGGTTAACAATCACCTCACAAACTCCCTTCCAACTCGCCAATAGGGTGGTGGGTCCACATAACCGCTATGTTAACAATCACCGATAGTCCAACAGCTTGTTATACTCACGCCACCAACAACTTGATTGCTTTTTGATCACGATCGCTATACTTTTATGTCATCAACGATTCGATCATTCAATAGTGGCCTACCATGCGATGTGCCTCTATTTCAACCATAGTCGCTATACTCCCATGTCATCAACGACCAAATAACCCCACGAGTCATTTTCTAAATGACTTTGTTCGTAATCACCGCTGTTATACTCTCACGCCATCAACAACTTGATTGCTTTTTGATCACGATCGCTATACTTTTATGTCATCAACGATTCGATCATTTCCTAATAGTGGCCTACCATGCGATGTGCCTCTATTTCAACCATAGTCGCTATACTCCCATGTCATCAACCACTTGACTACTCCCACATGATCATTCCTCTAAATGATTTTGTTCGTAATCACCGCTGTTATACTCTCACGCCATCAACAACTTGATTGCTTTTTGATCACGATCGCTATACTTTTATGTCAATGAACGATTCGATCATTTCCTAATAGTGGCCTACCATGATGTGCCTCTATTTCAACCATAGTCGCTATACTCCCATGTCATCAACCACTTGACTACTCCCACATGATCATTCCTCTAAATGATTTTGTTCGTAATCACCGCTGTTATACTCTCACGCCAATCAACAACTTGATTGCTTTTTGATCGCGATCGTTATACTTTTATGTCACCGAACATTCGATCATTTCCACATGATGGCCTACCGTGCTATTTGCCCTTATCTTTAATCCAACGCCTTGAACGGCTAAGGATAGAGGGAGATTTTAGCATTAAGCCTAAAAGAAACTCCTCGCAAACTCACCATACCGAGGGGAAAGTATGGCTAGCCCGATTCAAACGGGTAACCGTAGGCACATCAAACTGCTGATAGTCGGGGTTTGCTAAAAATCCTAGAGGGCTTATCATTAGTCGCAAGTGAAGAATTCAAATTTACCGTGTTCGCTAGAAGGTTCCTCGCCCATCTCAGACTACGCACCATTTTATTGTGCCATATCCAAAGTGTTCCACTCCATTCAATCACATTCAAGTCTCAAAACTTTGAGGGGGTTTGTAGGCAATAAAATTGCCTTTAATCCCTACACAACTCTAATGAGCAAAAGAGCTTAAGGGTCCATTCGAGTGAAGTCAAGTCCGCCAAAGGTTAAGTTCACCAATGCTTGACTTTACAAAACAGATAAATGTGTCGATATCTCCCAAACCGAAGGAATTTAAAATGACCGAGCAAACCGAACCCTTCGTGGGTTTGGCTGGTTCCGCCTCGCCGAGATAGTCGCATTTTCATATATAATTCGCCCAATTCGACTTACGGTTTGAAAGTTACAACCCGCTCTTCGTAGCATATGAGGAAGGTCGCAGCCGCGAGGCTCCCCATTAAAAGAGGAGGTTCGCCTCGGCAACAGGCTCGACATTCAACCGAGGTTCGCCAAGTAGCTTAAACTCTTCATTCGTGACGAGGTTCGCCAAGCGCAAGCTCTTCACTCAACCGAGGTTCGCCAAGCAAATCTTCATTCGTGACGAGGTTCGCCTCGGCAACAGGCTCGACATTCGTATCGAGGTTCGCCAAGTAGCGGCCCTTCATTCGCATCGAGGTTCGCCAAGCGTGGTTTTCACTAACCGAGGTTCGCCAAGCAATAAGTTTTCACTCAACCGAGGTTCGCCACCCGCTAAGCATCGCAGCATTCCCGCATCAGATAGCCTTATCGCATCAGAAAGGCTATCGTAAGTTTCACGACATCGCAGCCGCTGCCCATCATTGCTCATCAGAAGCGGCCGGGCGATCAGAAGCAACACAAAGGCCACGAAGCCATTAACAGCCTACGCGCTAAGTAGTGGGCATCGCTATGCCCACGCCCATTAACCCACGCTTCACAATTCCAAAGATGATAGTTACATGCTAAAACCCTATAAATAGCCGCGGAGCAGCTATGGAAAAGGGGCTTTGGAATTTGGAGAGATCAACACTTGTGCACGAAAGAGATCAAGCTCTTCATCGCTAATCTCAAGATCATCCGCAACTTTGTTCTCGATCGCCAACGGAAGCAATCTCGACGGAGCATCGAGAAGCATCCTATCACTGCAGAGAACCCACCTTAAAAGAGGAGTCAAATCAATCTCCTCTTCCTCTGTAATCGAGAGAATTTGATTGTAACCCGTTCATTCAATCAATAAACATTTTTTTTCGACCCTACAGCTGCGAGTGTCGACTTCTGCCTATGGAGATCTAAAGTTGGTTGTTGAGGAGTTTGATGGGACCCCACTTCTTCTCTGCATCCATGAGTTTATAGACATCGGCTTCTCTTCTTTTCCTCTCTCCTTTTTTAAGCAAGTTCCTCCATCGAACAAGGAAAAGCTTATCGAATGAATTGACAAGCCGCGCATCCTAGAAACATGTCCATCCGTCAATTTCTTTGTAAGGTTGAAGGTTAAGCATCATGTCTATCAGCCTCACAGTTGTTGCAAAAGAGAAGTCAAATGCAAGGACTTTAGCACCGCATGCATTCACAGCGCAGAACATGTCATCTTTATATGTAACTACATCTTGGAAATCCAAAGATCCGCCTATATCTTTAAGTTCAGTCCAGCATCGATCTATCCCTAATCTAGTATAAGCTAGATCAGTTCCACCAAATCCCCACGTAGCAACGGCCACTTTGTTGTTCATGGCTATCCTGGTGATTCTATGATCATCATGGTGCTTGGTGGGGTTCACGGATAAGGTAAACAAAGAAGGGAGGCGGCCGAGTTTGGTCCAGGAATCGAAAGGGTTGACGATGTAGATCCCTGCATTGTCGGGGTCCTGAGATTTATAGTCAGTGTTTTCGATCATGAGAAGGTGGGACTCTGTGGAGGCGACGGTGTGGCCTTGGAAGCGTTGGGGGACGGGGATTGAGTAGGTTTTGGGAGGGAGGAAGTTGTCGGGAGAGAGGGAGATGGCGGTGGCGAACTTCATTCCACAGTACAGGGAGAAAACCCACGAACTCTAAGATCGGAGAAAGGCCGATACATTCGCTGGTCAGCCGTCATGGAAAGTTGCTTTGATTGTCATTGATTTGAACTGTTACAAACTTCAGTCGCCTGAAACAAATTCAAAGAGAAATATCGCCTTTTTATAAGGCTTACAATGAAAATCAAAAAGATTACAACTTTTTCCTAACAAACCGGATCCCCGCTATATCGAGATCTTCGCCATGCGGGTTCTTTGCCCGTGTCGGACTTTTGTGTCCGTGGACCACCGCATTCGATCCGTAGAGACCCGGTTCGAACTACAGATAAAGGCTCGCTTCACGAAGGAAACGGTTACCGAGGGGATCACACTCACGGCGAGGATCGCCTCGGATCGCACTCAATAAGGAGAGGATCACGAGCGGTGAGATCTACTAGGAGAAATCATTATCCCCGAGATTAAGACGCTTAATCTAGAGGGTATCCAGAGTTCGACCCTAATTCAGTTACCTTGGCGCTAGATCGGACGCCGATCGGTTTGTATCGCCTGCTCTGAATCCAAGGCCGACGCCCGTGGATCTCGCGAGGGCTGAAGCGCGAAGAAAATCCCAAAGTCCACAAATCCGTTCCAATCCCCAAAATCCGCCTTTGAGTCCCCCTATGAGGAGAACCCCCTATTTATAGCATGGGGTACAACGTTCTACCACTTGGTCGAGCCACCTCTACCAAGCTGGTCGAGGTGCTTCGGCCATGGTGGTCGGGAGTTACCCCCGGCCACTGGTCGGTGGCTCTACCATTGTGGCCGAGCCACTTCGCCACTTGGTCCGAGGGCTGGCTTCATTGCTTTCTGACTTCTGGCTTTTCCGACTAGTTCCATCTCAGATTTGATTCCGGACTAATTCTTGGTTCGTTCGTTCAACGGTCCTGAACCGATCGTCCGCTCAAGTCCGCTTGAACTGCTTGTGGACGCCGTAGTTTGTTGCTTGTTCGCTTAACGATTCGACGTCCGTGATTATTCGATGGGTTGTCATTCGCCGACTTCGCCACGAAGTTCGCTTCGGGATCTTGTAAGTATTTTTCAACGCCACAGATATTCCTCCAAAGCCGCCTCGGCCTCGATTCTTGATGAGTCCGATGCTTTGACATGATGGTTCCCGCTTCACCGGAGGGTCCCAAAGATAGCTTCAAGTCTTCGATTCTTTTCACCATCCAGCTTCTTTGTAGGATTTCGATAAGATCACGGTGTCGCATTTATTGTCCGACCGCTTGTTAAAATCTTGATTCGCCGGTGGGTGAGTTTTGTTTGTAACTCGTGGTCGGTTGGTTGTTGTTTGACTAACCATCGACTTTTGGATTTGTCGTACGAACTCCTTGTTGGCTACACGCTGTTGTGCCTGATACATGGAATTTCATAACCTTTAATCGCTAATTCTTCCATCATCCCATGTGTTATTGGTTTAACCACGAGGACTGATCTTTTCATGGAGATATCCTCCGAGGATTCCTTGTTGAAACAGAGGCCATTTGCTTTCAACCATCGCCCTAGCCTTCACCGGGAAAAGCGATTTGACCGTTGTTGGGATATGATTATCCACGGGGTGAAGTTTCTTCGACGACATATTGTCCTGTCGCCATGACTTTCACGCCGATTATTATTCCTCTGGATATTATGGTGGAGGAAATTAAGGGTTATCGAAGTTATCCTTAAGAATATGGGTTTATTCTCCGTGAACTCCTTGTTGAAAATTTGGAAATAGTTTATACTGTAATCCTAGTTGGAGTAGGATTAGCGACGCTGATTTGGCTTCGGTAATCCGCATCGATCGAAGTTATCCCTAAGAATATTTCTTGTGAGAATATCCTTCCTGAACTCTTCGACAATTTAGGAAACAGCTTTATACCGTAATCCTAGTTGGAGTAGGATTAGCGACGCTGCTGATTTACGCTTGCAATCAAGACGATCGAAGTTATCCCTAAGAATATTTCTTGTGAGAATATTCTTCCGAACTTCTACAAATTAGGAAACAGCTTATACCGTAATCCTAGTTGAGTAGGATTAGGCGACGCTGATCGGCGCCGATGCAATCCTCATGATCGAAGTTATCCCTAAGAATATTTCTGTGAAAATATTCTTCCGAACTTCTCGACAAATTAGGAAATAGTTTATACCGTAATCCTAGTTGAGTAGGATTAGGCGATGCAGTTGATTTGCAGACCAAGATCGATCGAAGTTATCCCTAAGAATATTTCTTGTGAGAATATCCTTCCTGAACTCTTCGACAATTTAGGAAACAGCTTTATACCGTAATCCTAGTTGAGTAGGATTAGCGACCTGATTTGCGCTTGTGCAATCCAAGACGATCGAAGTTATCCCTAAGAATATTTCTTGTGAGAATATTCTTCCGAACTTCTACAAATTAGGAAATAGTTTATACCGTAATCCTAGTTGAGTAGGATTAGGCGACGCCATGATCATGCCGATGCATCCAAGACGATCGAAGTTATCCCTAAGAATATTTCTTGTGAGAATATCCTTCCTGAACTCTTCGACAATTTAGGAAACAGTTTATACTGTAATCCTAGTTGGAGTAGGATTAGGCGACGCTGATCGGCGCCGAGGGAATTCGCGGAGGTGTTATCCTCGCCAATAAACCTTCGTAATCTTTCCCAAGATAGCGAGGAAGTAGGAGCCAATCAACGGACTGATTTGGCGCTATCTTGACATCCAAATAAGATTCCACTAGGACTTAATTAGGGCTGATTAGAATCCTAATTAGGATTGATTTGGGCCCATTAGGAGTTGTTATAAATACCCATACTCCTCCTATTCTTCCTCGGACCTGTACCGCCCCCTATGCTCTCTCTCTCTTGTTTTCACCTCGCTTCGCTCGCCGTGATCTTCCTCGATCAACAAGGTATGCACATGAGAGTTTTACAAGGTCTTTTTCATCTTTTTCTTCTCTCTTTTCCTTGTGTATGCAGGTGATGAAAACCACGAGGGGAGAAGGACGGGGCCGTGAGCGGGGCGGCGGCGCGGCCAGGCATGGGCCGGCCGCTGGGCGGATATCAGCGCCACATGCTGGCGCAACGGGCGCGGCCACTGAAGCTCGCCATTGGCTCGCTGGCGGCGGTTACGCCATATCGGAAGCTGGCGCCATGATCGGCTGGCGCCACGTTTCACGGGCGGCTACGCCATGATCGGGCGGCTGGTTCCAGCTGGGCGGCGCCTCGGTTCTGAGCTTGGTTCTCGTCGTTGTGGTCCGTTGGTGCTCTATTATGGCTGGCCGAGCCACGATCTGACCAAACGCCTTTTGTCAATTCACGATTTTTCAACCGCATATCTGACTTTTTTTTCTTTTGCGCTTTTAATGTCGCCGCTAAGATCCCATGTTCCGAGGAGTCGATCAACTCGACGCGGCGTGAATGCACACCTCCTTCTTCGTGGTGTGTCGCCTTATCATATTCTCATACAAATATGCATTGTATCCCCGCCGCTTCCTCCTTTGTGAGGCGATTGGGAAGAGCCGAATCCTCCTTTGTGGGGACCGACGCCAGATTGTGCACGCTCGCTACGACCCCGCTTCGCTCTCCTTTGTGAGGCGATTGGGAAGAGCCGAGATTCTCCTTCGTGAGGATTGAGGCTTCAAAGCTCACCCGCCTTTAACGGAGCGATTTCATACCGCACTTTGCCCCTGGAACGGGATGTATTGCCGCTTTGTTTATGCGACTATATTTATCGTTTCTCCCGTATTCAATACGGATGAAATCGCCATACCTGCTATAAGGTCGCGGACTCAATCTCGCGGGTTTCGAAGAGTTCTACTTTATGCCGCTTCCTTTTTCAAGATATTCCTCCTAAATGATCTGTTAACCCTTTGTTCTCTTGTGGTAGGCGGATGTTCGATGATTATTCGCCTATTTCAAGGCTCCAAATATCAAGTCTCGATTCTAAGGTCATCCGGAGAACACCTCTTTCCACCGAAGCGAACCGCAAAATGCAGGCCGAGCGCTAAAATTGCTTATCGCATTCAACAAGACTCGTAAACGGTGGGTTGACAACCGACGATCCATCCGACGGCGCGACCTTAACTGCCGACGGATTACGCAAGAAAACGATAAAGCGAAGCCGACGAACCCATGAAGTGAGTCGGCGAGGCGACGAGCACGAAAACGACACGCCGCGGGAGAAAACCTCGGCCTAATTAAGCTCAACGAGCTAAACTCAAACGCCGACGAGACTAATCAACCGCATTTAGTCCGTCGCAAACGAGCCGCTTGAGCTCGAAAGTTGATCTGACACGACTCAAACCTAACGGCCACATCACCGAGCAAAACTAAGCCCTGAAGACCCAAAGAGTCGACGGAAATCGATCGAAGAATCGACGAGAAACGCTAAACGACGGAAAAGCCGACGCCGAGGCTTACACTCGCCGTCGGTTAGGTTTCGCCATTTTGTCGGACCCGCCAACTTTGTCGGGAGTTTACCAAGTGGTCGAGGAGGCTCTACCACTTTGGTCGAGCCACCTACCAACTTGTCGAGGTACCGGCTAAGGTCGAGGTGGTTTCGCCACTTTGGTCGGAGCCACCGCCAGGCCGAGTACTCGGTTACCACCAAGTCGGAGGCCACCGCCAACCGGCCTAGGGAGAGCCCGCCAAGTGGTCGGAGCCACTTGGTCAGCGCTACGCACACCCCCTTTTTGTATAAATAGGGGGTCTTGAGGATCGAACGGGGACTTGGTGATTTCGCGGACTTTGAAGAGCCCTCGAGATCTACGACGACGGTTCGGAAAGCACGGGCGAGCTCAAGTCCGGGCCGACGCCGATGATAAGCGGAAGGTAAGCAAACTCGGTCGAACTACAGATACCCTCTAGGTTAAGCTTCGCCTTTAATCTCGTGGATAGCGCCGGATTTCTCCTTGTAGATCTCCGCCCGCCATCCTCTCCTTCGCGGAGTGCGATCCCCGAAGCATCCTCTCCTTCGCGGAGTGTGATCCCTCAGCGCTTCATTTCCTTCGTGAAACGAGCCTCTACGCCTGTAGTTCCGAACCCGAAGTTTACACTCGTGATCGGAATTGCGCCGGTGGTCAACGAATCCAACAAAAGTCCCCTACGTGCAAAGAACCCACGCAAGCGGTGATCCCGAAAATAGAGATCCTCGTGTTTGTTCACAAAAAGGAAAGTTGTAATTTTCGCTTTCATTGTACGCCTAAAATAAAGGCATTTCTTTTGTTTGAAATTTTGTTGTAGGCCAACGGCCGTAAACGAATTCAAACGAAAGCAATGAATAACAAACCAACTTTCTCACGAACAAGCCGGGCGCATCACGTTAGAGCCAACGGCGCAGAAAGAAGCCGCCGTGGTCGCAACCGCGATCCCGATCCCGGCCATCGAGGAGGTCGAAGTTCGAAGTTCGACCGAAGATGTATGAGGAATACCTCCTCCTCGCCCGCATCCGCCCCCGCAAGTCCAAGATGGTCTCCGCCGCAAGGAAGACCCGATCGGCCTCGTGATGCGAAGCAGAAGATCCACCAACACCGCCAAGATTGCAGACAACGGTGGTTCCCCACCTAACAACGCCAAATGTTTAGAGCCTCTATCTTCGCAGGGGTCGATTTCACCAATGGCGCCGTGACTCTCCAAGAGAGCCCGCCGAGGCGACGCCGGGCTAAACAATTAGCCCAGCGAAGAATCAATGGATGGGGTCCGCTATGAGGCGGATCTAAGATCCAAGTTGACTCGAGGTCGAATCGAGATTGTAGCCGATTCCTACAGCCGGGCGACGACTAATGGGTCCGAAGCCAAACGAATCGATCCACGCCAGAACGATCCGAAGCGCCGCTTCCTCGCTAGCACGGCTTTGTGCAACAAGCCCGCGAAGTTGAAGAGGGAGGCGCCAAGAAGTCGCCGACACTCGCCTAGCTTGAAGCCCAAGTCCGCCGAGGCTTCAACTTCGACGAAACCAACATCCAAGCCTAGCTCGCCAGCCAAGCTACCGCCCCGCGGCTCAAATCGTAAATTGTGAGCACCTCAACAAAGTGGCGCTGACACCGGTCACCTCCGCCTCAGATTCAACTTCCTACGGTTAACTCTCGCCACGCACCGCCAGCTTACCGCCAAGGATCGCTTAGGTCCGCAAAGGAATCGCTGGTCACCCCTAATACAGGGTCGCACTCCACAAAGATAAGAAGAAACTCGCAGTTACCGACCGCTTCAAATCGGTCCGAGCCCGTCGAAGATTCACACCGCTGGCTGCGTGTCGCGGCGGTGACTTATGAAAGGCCTATTTGTTCTCGTAAGGAGACGCCTCATCCGACGATGACAACGCTATACCCGAGAAGTCGCCAACACACGCATAGGTTGCTCCTGATTCATGCCGACGAAGTTGTACTATCGGCCGGGGCAACGTAAATCCCGAAGAGGAACGCCTGTAATCAAACATGCCTTGCTTGTGTTCAAACTGATCAAGGCAAGGTTATCGAGTGCAATTGCGCTAAAACGACTCCGAAAAGCGCCGGTTTTGATAGGCTCGCGACGAATGCCCAAACAAGTCAAGACACTTTCGCAAAAAGAGATGGGCTCGTGGTGATGAATTGCCGAAAGTGTTACCATCAATATGACCAAGAGGGACGTCGCCACATGCCGCCCGGCATCGCGAACGATGACTCGATTGGCGGTCCCGAATCGTTAGACGCACCCATTATCGCAAGATGCGTATGATTACCCTCGATGATGAAGTGTCGGATGCCGGCCCGCAATGGCTTCCGATAATACAATTTCCAAAGATAGGACAACCTATGAGGCGCTCATGATCATGATCAAGTGTCCCGTGATGCTTGAAGAGGCCCTAACCAAGCAAAAAGACGCCTTTAAGCTTGAGATGGAACCGCCATGCGCCAGATGAGAGCAATGCATGACCAACGCATCCAGCGATAATGAACCGCCAGGCCAAGTCGCCGCAATAATGTCAATTTAACAGATAGCTTAACGACAGAGAAGGAGGCCTGAACGATGATCATGCCGTCGGGCAAACGCTAGCGATAACACCGCTTCTCCCCAAGTTTACCCGAACGAGACGAGGGGAAAATGAGAAAATAAAGACCTCGAGAGCAAAATCAATACTTTGATTTCCGCCAAGAGGTAAAGAAGACGGGTATACCATGTCCTACCCAAGGGAGTGGGAATCAACTCAGATCCGACAAAATTCAACCTCATCAACTTTACACCGCTTGACGGAAGGGATCGCTTCACTCAAAGACTTGATCTACTTCAAGTCTCATCTAGGTGTTATTCTAACGAGCCCTTGATGGTTCGGTCATTCGCTGGCACCCTTCGTGGAGCCGCCTTCATTGGTACCGCCGCTCAAACCGTGCGCTAATAGCCGATGATATGGAGGCCATGTTTTCACCAATTTCTTCGACGATGACACCGAGGTATCCATCGGTTCTTTGTTGACGAGAAACGTAAAGACGGGAAACAAAGGATAACTTCGCCAAGAGGTTCGTAAATAAGGCAATGAATTGCCGAGACCCGATAACGAGAAGTTCATTCTCCAAACTTGTCATAGCAACTCGCCATTGGACGTGTTGGAAGCAATGGGAACCGACCGGCCCGAGACTCGAAAGATTTAAGGATAACGAGAGCAAGCCGAAGCCATTCCCCGAAGGAAGAAAGCGAGAGAGGTCACCTATGGTGGATGTTCACAAGCGTAACTTTGTCCCCGTGGCAAAGGTAAAGCGCCGAAAGTCTCGGGACGCTTAATCAAACGCTCGAACCGCAACCACAAATGCCAGCCGCAACAACGCACCACAAAGAATCGCAGCCTCAATGGCGCCAACAAACTCGAATCGAAACCATCCGCTCGAGGTTTCCCAAAACTTACTCGCTCAAGGACGGCGAAGTTCCGCATCTTCAAATACCTTCGAAAACAACAAAATCCAGCTTCCCCAATTGTAGACCAAGAGAGGCAAACAAGGTTACGGATCCTGGCATCAGGTTACCACGTGGCGTACACCATCCTACAAAGTTCTCGCTACCATCTCAAGGACAAGATTCGTGCCTTGATCGATGTTGGAGTCATTAATCCAAACCCTCTAAAGAGAAGAAGGTGGGAGCAAATGCGCCTCTATAAGCTTCGATCGCTTCCTTCGATTGGTTCCAACCGACGCCAGCCAGAAGGTAGGAATGAAGATGGTGAATGAAGATCCTCACGGCAACGAAGAAGGGGCTCATATCATTACACGACATCCAAGAACGGAGAAATCCTTGGGTCCACCCCGACTTGTCGGAAGACGATCAAGGACTACATCCTCACCATAAAGAAGTCCAAGGAAAAGGCTATGCCATGCCGCTCAGCAATTCCAGAGAAGAATGATGAAAGTAGCCACCTTCCACTTTCAAGAGGAGATCAAGTTCGCTACTAGAGCGGACACTAATATAGTTACAAGTATCCTGAGGCTCCAAACCCAAATGCTAAGACACCGTCGAGCCGGGTGACCACGACTCTCTCACTGCAAGTGAAAGAACAACAGCAGATAACCGCTAAAGAGAAAGCAATCAAGCAAAGGAGAAATGTACCGCACTGTGAAGCTCAACTCCCGGCAGCCCGATTCAATCGCCCGACAGAGGGATAGACCGGGACATCGCTCTCCATACCGCTTGACGCCATGGCCCACCGGGCTAACATCCCTGCCTTAATAACTCTACGAAGGTTCGACAAAGGAAACCCGAAGCTCTAAGAAGCTCGGCCGATTCTCGAGGTGTTCCTCACTGATCAAGCCGATTCTAAAATCGCACAACAATGCAACTTGGCAACCAAGCACTTCCCCCGTGACTTTTACAAAGGAGGATATGCACAGAGATTCCAAACACGATAGGCCGCTATACTTCACCGGTATATCGGCCCAAGAAGTTAACCGATCCAAGTCGATCCGGTTCCGCCGTGGAGCATCATGCCCCCGCCATGTATCACCTTAATCCCCGCAAGCGGCATCAACAGCACAATGATCTATGGTTTAACACCGGTCTCGCCGCTGGTAAGATCCGATAAAATGCCAAATGGGGATTTAAAGTCCAAGTCACCGCTATGTGATTGACGCAGACTTCCTATAAATTGTTGTTGACGACCTGGATCCACGGTAACGCTATAGTCCCATCTACTCTTCATCGTCTCAAATATGTAGACACAATAATGAGGTCAAGACGGTGGTCGCGACAAACACCGCTTAAGGGGTGGAGAATTATTTTATCGATTCTCTCCTCTACTGTAATGAGTCCAAATCAATCATCGCCCAAGGCACTGACATGTGAAGAAGCCGACACCGGTTGCTTGATTATAGTGGTGGTTTTGTTTTAAATGACATTGTACCCTTGTAATCAATCTTGACGATGAAGAATCGCCGATGAACATTGTAATTGGCAAATTGCCATGAATCAATAAATGACGATTTAGAGTACCCTTTGTCTTTGAATGATGTAATGGCAGTTTATACAACGATCCAGAGTTGCACTTACCAACTCGGCCCTCTTGCTTTACACAAAAGCAATTCCAAGACTCTTTTGGGACAACACTCGCCATCCCACCTAAGATCAAGTAGTGAAAAGACTTGGTTTACTAAAAGGAGATGCGCTCCAACGCCGAATCATTTCTTAGAAGAAGATGAAGATGACAATGGCCTATCCTCAACACATTCGCATATAGTCCGTAGACACCGGGTATCATGAAGAAGTGGGGTACGACTGACACAAGGAGAAGGTCTATGTTTCGGCGAGGTCCTCGAGTCCCTCCTAAAGCAAGATATGTCCCAAGAGGAAAGCCGGATAACTACTATGCATTCGAAGGGGATTGGGATACTAATCCTCCTCGAAGATGAATGCTCATGGCGATTGATAATAATCCACCCGATGGGAGACGACATTCGCCCATTCTTCGCTGGGATTCTGACACCACTCTGAGAAGCTTCAAGGCTTTGATGTCAAATATGGCTACGATCGATCCCCGCTACTATTGAGGGTGATGAAGATATGCCAACATGGGAAGACCCATGGATCCATCAACCCGCAGAGCAGCTTGGGGATAGATTCGAACAAAGAGACCTCCTACTAAGGACGAGGTAACCCGATTAATATGGGTGATGAAGAGCATCCTAAACTCATAAACATCGCAATACTCTCCCTGGAGAAAAGGAAGAGTTGATTGCCTAATCGTGAGTATATCGATGTATTCGCCGAGTTACGAGGACATGCCAGACTCGACCCTAATGTGGCAACACATCGCCCAACATCAGGTGGATGTCAAACCAAGCAACAAGAAGACGGTTTCGCCCACAAATATTGGAGGCAATTGTTGACGAAGTAAAGAAACTCATAGAATCGGATTCATCGAGGAAATTCAACACCGGACAAGTGGCTAATATAGTCCCTGGCCATGAAGAAGAATGGTTCGATTAGGATCCGTGGTCGACCAGAGACCTAAACGCCGCTTGCCCAAAGGATTCCTCCGCCAATCACCGACGCTATAGTTGACAATACATGTGGATTCGAGATGTCCTTATGGATGGCTTTTCGGGTACAACCAAATCAAGATGCACCCCGATGACGCCAAACAAATACCGCTCGTAACACCCATCGGTATATTTTGCTACACGGCCATGCCGCTCGCTTAAAGAACGCCGGCGCAACATACCAGCCGAAGCGATGACTAAAATTTTCCAGATCATCTCCTAAAACGGTCGAATGCTACGCCGATGACTTGGTCGTGAAAAGTCGTAATAAGAGAGATCACATCAAAGATCTTAGAACGGTATTCGAGCTCATGCGACTCATCGCCTAAAGATGAACCCTACCAAATCCTTCCTTGGGATCCCGGCAGCAGTTCCTGCCGCTGCCACCGACAAAGGAATCCACGCCGATCCCGACAAAGTGAAGGCTATTCAAGAGTTGCAACCTCCGAAATCTGAGAGAACTCGGGGTTACAAGGACGACATGACATCCGACGGTTCATATCGAACCTATCGGAAGTGCCACCGCTTCCGTTGAACAAGAAGGGCGGTCGCTTATTTGGGACGACGCCGCCGAAAGCGCTTGAAGAGATCAAATCGTGATCTCGCCAAACCTCCCGTTTGTTGCACCGCTAGCCGAAAACCGCTCCTCGATCTATGTCAAGGCAACGGATCATTCGTTGCCTTTACCGCTAGACGACGACACGCCGGGTCAATTAACAGTGCAGGTATTACCCGAGTAACATTTGGTCGGGCGCCGAAGTCCGATACACCAATGGTCAGAAGCAATGCCTGCATTAGTGTTCGCGATTCGTAAGATGCGACACTATTTAGTCTGGGCAGACGATGATGTTATTCTAACGAACCGTCCGGATATTTATGACCCACCCGCTTCAATGAGTTGGCGCTGGCTTAAATGGGCCTTGCTCTTGTCCCAATACACCGCACTTCAAACAACAAGTCACCAAAGGGCAAGCGATTTATGCATCTTTGGCGCCAACCCGACAACGGACGCTGTTGAGCTATATGATGATCTTCCCGATGAAGTCCAGAAGTCAACACTACGCCGCACCAACAAATATGGCGATTGTACTTTGACGGAGCTTCTGCCAGAATGTAGCAAGTACCCCCGACGTTTCTAAAATCTCCGCCGAGTCCGAGTTGTCTTGATTTCCTGGAATCATGTCATGCCCTGCGCTTATTCGCCATCGAACCCTCGCTCCAATAACGAAATACAACGCGCTACTTATCTGGACTTAGCTTCACCAAAGAGTCGGGGTCAATATCTCGCTGCATGGGGATTCAACCGATAGTTAAGGTGTCCGGTGACTACAAGGAGGAACCCCGATCCGTCCCCTATCATCGTAGCCGCTGAAATGGCGGACTCATTCAAGAATTCTTCATCGAATATATCCCACGCCCAAACGCCACGCAGATGCACAGGGCGTAGTCGTCGCTAGCACAACCTTCCGAGACCGAGCAATTAGTTACGGCCGACTCACCACTTCGTACAATATATGATGGGGTACAAGAAGACAAAGGGGTAGTTACCAAAGAGGTACATGCAACCCAAACCAAGTTGGAGCCCCGAGATTGGCGCTTCCTATCATCGACACGCTCTTACACGGATTCGCCGAAGACGGAAGGAGAGAGAATCAATCCGCTAAGAGCTCCCGTGATTCTTTACTTCACGTAAACCCGTGATGCTATATCGCCGAGGGTACGATGGCCTTTACTCCGATGCCTTTCAAACAAGGAGGCGTAAGAGGTCCTTCGAAGCACACGAGGGTGAATGTGGTGCCCACCCGTCCCAAACTCTACGATCGAATCAGAGAATGGGCTACTTTTGGCCCACAATGGTTAATGACGCAATGAGCACGCCGAAATGCCATGTCAAATTCACTAATTATATGCATCGCCGAGCAGCCGTGATCCTTCTGGCCACATCCCGCCATTCGAGACATGGGGAATGGACGCTGTAGGTCCCATTTTTCCTCCGCTGCTAAAGGAGATCGCTATTCTAGCGCATCACCGACTACTTCCAAGTGGGCTGAAGCAATCCCACTAAAGGAGGTCAAGGCCAGTACCGCCGTCCGATTTCATCAAACACCATGTCATCTATCGACATGGTGTCCCTGACGGATCGTATGACAACGGTCCCCAATTTATCGAATTCCTTCATCGTTTTGCTAAAAATCAAGATACAAGATGTCTCGCCACGTTCTATAATCCAAAGAAATAATGGGTTAGCCGGATGCTCAACAAGACATCATCAAGATTTTGTCGGCTTGTGAAGAATAACAAGCGACCGGATGATAAACTCGAGAAGCACTCGGGCATATCGCATAACGCATGCACGCCACGTGAGCTACTCCGCACTCGCCGGGTCACGCGTGAAGCAATTCTCCGCTGGAAATCCGATTCGCCACTTCGCCGCCTCTTGCGCTGCAGATGACGACCAAGAACAACATCAAAACGCCTCAAGAGCTTGAGATGTTAGATGAGAAGCGCCCGAGGCTCAACAATGCATTGAGTTCTATCAGCTAGAATGTCGGGCTTTCAACAAGAAAGTTCGACAGAGAACCTTTAGGAGGGAGATCTCGCCCTCGCCGCCGACGCACCGATAATCCTCACCTCCAAGAAGAAAGGTAAATTCAAACCCAATGGAAGGACCGCTTATAATAGACACGGCCTATTCAAACGTGCATATCGCCTTTATCACACAGAATGGCTACCGCAATTAATGCCGATAAATGGGAAGTTTCAAAAGTATTATCCTTAATACATTCGTGATAACCCATTTTGATGGGAAGTTCCTCGAGAATATCTCACTCATTTTCATGAGGATAACCCTAAGTTATTGTGTTTTCTCCAAAATTCTCTCACCGACAAATTCATTGATCTGGCCCACTAAAAATCTCCCCGTCCAACCACCAAGAAATCCCTCGATTCCCTCCACTAACCAGAGGTCCACTTTCAAATTCTGTTAGCAATCCTACAAAAGCTAAAGCTATCCATACCCTTCCAAGATTCTCGGAGTGGAGACCCCACTTAGTTTCTTATCGGAAATAGAATACATTCTTCCTTTCCCACCTTCACCGAGATAGGACACATCCTTCCTCTTCAAGCAAGAGATAGAATACATTCTTCTCTTGTCTTAGATTCTGAGTGGAGATCCCACTCTTAGTTTCATCTTTCAAGATTCTCAAGATGGAGATCCCATTTTCAGCCTTTCACTCGAAACAGACAAAAATCCTTCCTTTCCAAAGACCCGAGATAGGAGACAAGATCCTCTTCCTTCCATCAATAAGAGATAGGATACAAAACCTTCCTCTCTTATTTCAAATTGTGAGCACCGGAGATAGGACACAAAACCTTCCTCTCCACCGCAAGAGATAGGATACAAAACCTTCTCTTGTTCATCCCTTACCCGAGATAGGAGACAAGATCCTCCTTCCTTCCACCTTCTCGAAATAGAATACATTCTTCCTTTCCCACCTCAATCAACCTTATGACTGCTCAACTTTCTCCCACAAAGAAGGCGCCAAGATTCATCTTGGGGTGTTTCATCCCAAGCCTAAGAAGGATGAAGTCGACTAACACGCCGTTTAGTCTTTTCTCCCATTGAAGAAGACACCAGAAGTTCGATTCTGGGTATTCCATCCCAAACTAAGAAGGATGAAGTCGACGCCAACACGCTGCCGCCGCTTAGTCTTTCTCCGATTGAAGAAGACACCGAGTTCGATCGGGTATTCCATCCCGAAACCTAAGAAGGATGAAGTCGACGCTTAACACGCCGGGTTTAGTCTTTCTCCGATTGAAGAAGACACCGAGTTCGATTCGGGAATTTTGTCCTAAGCCTAAGAAGGGATAAAGCCAACGCTACCACGCTTGCCGTAGTCTATTCCCGTGACAAAAGACGGCTTTGATTCAACATCGTAGCATTAAGTCTAAGAGAGTCTCATTCTTTTAGCACAACGCCACGCGGAGCGGATCCGTGATAATCCGCACGCTAGCCCAACTCAAACGGTAGTGGTAAAGGCTAGTCAAATCCATGAGGGCCGGGTCGGCTAATAACCTAAAGTCGACGCCAACACGCTGCCGCCGGCTTAGTCTTTTTCCGATTGAAGAAGACACCGTGAGTTCGACTGGGGTATTTCATCCCCGCCTAAGAAGGATTAAGCCAATGCTCACACGCCGCTGTCGCATCTCTTGCCCGTAAAGAGTACCGAGCCTATGTATTCAATATCATAGCAACAAGTCTAGAAGAGTTTCATTCTTCTAGCACAACGTCACGCGGCGGAACGGATTTGGACAATCCGACGCTAGCCCAATTCAAACGTAGTTGGTAAAGGCTAATCAAACTGCTGACTACCGAGGGTTTGCCAAAATCCTATAAGTATTATGGTTAATTATTTCGCTAAATAAAAGAATCATAATAGAGCACAAAAGAGGACGTAAATATGTTTTGCTTTAACTCGATACTTTATTGAGGAAAGCTTGTTGAAGTTCCTCCCCGGCTCGGCCCCGAAAGTCTCCTCACGCCATTAAGGGCCTCCAGCTTCCCCTTCTTGATGTCAACCGCCTTCTACTTCGAGTTCAAATTCTCGCACGCACCGCCAGTTTTCTTTTCTTTTGGCCTTCGCCGCCTTCAAGACGATCGCTCTCCTCGCCGCTTGAAGCTCCTTGCTCGAGCTCTACTATCCTCGCTTCCAAAGAAGGACACAAGACCAAAAATGTCCCACTGAAGATGAAGCTTCAGAATGCTAGCCTCCAATGATGCACCCGGCCTCACAGATTTGAACTTCGAACAAGAATAACGCGCATCCTACCAAGCCAAGCGAGCTCGATATAAGAGGCGAAGCTCGCTACTTCAAAATCTTGTAGACTTTGGAGCTTAACTCTAAATGGTCGAATCATCAAGAAGGTGGCTCAAGCGCACTCAATCTTCCGATATTCTCCCATGCCCTACTCCAAATAGGATTAAAGTATAAACTAATTCCTCGGTTCTTAACGAAGTTCCGAGAATATTACCATATTCTTAAGGATAACTCGATAACCCTCAATTTCTCCCGCTATGGACCTCAAGGAGGGATAAAATTCGACGAGGCTTATATCGATCCGACAACGCCGCTTCTACCGAAAGGACTCTCATTAATCGTATCGTCGATTCATACATCACCGAGGGCCTACCAATCAACAATTGGGAAGAATACCTACCGTGGATGAACACACCGCAACGAAGTAATGCAAAGAGCCAACCAACGCCAAATAAGGATTCACCGATCAACGGTTCGATCCACAAAAGAATTCCCGATCAACTGAGGAATCTCGAGGGTCAATTGGACGACAATCCACCGACACGCGAAGTCAACAAAGAAGGAAACTTGATTAGCTAGCTCGAATTCCAACAACGGTCAAGCAATAAATGCAAAGACCGACACCCCGGGATCCTACAAAGCACCGGAGAACCCGAGAGGATTGGAGGAATCAAATATCGAGCCAACCTCAAAAGAAATTCATCTATCGACTGGTCGAGATTTCGACAACGGTCGACAAAAAATGACTGCAATACCTTCAAAGAATCCTACAAAGCACCGAAAGACCGAAGGGAATGGAGAGATCAAACGCTGTGGTCATTCACAAGTCCTATCACGCCAATTAAGGAGTGAAGGGGTTATCATGTCCAAAGCATCCTGCACTCATCAAGAATCGAGACCGAGACGCTTTGGAGGGGTATCTGAGGCGCTAAAAATTGCTTATCGCATCTCAACAAGACTCAAACGTGGGTTGACAACCGACGATCCATCCGACGCACCTTAACGCCACGACGCGGATTACGCAAAACGCATGCCAGTCGACAACCCATGAAGTGAGTCGGCGAGGCGCATTTGTGCCAGCGAACGACACGCCGCGGGAGAAAACCCGACGACTAAGCTCAACGAGGCGAAGTTGGCTAAACTCAAACGCCGACGAGATCTAATCAACCGCATTTAGTCCGTCGATGCAAACGAGCCGCTTGAGCTCAAAGTTGATCGACACGACTCAAACCTAACTATACATCACCGAGCAAAACTAAGCCCTGAAGACCAAAGAGTCGACGGAAATCGACGAAGAATCGACGGAGAAACGGGCAAACGACGGAAAAGCGACGCGAGAATACACCTCTACCAATGGTTATAGGGTTTCTACCACTGTCGAGCCACCCTACCAACTTGTCGAGGTGCCCTACCAGCGGGTCGAGGAGGTCGCCACTTTGTCGAGCCACCTCGCCATGGTCGTAGGTGCTCTACCAGTGCCGAGGTGGTTCACCACCATGGTTGGCCACTCTGCCAACTCGCCGGGGAGCCACTGGGCGGCCGAGCCACTGGTCGCTACACCCTCCCCTTTTGTATAAATAGGGGGTCTTGAGGATCGGGAACTGGGACTTGGTGATTTCTAGCGACTTTTGAAGAGCCCTCCCACGACGGTTCCGGAAAGCACCTACAGCTCAAGTCCGACGCCGATTTATAGGCTGAAGGTAAGCAAACTCGGGTCGAACTACGATACCCCAGGTTAAGTCGCCTTAATCTCGTGGATACTGGATTTCTCCTTGTAGATCTCACCCGCCCGCGATCCTCTCCTTCTCGGAGTGCATCCCCGCAGCGATCCTCTCCTTCGTGAGTGGATCCCTCAGCGCTGCTTCCTTCGCGGAAACGAGCCCCTCTACGCTCAGAAGTTCCGAACCCGAAGTTTACACTCGTGATCGGAATTGCGCGGTGGTCAACGGATCTAACAAAAGTCCCCTACGACAGTAAAGAACCCACGCAAGCGGTGATCCCTAAAATAGAGATCCTCGTGTTTGTTCACAAAAGAGAGTTGTAATTTTCGCTTTCATTGTACCTAAAATAAAGGCATTTCTTTGTTTGAAATTTTGTTGTAGGCCAACGGTCAGAACGAATTCAAACGAAAGCAATGAATAACAAACCAACTTTCCCCGCGAACAGAGGCTTAACACCCGTAGAAGAAACCAAGGAAGCCTCGAGCCTACCATCATAATTTCTCGATGACGAAGTTTGAGGGATCGCTCTGGCCATCCGATCCGCTTTTCCTTACAACCCTTGGCCGAACTAGATTTTCCGACCCTTCTCGAGTATAGGCGTGTGGAGGCCCTGTGTTAATCTTTGACGGGCCACTTCCACGGATTCAACCTATCACGAGGTTGCCCCGCCAAAAATCTCGCTGCTCCTCGACTCCAACTCGTGATGGGTCTCTTCACTGCTGGAGAATGGTTTGAAACAGTGATCTCTATTATCGAGGTTAGATGGGCGACCTTTATGGTCTTCTCGCCCATTCATATTGAGTAGCTTGGAGGAAATTCACTGGGTGGCCCTCACCGTTAACCGCAGAGCAAAGCTCACTAGCCGGCTAACTCTGCGCATCGGGGAGAGTTTAGCCTTTTTGAATCACGAATGAGGTGGTACGACTCTGGAGGCTCTGATCAAGGCTTCGTGAACGACCTTTCGCGAGAGGAGAATATCGAGCAAGAGGTCATTTTTGCTTAACTCATATGAGCGCGCAGTCGCCAGCCGGCCGATAAACTTGTACCACACCCATGTCAAACGCACAAGAATCGTGACTGCTCAAGGGGAGAAGACGCCAAGAATTTCACGCGGAGTGCACCGTAGTCCGTGATGTCATCAACGGGAGAAGCAAACTGAGGCGATGCGTCGGGGAACATGCGGCCGCTATTGCCGCCAACTCAAGAGGAACTTGAGAAGGAAGCAAAGCTCGGGTTCGAACCAGAGGAAAACTAGCCGCCAAAGCCGACCTCGCCTTCACATTACTAGATTGCCAATGAAGTCCGACGTTGCTTTGGTCTCGAGACTTCTTTGTTTTCTTTGTTCAGACCACGCCGCTGTGATTATCACAACTTTGCTTGAATCGCATTGTCTCGACAATTGTAGCTCCTTTATATTTGCTTCAAATGAATAAGATTTATTCCTTCATTGCTTATTATGATTCTTTTATTTCGCCTCAAATAATTAACCATAATACTTATAGGATTTTTGGCTAATCCTCACCATCAACGGTTTGATTAGCCTTTACCAACTACCGCTTGAGTGGCTAGCGCCGGATTATCCGATCCGCTCAAGACGGACGCTGTGCTAAAAGAATGAAACTCTTCTAGACTTGTTGCTATGATATTGAATACATAGGCTTTCAGATTTTTACCGCAAGAGACCACCCGCAACGCTGCGTTACACGACTCATCCCTTCTTAGGCTTCGGACTAAATACCCTAATCAACTCGTGTCTTCTTCCGGAGAAAGATTCAAACCGCAACGCTGCGAAGTAGGCCTGGCTTTATCCCTTCGCTTCGGATAAAATACCCCGTAACCAACTCGTGTCTTCTTCAATCTAAAAGACTAACCCGAACGCTGTGAGGCGCTGACTTTAGGGTTATTGGCCAACCCCGCCTTCAACGGGTTTGATGGGCCTCTACCAACTACCGCTTGAGTTGGGCTAGCATGTAGATTATCTAAACCGCTCTACACACAACGCTGTGCTAAAAGAATGAAACTCTCTTAGACTTAATGCTACGATGTTGAATAACGCAGCTTCGCCTTTCACTCGAAGACTAACCCTACGACGCTGTTAAGGCCGCCTATCCCTTCTTAGGCTTCGATGCCCTTAATCGCATCTCTCGGTGTCTTCACGGGAAAGACTAACCCAAGAACGCTGTTAGACGCCGCTTTATCCCTTCTAGGCTTCGGATAAAATGCCCCTAATCAACTCGTGTCTTCAATCTGAGAAAGACTAAACCCAAGCGCGGTGTTAGACGCTGGTTTATCCCTCTTAGGCTTCGGATAAAATGCCCTAATCTAACTCGTGTCTTCAATCTGAGAAAGACTAAACCTAAGAACGTGTTAGACGCTGGCTTTATCCCTTCTTAGGCCGATAAAATACCCCAAGAAGAATCTTGTAAGGAATTTTGATTGATAGAATTAAATTGGTGAGAGAGGAGAAACTTTATGTTCTATTTCGTATCGAAACCAACAGCGGGCCTAGCCAGAGGAATCGAAAAGACTCGTGACCTTCAGCGACAACCCCGGTTCCGAAAATCCCGGCTGCACCTTCACCGGGCTACCTAAGATGAAGATGGAACTAAGAGTGGGATCTCCACCGAGAACCTAAAAGACTCGTGACCTTCACGGACAACCCGTTCGAAAATCCCTACAAGATACCTTCACCGGCGCTACCTAAGATGAAGATGGAACTAAGAGTGGATCTCCACCGAGAACCGAAGAGACTGTGTGACTTCCGGACAACTCAACTGAATCCCTACAAGATACCTTCAGTCGGGCGCTACCTAAGATGAAGATGGAACTAAGAGTTGTAGGCGCGAAAATTGCCTTAATCTTTATAATAAAGAACTCTAATGAGCGTAAGAGCTTAGGGTCCATCCGAGTGAAGTCGTGCCCTAAAAGTTAAATTCACCAATGCTTCGACTTTACAAAATAGACAAAAGTGCTGATATCTCTTGAACCGAGGAACTGGCAAAATGACCGAGCAATCGGCTTCGCCTCGCCGAGATGGTCGATTTCCATATAACTCGCCTAATTTCACGTATGGTTTGAAAGTTACGACCGCTTTTTCGGTGAGCGTGACGAGGCTCGCCAAGCAGCTTATATTCTCGACATTCAGGCCAGGCTCGCCAAGCAGCGAGGCTCGACATGCGCAGGATCGCCAAGCAGGAGGCTCGACATCCGCATAAGGCTCGCCAAGCAGCCAGGCTCGACATTCGACGAGGCTAAGCAACAGGCTCGACATTCAGCGGTGGCTCGCCAAGCGCCGGGCTCGACATTCAACCAGGTTCGCCAACGCCAGCCGAGCCTCGATACTCAACCGAGGTTCGCCAACAGAGCGAAGCCTCGACATCCAACTCAGGTTCGCTTATAGCGCGAACCTCTACATTCGATCCAGGTTCGCCATAGCGCGGAGTCTCGACACCTCGCCAACACTCAACCGAGGTTCGCCAACGCCAGCCGGAACATCCAACCGAATTCGCCATAGCAAAGGAACCCCGACACTCACCGGTTCGCCACCGCAAAGGAACCTCGACGCTCAAACGGCTCGCTCGCCGACATCATTGGTCTCCGGACGAGTACCTCGCCGTCACGCTACGCAAGGCCACGACATTAGCAGATTCGACAATTACCACAGCCGCCAGCCATCGTAGTAGCACGAGGCCATTGTCGTAACGCAGCCTGGCGCGGGATCGCTCGCACGACGGAAGGGTCATTAACCTCATGTGAAAGTGACGATAGTCACACCTCTCTGCCCTATATAAATAGTTGAAAGCCCAACAAAGAAAGGGTCAAGCGGGTGCTTTAGAGAGAACCCTTGGAAAATCAAGCATTTGCTTCAAGAGAGATCAAGCTCCTTTTCAAGAACCTCTAGATCATCCGCAGCTTTGGTCCGATCGCTAACGGAAGCACTCGACGTGAGCATCGAGGGAAGCATCCTATCGCCACCAAGAACCCATACAAAAGAGGAGTCAAGTCAACCTCCTCTTCCTCTAATCAAGGAATTTGATTGTAAAACATTCATTCAATCAATAAACATTTTTCACCCTACGTAAGATGGCTAACCACATTGGGGAGCAACCATTCATTCGGCGAACTGTGGTGGCGCAATCGCATCTAAGTTGCAATTGAAACCAGGTTCGACCTTGGTCATTGAATTTGATCGTGAGGTAAGCACGAGGAATTTCTTTCCTCTCGGGCATCTAGCCCAAGAAAGACACGCTAGTGTCGCCGAAGTTTCGTGATGAGACTTCAGCCCCGTGGCTTCGTTGAATCCTCTCGAGCGAATAACTCGACAATCACTTTTGTCTCTCAAGGACAAGGCTCCAAGAGTCACCAACAGTTAAGAAGTGGGTTGTTAAGCAAACTCCAAAGCCAACTTCGATGTTATTAGCCGCTTTGGCATCTCGGGCGAGCTCGCTTATGGGAGGTCCCCAACTCTAACGGCCTCTCTCAAGACGCTCCTGCATAACGCCGCCGACAACAAGCTCGCGACGTTCGAAGCTTTGGTCTCATGGACGGATTCCACTATCGTCCAAGAAAATCAACGAACTCCTCGCCATCGTGGGTTCATTCAAAACGACGAGGGTCACCCCAGCGTAACTCGCCCACACGGCTAACATCGCCTCCCGCCAGCGAGCCTAGTACAAGTAGCTTAACCTCGCCATCAACGCTGGAGGTCCCTCCAAAAGGGATGAACTCGGCCCGCCTTGGCAACCTCAAGAACAACACGGCTCGGCTGAAACATGACGACCCCCAAGTGGCTTAACCTCGCCAACAGCAGTGAGGTCCCCCGAAGAGATGAGCCTGCCTCGAGGGGCTTAATTCGCCTATTGACTAACCTCGCCATTATGAACCCCGACATAGGGTGTCGCCCAAGCAAGTGAGCCAACTCGCCATCATCAAGAGGTTCATTCAAACAAGACAGGCCGCCCCACCTGCTAACCTCGCCCACATCAACGCCGCCTATGCCGCGAGAGCTCGCCCAAGTGGCTTAACCTCGCCCACAACGGGTCCTCAAGAAGTGACGAAGCCTCGGCCGCTGGCTGAACTCCGCTACAACGCGAGGTCCCTTGAAAGAGACGCAGCCTCGTCTGGGCGAAGGACCCCAAACAACGGGATGAACGCCGCTTCTGTTGACTAACCTCGCTATATCAACACAACCTCGCCAACATGAGGTCCATGCCGCTTGGGTCGAAGTTGATTCCATTGCAAAACTTGAGAAAAATTACACTTTTATTCTCGCTACAAAGAATTTAGATAACTTTCTTACAAACTCAACAAAAGATACTACAAGTGTAGATCTCTTTATTTTCGCGGGACTTTGCCTCGGTCGGATGCGTAACTGCGGACCACCGAGCAGCCGATCGTCAATCGACGGTTTAGTTAGTGCTTCAAAGGAAACAAGAACTTCAAAAATATCTTAGCAAGGTAAGATATCTACTCTTCTCAAGAATAAGTCAAGGCTTAAACTCGAGGAATCTCCGCTGGATCGTGTTCTTGAACCCTGAAGCTTGATTGATCCCTTTCGATGGCCGACTCGCCCAAGTGGACGTAGAGGGTATTTATAGTCTGGAAACGCCCACAAGTGCGTCATAAGTGCCGAAGATTTGTAGCAAGGCACCGAAGCCGTTCGCTTAAGCCACTTCGCCACCGGCGCAGATCGGCCGCCGCATGCGGGTAAGATGGGTCGCTTCGCTGACCCGAGGCGCTGCCGCCCTTCCACCGCCGAACGGTTTTCCTCTTTTAGGCATGATTAAATGCTCCTAGAATTACGCTTATGGGCGTGATTCAGCGGTAATCGCCATTTACGGTTCAACGAACGCCTCTGATTGATAAAGTCAAGTGGCCCCATCGCGATTGATTTAGACCCTTCAAGAGCTTGTTCCAAGTATTCGTGTCTCGCCAGCGAGATATAAGTGCTCGCCTATAGCGAGACACATCAGGTGTCTCGCTGCAGGCGAGCAATACACAAGTGTCTCGCCAATAGCGACACATCAAGGTGTTCCCGCTTCGCAATAGGACACACACAAGTGTTTCGCTAATAGCGACACATCAAGGTGTCTCGCCGCGTAGGCATTACGCGTTCGCCAATGACATCAAGGTGTCTCGCCGCAAGCAGACATAAACAAGTGTCTCGCGACCGTAGCGACACATCTCCCCATGTGTTGACTTCTTGAGATTTCGACGACGTTGTTCTTCGATCTTCTCATGATTTAGTCATATTTGAGGTTCTTCACAATTTTGATGCCTACAGATACCCTCCAAAGTTTTCGTAATTCTCCTGTATTTTATCGGGGTCCGGAATACTTTGGATAAGATGCTTTGCTTCGCTCATCGCTGAACTTTGTAGAAGAGGCCCATGTTTTGCTTCAGCCAACCCTCGCTACGCGGCCGTCAACCATATTTTGGGATCAATAACTGCTTGCATTTGTATTTGAATGAATTGAAATGTCAAGTCGCATTTTGGACTAATCATCTTCATCTTGAAAGTCACCACTTGGGTTATAATTGAAATGCCTTGAGAATCATTCGCAGAGAAAAAGCTGCCCTGTTTTCTCAATATCGATTTCCGTGAAAGCTTCTATATGTAATATCCGGAATTGTCCCACTTAAAAGGACCGCCATAATCTGTCCGAAAGCATGCTTGAGCTTCTCCGGAGGCGATATGTAATGGCACATTTGCATTAGCAATGAGTTATAAAGTGCATTAAAATCACGGTATGAAAGTGCTTGACCCCGGCAGAAGAGTGAACTCCGTCTCAAGTTATTGCTTGTATGATAGATATAGGATTTTGGCAAACCCTCACCATCAACGGATTTGATGAGCCTTTACCAACTACCGCTTGAGTTGGGCTAGCATGTAGATTATCCGAAGTCCGCTCTACATGTTACGCTGTGCTAAAAGAGTGAATTCTCTTAGACTTTATGCTACATATTGAATATGAGGCTCGGTCAATTATCACGGAATTGATTAACAAAGATGTGTTAGATGCGCACTTATCTCCGAGGGACGAGATAATATCCCTATGCATGAAGGCATAGTTTAGGTGTCATTAGGTAATGACATCTATGCTACCATATTGAATAATGAGGCTTGTGGAATTTGTGTTTTCTCTTGGGGCTTAAAACTAACCCGTTGTGTTCTTGGGCTAAAACGAACCCCTCAAGTAGTTTCGGGCTAAAACTAACCCTCGTTATCGAGTAGACCTCTCATTCATAAAAGGAATCGAGAGGATTTTGACCGTGGTCCTAACTCAGGGAAGGTTTGACCAAGTGGGAGTAAAAAAAAAAAAATGATCCTAACTGTAGGAAGGTTTGATCGGGATAGGAGTTTTGAGACAATCCTAATCAGGAAGGTTTGATCGCCAATCTCAAATGGACCTCTCGCTCATGGAAGGAATCAAGAGGGGATTTTGACCATGGTCCTAATCGTAGGAAGGTTTGACCAGCATATTTGAGACAATCCGCCTTGAAGGTTTGATCGCCAATCTTGAAATGGACCTCTCGCTCATGGAAAGAATCGAGAGGGGATTTTGCCATGGTCCTAACTGAGGAAGGTTTGACCAGATAGGAATTTTTGAGACAATCCTAACCTAGGAAGGTTTGATTGCTCAATGGAAGTGGACCTCTCGCTCATGGATTATCCACCCCTCTTTCAAAATTAGCCGCTGGAGCAATGTGAGGGAGCAGCTTAACCTCTTGTACTGGAGGAAGGGGAGCAGCTTATACCGTGATACCCGTCGAGTGTGGAAGGTTTATTTCGCATTAAGACGCTGCTTCACCAAGGCTTGATGATGGCCTTGAGAGCTAAGCAATCCTTTGTAGGATGGAGGATCCTTCGTGGTAACGCACGATTTAGAGTCCAAGTTTTGTTAGCCTCCTTGATTTGTAATTGAGGCAACTTGATTTTGTTGTTATCAAGGAGGTGTTTGAAGATGATTGGAACTTCTTCGCCCTTGAAAGAGTATGTCCCGTGGAATTCTCGATGAAGCTTTTTGCTGCCGTTGTTAGCGACGCTTTCAACAAAGAAATACAGATGCCTTTCCTCTATTACGAGGAAAATTTACTTCGAGGAGTCACCATCTTTTCGCTTCTTTCGCCTTTCTTCCTTCTCGAGGAAACGCTGGCTTGTTCTCCTCAGATTTTTAGGTCTTTCCATCGAGTCAGGGATCTAACCCCATGACTTCCAAAGAATTTATAGAAAGATTGTTGTGGCAAGTCTTCAATATGAATTCTTCAAGAATTGATCCCTCGCACTATAGCTTTATTATGAATCGCTAACTAAGGTGTCGATTGTCTCCCCACCTTTCTCGCTGCCTAGGAGAGTTCCAATCGAGACTTCGTGTCACATCGAAGAAGTTGCCGAGAAAAGAACTTTCCATGTCCTCCCAGCAGCTAATACTCCCGCCTTGAGTCTTCGATACCAATCAAGGCAGCCCGCGAAGAGTAATCGAATGACCGAACCATCGAGGCTCGCTTCCGAGATTACCCCCAAATGTGATTTGAAGTAAATCGTGTTGTGAAGGTGACCTCTCCCACAAATGGCGAAGTTGATCAAATTAAATTTCAGGTAAGGATTGAATCCCATTCTCGGATACTATGACACGGATAGCACCTTTTGACTTCCTCGCGGTGGACATCAAAGCATTGATTTTATCTTCAAGCTCTTTCATCCTTTCGCCATCATCTTCCCTTGTTTTGGATTATTTCCAATAGGAAGAATTGGATCATTTCCACCTTGAGCACCTGATGCCTTTCTTGGAGGTTGATCAACAGAAATGTGTCATCATCAATCTCCAATCACTGTTTTCAACATTATGGTGAGTTACTCCACCTTGTTGATCGGTTCGTGCCGTTGATCGACCTGTTGTGCAACCGCTGGGTTTGCAATTCTCATCCGCTGCATGGCTAGCTCCATCTCGCTCTCATTTCGCCTTAAGCTCTTTGCTTAGCTAAGGCTTCTTGTAACATTTGAGCCGTGACATCGAGTAATGGTAAAGCTCCGATGGGGACCAATACTTGACATTGTGTCATCTAGCTATCGCCGAATTGATGTCGAAGCTTCATCATCGATGAGTCTCCCTCATGCATCCTTCTATAGTCGAGCGCTGGTAGCTCGCAATTGTAACCGACATTCTGAAACTCGTGCCGACTTTTCCCGCAGAGTGAAGTCGTGGTCCTCGCCCATTGCGGCCCTTTTCCTTTGTTCACCATATTAATGGTGACTTCGGGAATTCATCCCATGAATGGCGATCTTCTTTTCTTCGGGTCGCCTTTGACTCGCTTCAAATTCGTTGCCGGGCAAGGAAAGCCTCTCAATAATCAAGCTCTTGTGATTGAGCGCTTGACTCGAACGTGCACATCCCGATAACAACGCCTTGATTAGTTGTGCACACGAGCAAGAACAATTTATTTCATCGATCGCCCTCTTTCAGGTTGCCACCCCCGACCGATGTGGTTGGTGTGTGGTTTATCACAAATTGCACTTCCACCCCAAGTGTAACGTTGTCCTTAATTGAGGACACGCTTCTTTGGGGACGCCGCCATTTGATTTGAGAGACAACTTCCATCGCCATGCTGTCATCCGAAATTGCTTCAGATGAATCACAAGGGTCCGGTCATCTCTGATTTTGCGAGTCACTTGCCTCAACTTCTTCTTCTCGCCAGACTCGCGGACCCCGTGGGATGCTCAAACGAGATGCAATTGGAATTCTAGAGACTAGATATTTCAGCCTTGCTCAAGACTTTTCTCAACTGGGTAATCCAAGCATTTCTTCACCGAACCTTGCTTTTATTTCCCGTTGTGACCAAGACGACCAACACCGGTTGTCGGATTTCCACTTAAAGGTTGATACCTCATCCGAAGTGGAAGAAAGGGCGAAAAGCCCATCTTTTGTCAATGATGAGGATCGCCGCTTTTGGCGCAGGTAGCTCGATCGTTCACGGGCGCGAGATAGCTTTACACCGCCGCTTTGGCGAGGTAGCTTAGGGGTCAGCGCTAGCCGAGGCACCGAATCGCCTCTACCAAGAATTCTCGCAGGCGCACTCTTGAGCCAATTTTGACGTTGACTTCTGACCCAAACTTGGCGATTTTGAGCCGCTTGTCGGGTTGATTTAGACTCTCGCTTTGCTAACAATGGCACGCGCATGAGCAACGCGCGGCACGCCGCTTTTGAGCGCTTCCTTCCTTGTCAATCGGTCCTTTTGACGAGAACCCATTCTTCCTGGGAGGAGGCCGACGGATTGAGAGATTGCGCTTGTTGATGCCTTTGATCATGTGAGTTCATCCGATAGTGAACTCCATCCGCTGACTCCGTGGCCTTGGCTAATTGACGAGCCTCTTTGACGCCGCCTTTGGCGCAGCCCTCTTTGTCGAGAGCGTAATCTTGCTTTGAGATCCACCGGTGTTACCGAGGGAAATCGCCTGCCGCAGTCAAACGTAACTAACCTCCTCTTAAGAGATGATATCCTCCAATGTTTGCGGGTGAGGAGGACTTCATGAGGAAGAGGAGAGATACTCTTCAACTTGGCTTGATCAAGAAGTAGTCTAGTCCATCAACCATGAGGTTCCACTGATTGCCAAGCGACACAACGATCTCGCTTGAGACCGCTGGCTCCCATCGTGGTCGCCATCGTTTGGGTCTAAAGTTGATTCCATTGCAAAACTTGAGAAAAATTACACTTTTATTCTCGCTACAAAGAATTTAGATAACTTTCTTACAAACTCAACAAAAGATACTACAAGTGTAGATCTCTTATTTTCGTGGACTTTGCCCGGCCGGGATGCGTAATCCGTGGACCACCGAAAGCGCATCGCCGATCGACGGGTTTAGTTAGTGCTTCGCGAAGGAAACAAGAACTTCAAAGAATATCTTAGCAAGGTAAGATATCTACTCTTCTCAAGAATAAGTCAAGGCTTAAACTCGAGGAATCTCCGCTGCGGACGCTTGAACTCCTAAGCTTGGATTTCGATTTTCCCTTTCGATGGCCGCACTTCAAGTGGACGAGGAGGGTATTTATAGTCTGGGAAACGCGGCCCACAAGTGTCATAAGTGCGAAGATTTGCAAGCATGTACGCGCTCGATCGCCAGCGCTTGCCGCTTCGCCATCGGGCGAGGCAGATCGGCCGCCACCGGGCGCGCAGGTAAGATGGGCCTGACGCCGGGCAAGGCTGGCCCTTCCATGCCGAACGGTTTTCCTCGCTTTTTAGGCATGATTAAATGCTCTCTAGAATTACTAGGGCGTATCTTCGCGGTAACCGCCATTTACGGTTCAACGCTCGCATTGATAAAGTCAAGTGGCCCCATCAGATTGATTTAGACCTTCAAGAGCTTGTTCCAAGTATTCTCGGTGTTCGCCAGCTAGCAGACACAAGTAAGTGTTCTCGCCTATAGCGAGACACATCAGGTGTCGCTACGCGGCGCAGGCACAATACTGCAACTTCGCAATAGCGAGACACATCAAGGTGTTCTGCCAGGTGGCACAACACAAGTCCCGCTAATAGCGACACATCAAGGTGTTCCGCCAGGCGTAGGCACACAAGTGTTCGCAACAGAGACATCAAGGTGTCTCTCGCCGTATGAGATTAAACAAGTGTCTCGCGATCAGAAGCAGACACAATCTCCCCATGTGTTGACTTCTTGAGATTTCGACGACGCTTGTTCTTCGATCTTCTCATGATTTAGTCATATTTGAGGTTCTTCGCCAATTTTGATGCCTACACATGCCGAGCCGATGAACTTCGCCGGATGGCTTAACCTCGCCATAGCCGGCCAGAGTTAAGGGAAGTGGCAACTCGCCAGTTCGCCAAACTCGACTGAAGCTCTCACGCCGAGGCTCATTTTTCGTAATCAACCGGGGTACACCCACTTCCGACTCGCGGATTATCTCACACGCAAGCGCCGATGCCAATCAAATGTAGCCTCATTGCCGCCGCGAAGCTCATCTCGCGATGCGCCTAATGTTCATCAACGACGCCTTCGTTTTGAGCTTTATCCGACCCGGCCAACTACTGAAGGCGGGTTCCACCGAAAGGCAAGCGCCCGCGAGGGTCACGGAGTGACCATTAACATGGTTGGGAGGAGCCGAGCAAGACCCCGATAAGGGCCCCGAATCGCCTCGACCTCGAAAGTACCCCTGTGTTTACGCAGGCGCATTAATCAGCAGGGTTCTATCGGCACCCGCTTCGCACTGCATGCAATCCTGCTCGATTATAGCCGGGCCTCGGGGTCCTTCAAGAATTGAGAACTCGCCATCGCTACATCTCACCTTCAAATATCGATTTCAGTGATCGTGCTGTCCTCATGGCCAACGAAGAAGAGATGACACGAAGAATCAAGAGCAACAAGCTACTATTCGCTCAACAAGAATCTATCAAGCGCTTGGAAATGATGATGGAAAACTTGTGGGCAAGGAGAAGGTGGACGCAAGGAGGATCCAAATCGAAACAAGAAGGCTACGACAGGATCATGATGTTCACTGATGTCATCTCAAGCGAGTCAACCAAGATACCAAAGAGCAAGATCATATGTTGCGGGATTTCCAAAGGCACCGGATGCTCTCAAACCCAAGGGCAATCTAAGGAGTCGGTGGCAAGGCCATACCCTATAGAATGGGATGATGTCCCATATCCTCCAAATTCAAGCCACTTAATTTAGTGCTCGACGGAAAAGCTCCGTCCGAACACATCTATTACTTCCAAGCACAAACCGGCATATAACGGTAACGATCCTATCATGACCCTGTTATTCATTAGCACTCTTAAGGGAGTCAGCTTCGAAAGTGGTTTCAAGGTTAGAGCCTCGGTTCTATCGCCTTGGAAAGATGTACGCAGGCTTTTATGGCCCGATTCTTCGATGATGACACCGAGGTGTCTATGGCCACTTTGTCGGGTCGAAAAGCAAAAGAAGACGGAGTCTCACAAGACGCTCGCTAAGCTTTATTCTCGGACTGTCCTGCACTCCCGACCAGCCTCTAAGCAACATTCATCTGGATGTGCGAGCCAACCTCTCGATCAACATACTTTCAAAGATGGGTGCGGTTGAAGCACACTCTTGAGAGAATTGAGGCGGCAGCAAGTTGAGAACATGCTTATGAGGATCGGCCGAGGAACCCCGTGATTCTCGGCATAAAAAGGGGGTAATCGTAACAATTTTATTCCCCGGGAAGGAGACTTTACCCAACCTACTTCGCTGCAAATCAATGTTTTTGATGTACCGCCCCTCCAGAGAGGAAGTATGACTTTAAGGATGACCAGTCATACCAATCCTTAAAACTTTACTCAAAATGAACAAGATCACGCTCCGAAATGAGGAAGCCGGAGGAAGCTTCAAGGACGGATGATCAAAATATCGATGTACCATCGAATGGTACACCATCCGACGGGTCATGCTACATCCCGAAAGACAAGATCCAAGTCTTGTTAGAAGCAGTGTTATGACTCAAGGAGGATCGTAGAAGGTGTCTCGCAAACATGGTCGCTTCCAATTTGGCGATTTCGCTGAACTCCAAGTGCAAGATGGGTAAAGCCGATCCTCAAGCAGAGGCCAAAGTTGTGAACTTTGATCTCCAAACAGCGGAAGCACAAGGTATGGTCCCTATACTACCAAGGGCTTAAATTATGTGGGTACACCCCGACTTGTTATCGATGAACAATGGACCTCTTCAAAGCCTAAAGGGAGGACTTGTAATGCCACCTCCACAGACCAAAAGGAGCAATCATCCCTACCGCATATCGTGCTTGCTACCCGAGGTGGGAAAGAGTTCTCAAGGGAGTATCCCGAGGCAAGCACCGATGTACCATCAAGGGTGCCGGCCATTGAGCCCAAACAAGGGAAATCCGCTACAACAGCTTAGGAAGGACACGAGACCTCGGCCCCTTTCCAGCTTTGATGTTTTAGCCCAACTCTCCAACATCCCGGCGAGGATCACGCATTCGAGCTTTTGCGCCTCTCAATCTACCGTAGAAGCCTTGGAGAAGCGCTATGGATAACGGCCGCCTCGCCATTTCCCGTAAAGCTCAATGTAGTTTACCAATGTCACCAGTGTCTTCAGGGCCAATACCTTGCATCACCTTCTCTGAGGACATGCAAGTGAAGAACCCAAGCATGATAGACCATTATACTTTAATGCTACATTGGCTCGTCCGATCAACCGAGCTCAAGTTGATCCAGATCCGCATTGAGTATCATCCCATTGAGAATCATACAACATCTTGGGATACCACTGCATCGTTGGCCAACCGACTACCATCTACGCTTCAATGCCGCCACTCGCCCCTTGGGCAAAATCAAACTCGATGCCGATAGGAGACTTGAAGACGATGTCACTTGCTATGTCATCGACGCGGACACATCTTACAATTTGCTCTCGGTCGACCTCGATCCACGAAAACTTGATCGCCCCATCTACGCTGCATCAATGCATGAAGTAATGACGAAGAAGGGTGGTTAAAACATCGTGAAAGGCAACCGCTCAAGGTGGAGAATTATTTCACCGATTCTGCCCACTACCTTGGGAAGGCCAAACCGGTGAACCACGATCGAGGACTATGACACGGAATGAAGTCGACATAGAGTCCCAACAAGGAGTTGTGTTCAATGATGTAAAACCCTTTGTAATCGATCCAATGATCCCGATGATCTATATCGCCATTTTCAATGAAGATTATGATTTAGCTTACGACCGTGTTGAAAGTCATATCGACTTAATGTCGAAATTCGCCACGGGTTGTATCGAACCCCGATTTCACATGCCAATTCGGCCGCCGCTCATGATGACCCAAAGGCATAATGACTCTTCAAGCAGTTTTTGTGGTACCCGTGGATAGTGATCGTAAAGACATTATCCTTGGCAAGGTCAGTCACCAAGGTAAAGCAAGCTCGAAGAAATTCCAAAGCGGAGGAAGAGGAACTCCATTCTCATATTTCTCGCCAACGCACGAAATTTGATGAAGAAAATGGGGTATGACTTCCTTCGCAGAAGGACTAAACTCTCGAAAGGCGCCGTGGCACCGATCGATCCGCCTATGTCCCTAAGGCCACCGATGATTACTATCATAAAACTCGTAAAGGGTCAGTATGAATCACCATCGCATTCATGGCATGTCGAGACCGCCATTCGAGCACTCATCGCTCGAACAGCTTCGATTCAAGTCAAGATGACATGAATTTCGATCCTGATGGCCAATATGACCGCACCATCAACTTGAGATTCAAGAGGACGATCACCGTCATTATTCAAGATCCGCTAAGTCAACATCTGATGCAAGTGGGGAACATCGCTTTGAACAACGAACCCCACCGATGACAAAATAGTCCGAAGGATATGGGGATGAAGCTAATCCAAGCCCATATTCATAAGTTTATAGTTTGACAAATGAAGAAAAGGAAAGCCTTATCGCTTTGGTAATGGAATATATCGATGTCTCTTGGAGTTATGAAGATATGCCCTTAGACCCTCAAGTGGCTATGCATTGCCTTGATATCGAACCAGCGCTTAAGCCTCGTTAAACAACAAAGAACGACGATTTGCCCTCAGTCATGAAGGCCATTGAGAAAGAAATCGAGAAGCCGATCAGCAGTTTCATTCGAGGTTCAACACTCGACCGGGTAGCCAATATAGTACCCGCTTTGAAGAAAAGCGACGATCCGCCGCGGCGTCGACTATCGACTTGAATTCAAAGATGTCCGAAAGATGATTTTACTTTACCAATCAAGGATATTATCGCCGATAACACGGTGGGTTTGAAAGGATGTCTTTATGGATGGCTTTTCGTGGTACAATCGATCAAAATGCACCCGATGACGAAAAGCATATCGCCCAACACCGCCGCCGAATATATCGTTATACGCTTATGCCTTCGCTTGAAAACGCAGGGCAACATACCACGTATTATGACCACTATCTTCAAAACATTTACTAAGACAAGAGAATGCTACGTAGACGCATTTAGTGGTCAAGAGTCGCCACAAAAGTGATCATTTACACGACTTGAGGACAAGATTTGAGATAATGCGCACATCACGAAGATGAACCCAACTAAGTCTTTTCCGGGATGTCTAGTGGCAAATTCCTAGGGTTCGTGGTCACACAGACGCAGATAATGCCGACCCTGATAAAGTCAAAGCTATCCAAGAACTTCCACCTCCTAGAAGCCTCGAGATTTTGGTCTCCAAGGGCCATTTACATTCGCAGATTCATTTCCAATTTATCTGGAAATGTCAACCATTCTCAAGCTCATGAAGAAAGGCGATCGCTCATTTGGGACTAAGATTGCCTAAGGCATTCAAGAGATCAAAACATATCTTTCTAATCCCCCTGTTAGTTGCACCTAAATCGAAAGCCCTTTCGATTTACATCCGCTGCCATGTAGTGCAAGTAGCGTGTCTCTTAGCACAGACGATGACGATGGCCAATGCAACAGCGCATCTTTACTACTCCAGGGACACCGCCGGGGCCAATATCGATATCCTCCCATTCGGCGAATGTTTGGCTTTGGTCTTCGCCATCCAAAAGATGCACTATCTAGGGACACCATACACGCCATCTCCAAAATTGACCCTATAACGTATTCATGACCCACCGCACGCTGAATGGTCGAATGGCTAGATGGGCATTGCCGTTATCTCAAGCACGACATTCACTTCAAACCCCTCGTGACGATGAAGGGTCAAGCCGTGTGTGATCTTATGGCTAACCATCCATTGAAAGGGAAAGTCGAATTGTATCAAGACATGCCCGATGAACCTTATGAAGCTAATCCGGTCTCTAAGGAAATGTGTGGCGCTTGTTCTTGATCGAGCCTCGAGAGCAACCCCCGATGGCCCCGCTGTAGCCGGAGTGGGTAGTATTGATATCTCCACAAAACCACGGTACCACGAGCCGGTCGCTATCGTAACCATGCACCAATAACGAAAGCGTAATATAATGCTGTTGATTGGTCTCGACATAGCCAAACATCTAGGCGGAAACACCTTGAAGCATTTGGGGATTCGCACCTAGTCGTGAAACAACTAAGAGGAGAATACGGTCGCACGAGGACCTTATCCTCATTATGCGCCAGCCATAACTTTAGTCGACTCCTTTGAAAGCTTTTACATTGATCATGTACCCCGCTTATGAACACTTACGCCGATGCGCTGCGTCTCTTGCGTTTACGCTTAGCCCCGCCGAGAATGCTACTCGCAAGTTATTGTGTCTAGTCGGCAACTATTTCGCCAAAATATGCATTACAGTCCAAGCAAATGAGGACTAACCTAAGTCACTTGAAGCCCGAGACTGGCGGTTTCCGATCATCGACTATGTCTTGTATGGGATATTGCCCAAGACATAAAAGAAAGGGAGTCAATTCGCCGGCGAAGGCCAAGATTTTACTACGATTCCCAACTACGCACCTTATATAGAAGGTCATATGATGGGTTACCGCCTGATGTTTGTCAACTCTGAAGCTCCAAGCCACCCACCCAAGTTATGGGACCGGCTATGAGACTCTGCTATTATTGGCCGACAATGGTAGGGATGCCGGGCTTACGCTAAACAATGCCATGCGTACAAATACATGCTAATTACCTTCACCAACCTCCGAACACCTTGATCCTACCGCCATCGCCCCGCCATTTGAAACGCGGGGAATGGACATCGCCGGTCCAATTTCTCCACCTTCTTCAAAAGGACATCGCTTCATATTGGCGATAATCGAGTATTTTCAAAGTGGGCAAGCCGCCCCGCTGAGATTGGTCAAGACAAGCGATGTGATCAAATTTGTTAAACATCATGTCATATACCGTATGGGGTGCCGAGGCGATCGCCCACGATAATGGTCCAATTTGTCACCATGCCTTCACGCTGATTCTCGCGATAAATTTCGATCCGAATTTAGCATCACAGCCTTACTACCCCGCCAGGAATGGACAGTCAAGCTTTTAATAAGACGATCATCAAAATCCTTACTAAGATGGTCTCTTCAACAAAAGGATTGAACGACAAGTCAGCAAAGCTCGCGGGCTTACCGCATAACGGTTCGCACACCGACGTGTTCCACCCCATATTCTCTCGTTTATGGTTGTGAAGCCATTTTACCGATAGAGATTCAAATTCCATCGCTCAATGGCGCTGTCCACCGAATGACAACCGAGGAAAATCATCGCCGACGCCTTTGAGGAACTTGAAATGGATGAAAAGCGACATGTGCTCAACAAAGATATCGAAGCACCGCACTCGATTTCTAAAGCATTTGACAAGAAAGTCCGTGTCGTGATTTTCAAGGAAGGCTAACCTTGTTCTCGCTGTCCGACGCCCAATGATCTTGAACTCCAAAAGAAGGGGAAGTTCGAACCAAAATGGGAAGGGCCATTCGTAGTGGAATCACTTTACTCGAATGGAGCATACCACCGACCAATCAAGAAGGCTACGTAATCATGATGCCTATTAATGGTAAGTTTCAAAAGTACTACCCATAGTCTTCTTTCAAACTCCCATCGAAGTTGTCATGTTAACAATCACCTCGATAACTAATTTCTCCAAATTCTCGCCAATCCTCATTAATAGGATGCGGGACCCCAAAGCTATCGTGTTAACAATCACCTCGATAGTTCCTCAAGATTTCCGCCAATCCTCTCAAACAGATGAGACGGACCACTCCCACCTTAATCATTTCCTAAATGATTTTGTTCGTAATCACTGTTGTTATACTTTCACGCCACCAACAACTTGATTGCTTTTGATTGGACAAGTATACTTTTATGTCACCGAACGATTCGATCATTTCCAAATAGTGGCCTACCATATGTGCCTCTATTTCGCCATAGTCGTTATACTCCCATGTCATCAACGACTCAGCCTACTCCACGTAATCATTCCCTAAATGATTTTGTTCAGAATCACCGCTTGTTATACTTTCACGCCATCAACAGCCTTGATTGCTTTTGATTGCGATCGTTATACTTTTATGTCAATCGAACGATTCGATCATTTCGATAACGCCTACCATGCGATGTGCCACTTTCGGGTTTGTCTTTGCCCCAAGAGAAGACACAAAGGGTTCGGCTTCGCCCAAGAGAAGACAAAGTCTATACGCTACGTCGTCCATCGTAGCCAGCTTGTTGGTAAACAACAACTGAATCTATGCATCTCTCGCATAGGGACTTTATCTCGATCCCTTATTAGAGATAAGTCTACGCCTAACACACGAGCCGTAGTCTATTCCCGTAAGAAGGACAAAGTCTACGATTCAATATCAGAAGCTTAAAAGAGTTAACTCTTTAGCATAACGTTACATGTAGAACGGACTTAGATGATCTACATGCTAGCCCGATTCAAACGGTAATCAGAAAGGCACATCAAACTGCTGACAAATGGGGTTTGCTAAAAACCCGAGGGCTTATCATTAGCGCAAATGAAGAATTCAAATTTACCGTGTCCGCTAGAAGGTTCCTCTCGCCCGTCGCATCTACACCATCTTACAAGTCTTTGTATCCAAAGTGTTCCGACTCCATTCAACCGCATTCAAGTCCAAAACTTTGAGGGTTCTCAGAGGTAGTAAAATTGCCTTAATCTTTACACAAAGAACTGAATGAGCGTAAGAGCTTGGGTCCATCCGAAAGTGAAGTCGCCCGCCTAAAAGTTAAATTCACCAATGCTTGACTTTACAAAATAGACAAAAGTGCTGATATCTCTTGAACCGAGGAACTGGGCAAAATGACCGAGCAATCGGCCCGCCTCGCCGAGATGGTCGATTTTCATATATAACTCGCCTAATTCGGACGCATGGCTTGAAAGTTACGACCTGTTCTTCAGAGCGCATTTAGGCTCGGCAATGAGGCTCGACATTCAGCGAGGCTCGCCAAGCAGCCAGGCTCATGCAGCGGAGGCTCGCCAAGCAGCCAGGCTCGACATCTAGACGAGGCTCGCCAAGCAGCCAGGCTCGACATTCGTGACGGAGGCTCGCCATGCATGAGGCTCGACATTCAGCGCAGGTCGCCAAGCCGGGCTCGACATTCAACCGAGGTTCGCCAACAGCGCCGAAGCCTCGATACTCAACCGGGTTCGCCAACGCAGCGCAGCCTCGACATCCAACCGAGGTTCGCTTATAGCGCTGAACCTCGACATTCGAACAGGTTCGCCATAGCAAAGTTGAGTCTCGATACCCCGCCAACACTCAACCGAGGTTCGCCAACAGAAGCAGCCTCGACATCCAACCGAGGTTCGCCTATAGCAAAGGAACCCCGACACTCACCGGTTCGCCTGCCGCAGGAACCTCGACGCTCAAACGGCTCGCCGTCGCCACATCATTGGTCCGACGAGGCTCGCCGTCACCAAGCACGCAGTTCCATTAGCAGATTCCGACAATTACCACGGCCGCCATCGTGAAAGCAAGCACGGCCATTGTCGTAACGCAGCCTTGCGCGGTGATCGCTCGCACGATGGGAAGGGTCATTAACCCTCATGTGAAAGTGACGATAGGGTCGCCTACACCTCTCAAGCCCATATAAATAGTTGAAAGCCAACAAAGAAAGGGTGGCGGGTGGCTTTTAGAGAGAACCCTTGAAAATCAAGCATTTGCTTCAAGAGAGATCAAGCTCCTCTTCAACAACCTCTAGATCATCCGCAGCTTTGGTCCGATCGTCAACGGAAGCAATCTCGACGCGGAGCATCGAGGGAAGCATCCTATCGCCACCAAGAACCCATACAAAGAGGAGTCAAGTCAACCTCCTCTTCCTCTCAGAATCAAGGAATTTGATTGTAAAACATTCATTCAATCAATAAACATTTTTTCGACCCTACAAGAGTGGGATCTCCACTCGAGAACCGAAGAGACTCGTGACCTTCACCGGACAACCTGGTCTCGAAAATCCCTACAAGATACCTTCACGGGCGCTACCTAAGATGAAGATGGAACTAAGAGTGGGATCTCCACTCGAGAACCGAAGAGACTCAGTGACCTTCACGGACAACCCGGTCTGAAAATCCCTACGATACCTTCACCGGCTACCTAAGATGAAGATGGAACTAAGAGTGGGATCTCCACTCGAGAACCGAAGACTCAAAGCGACCTTCACCGGACAACCTGGTCCGAAAATCCCTACGATACCTTCACGGCGCTACCTAAGATGAAGATGGAACTAAGAGTGGGATCTCCACTCGAGAACCGAAGAGACTCGTGACCTTCACGGACAACCTGGTTCAAAATCCCAAGATACCTTCACCGCGCTACCTAAGATGAAGATGGAACTAAGAGTGGGATCTCCACTCGAGAACCGAAGAGACTCGTGACCTTTAGTCGGACAACCTGGTCCGAAAATCCCTACAAGATACCTTTAGTCGGTGCTACCTAAGATGAAAGAGATGGAACTAAGAGTGGGATCTCCACCGAGAACCAAAGACTCAGCGACCTTCACGGACAACCTGGTCTGAAAATCCCACAAGATACCTTCACCGGCGCTACCTAAGATGAAGATGGAACTAAGAGTGGGATCTCCACTCGAGAACCGAAGAGACTCGTGACCTTCACGGACAACCCGGTTCGAAAATCCCTACAAGATACCTTCAATGGGCGCTACCTAAGATGAAGATGGAACTAAGAGTGGGATCTCCACTCGAGAACCGAAGAGACTCAGTGACCTTTAGTCGGACAACTGGTCTCGAAAATCCCTACAAGATACCTTTAGTCGGTGCTACCTAAGATGAAAGAGATGGAACTAAGAGTGGGATCTCCACCGAGAACCAAAGACTCAGCGACCTTCACGGACAACCCGGTTCGAAAATCCCCAAGATACCTTCACGGGCGCTACCTAGGATGAAAGATGGAAAGAACCCTTCCGCTTATCACGAAAGGATCTTACGCTTGGAGAGGAAGAATTTTATATTCTATCTCCGGCGTAAAAGGGATTTTGATTGGGCCTCTTGTTCATAGAAGGAATCAAGAGGAGATTGTGGCAATGTACCATAAAATTTGTAGGCCCACCGTCAAGGAATTTGGTCGGTGAGGGAAATTATGATGGAGGATAAATCTAGGGTTATCCTCAAGGAAAGTGGGTAACACATCCCACGAGGAACTTCCCGTTGAAACGGGTTATCCTGAAGATACTAAGGGTAGTATTTCTTCAGGAACTTCCCATTTATCGGCATTAATTGCCGGTCGCCATTTTGTGTTATTAGGCGATATGCACCATTGAGTAGACCGCTTCTATTATAAACGACCCTCCCATTTAGGCTCAATTTGCCTTTCTTCTTGGAAGTGAGGATTATCGGTCGCCGGAGCCGAGGACCAAATCTCCTTCTTTAAAGGTTCTCTCTCGAACTTTCTTGTTGAAAGCCCTCGACATCCTAGCTGGTAGAACTCAATGCATTGTTGAGCCTCCAGCGCTTCTCATCTAACATCTCGAAGCTCTTCGAGACGCTTCGATGTTGTTCTTCTCGCCGCCATCTCTGAAAGGGCTGCGCGGCGACGGATCTGAATTTTCAACGGAGAATCGCCGCACTGCAAAACCGTGGAGTACGGGTCGCCCAGCCATGCATGCATCACAGCGATATGCCCGAAGTGCTTCTCCGAAGTTTATCATCCCAGCCTCGCTTGTTATTCTTCACAAGCTTCGACAAAATTTTGATGATTGTCTTGTTGAACGCCTAATCCATTTGTCGGCGGATTATAAGCCGCTGACGACATCTTGTATCTTGAACTTTTCGCAAAACCCGATGAAGGAATTGCCGATGAATTGGGGACCGCTATCATGCACGATCCGTTTCGACACCATGTCGATAAATGACATGGTGTTTGATAAATTTGACGACGTACGCTTTCACTTCTTTTTAGGGATTGCTTCACCACTTGGAGAAGTAATCGGTGATCGCTAGAATAAAGTGATTGCCTTTGATCGACGGAGGAAAAATAGGACCTACAACGCCCATTCCCCATGTCTCAATGGCCGTGATGTGGCCGAAGGATGCAACGCCAGAGGTCGATGCATATACTGTGGATTTGACACGCTGCGGCATTTCCGGAGCCGCATTCGACCGCCATTAATCATTGGCCGAGTAGCCCATTCTCCCCGATTCGATCAGAGCTTGGGACCAGCTGATGTGCACTACATTCACCTTCGTGGTGCTTCCCGGGACCTCCCCGCCTTTGTTTGAGAGGCATCGAGCAAAGACCATCGCCTCGACTTCGATATAACATCCGGTTTCGTGTCATAAAGAATCTTGAGCTCTTCGCCGATTGACTCTTCTCCCTCACGCCTTCCTAATGCCATGTAAGACGAGTCGATGATAGGAAAGCCAATCTGGCTCCAACTTGGTTTGGGTTGCATGTACTTCTTTGGTAACTATCCCTTTGTCTTCTTTACCCCATCATATATTGGTACTAAGAGTTGGTGAGTCCCGACCGTAACTAATTGCTCGTCTCTCTAAGGTTGTGCTAACGACACGCCTAATGCCGCCAGCATCCGCATGAGCGCTGGAGGCTGGATATATTCGATGAAGAATTCTTCGAACGAAGTCCGCCATTTCCACCGCCACCGATGATAGGGGACCGATCGTGGTTCCTAACTTCAGAGTCACCACGACCGCTTAACTATCAGCCAGAATCTCCATACGCTTCGAGATATTCGAATTTCTGAAACTAAGTCCAATAAGTAGCACATTGTATTCACCACGCTATTAGAGCAAGGTTCGAGTGAATAAGCACGGGCATGACATGATTCCTGGGAAACTAAGACAACCCCGACCACGGAAATCTTAGAACATCCGGGCACTTGCCACATTGGTAGCTCGAGAGGTTCGGCCAAAATACAATCGCCATATTTGTTGGTGCGATGTAGTGTTGACTTCTTGAACTTCATCCGAAGATCGCCATATAGCTCAACCGCAGATCCGCTGTCGGGTCAAGTGCCAAGAGATCACAAATCGCTTGTCCTTTGACCGACTTCGTTTGAAGTGCAAGTCATATTGGGACAAGAGTAAGGCCCATTTCGCCAGACGCCAACTCATTGAGGCCGGCTGGTCATAAATATTCGACCGATTTACATTAGAGATAACATAAATCGCCTCGTCCACTAAATAGTGCCGCGATTTTCTCGAATAACACTAATGCAAGGCACCGCTTCACCATTGATATCGACTCAAAGACCGACTAATGTTCGCTCGTAATACATCGCCTGCTCGCGGATCCTGCCGCCGCCTTTGCGCCAGTAAAGCTTTAACGAAAGTGATCCGCTGCCTTGACGATCAAAACGGTTTTCCGATCGCGTGCAACAAGAACAGAGGTTTAGCGAGATAAGACTTGATCTCTTCAATGCCTTCTCGCGCATCGCCCCAAATAAATGACACTCTTCTTATTCAACTTTGAGAACGGTTGGCACTTCCTGGATAGGTTCGATATGAACCGCCGGATGTACCAATCGCCTCTTGTAACCCCTCGAAGTTCTCTCGATTTCGTTGTATCTTGAATCGCCTTTACTTTATCGGGATCGACATGGATTCCTTTGTTGGTGACGACGGCCAAGGAACTTGCCACCGACATCCCAAGGAAGGATTTGGTGATTGATCTTTAGTGATGGGCTCGCATGAGCTCGAAAACCTTTCTAAGATCTTTGATGTGATCTCCTTTGTCACGCTTTTCACGCACCAAGTCGCCGACGTAGCATTCGACCGCTTTTCCTGAGATGGTCCCGAAAATTTCCGCCATCGCCGCTGATATGTGGCACCAAAGATTTTTCAGCCGAACGGCATGATCGTGTAACAATATATACCGATGTATGCTCAACGCGGTGTTTGCATCATCGGGGTGCATCTTGATCCGATTGTATCCGAAACCATCCATGAGCGACATTCTTTCAAATCCACACGATTGTCGACTATGACATCGCGATTGGTAGAGGAAAATCGCCTTTGGGGCAAGCCGCTCGTGTCTCAGAGTCGCATAATGCATCCTAATCGAACCATTCTTCTTCATAACCGACTATATTCGCCACCCAATCCTGATGTCGAATTTCCTCGATGAATCCCGATTCTATGAGTTTCTTCACTTCAACGATTGCTTGCAATATTTGTGGATCTAAACCGCCTTTGCCGCTGTTGCTTGACGTTTGACATCCATCTTGATGTTGAGGTGATGAGTCGCCACATTAGGGTCGAGTCCCCGCATGTCCTCGTAGCTCCAGCATACATCGATATACTCCCCGATTAAGGCAATCAACTCTTCCTTTCTTCCAGGGAAGAGTATTGCTGATGTTTATGAGTTTAGGATGCTCTTCATCACCCATATTAACCTCGACTACTCATCCTTAGTGGGGGTTCTCTTTGTTCGAACCTATCCCCAAACCGCTTCTTGAGCTGATGGATCCATGGGTCTTCCCATGTTGGCATGTCTTCATCACTCAACAAGAGCGTGATCAACTGAAGCCATATTTGACATTAAAGCCTTGAAAGCTTCAGGCAGGGTGTCGAATCCCAAGCCAAGAATCGCATCTAATGTCCGCCTACCTCATCGGTGGATTATTATCAATCACCACGAGCATTCGCTTCTCCGAGGAGGATTCGTATCCCAATCCCCGCCCAATGCGTAATAGTTATTTGGCTTCCCTCTTGGGACATATGCCGCTGGGAGGGACTCGAGGACCTCGCCAAAACATAGACATTCTCCTTGTGTCAAGTTATACCCCATCTCTTCATGATACCTGTTTCGACTATATCCGAATGTGTGGAGGATAAGTCCATTGTCGCTTCATCGCTTAAGAAATGATTCGGCTACTGAACCGTGATCTCCACCAGAACCAAGTCTTTTCACTACTCGATCTTCGTGGGATGACGAAAGTGCCGCCCCAAAGGAGTCACTGAACCGCTTTGTGTAAAGCAGATGACCGAAGTTGGTGTAACTCTAGATCATTGTATAAACCTGCCATCACATCATTCAAAGACAAAGGATACTCTAAATCGCCATTTATTGATTCATCGGCAATTTGCCAATTACAATGTTCATCGGCGATTCTTCATCGTCAAGATTGATTACAAGGTACAATGTCATTTAGAACAAAACCACCACTATAACCAAGCCCGCCGACGTTTTCCACCGTCCGTGCCTTGGGCCGATGATTCGCCGACTCATTACCGTAGAGGAGAGAATCGCTGAAATAATTCTCCATCCCCTTAAACGGTTGTTTGTCCACACCACCGCCTTGACTCATTATTCGTGTCTACATATTTGAGACATCGATGAAGAGTAGACGGACTATAACGCTATTGTGGATCCAAGGTCAATTCAACAATAAGTTATAGGAAGTCTCTACGCCAATCACATAGGTGACTTCGACTTTAAGTCCCCATTTGGCACTTTATCCGATCTTACCAAGCGCGAGACTACCGGTGTTAAATCTATAAATCATTGTGTTCGCCGACCACCGCGTGAATTCCAAGATGATACATGAGGCGAGGGCATGATGCTCATACGAACCCCTGGACGGATCCTGTTAACTTCACTAGAGCCAATATACCCGGTGAAGTATAGCGGCCTATCGTGCTTGGAATTCCTTGTCCGCATATCCTCCTTTGTAAACCTGATGGGAAGTGTTTGATGCTAGCAGGTTGATTCTGGGCCGATTCTTCCGACTCGGCCGAACCGGGTGAGGAAGACCGAATCGCCAGGCTTCGAAGAGCTTTTCTTCTTTGATAACCGCAACAACTCGCATGCAGTGATCCTTGCGGGAATATGGCCAATTGTGCCATTACATCAAAGCGTATGGAGAGTTCAAGTTCCCGGCTTATTTCTTCCAATCGGGCGATCGAATCGAGACCGCTTCGAGTTGAACTTCCCGCGGGTCGTTTGTCTTTCGCCTTTCGCCGAAAGTGAGGGTGTTGTTGGTACCCCCACTCGACAAAGCCTTTGGCATTTGGGTCGGGACTGTACTTGTACTTGTACTGTCCACCCCGTGGCGGGCTTCGTGTTCCCTTCTGGACAACTGGAGTGTTACCACCTGCTCGCCATTTCTCCGCACTGCGGAAGTAGCATGGCATGCCTTTCCCCTCCGTTTTGATTTTTTCTTCGATGAGGAGGAAGCTACCCATTGCTCATCCTCGCAAGTCCGGGGACCACGACTTCGCCATTTGGGGTCAGATATGATACAAGTCCTTTCGGCGTTGTTTGTGTGGGTCGCCATTCACCGCCTTCATTATGACTTTGACCACCGGTTTGGGTTCAAACCATGTCACGGACCCAAAGCTTATGGACACCGTGATTTGTTCGACCTTCTTTTCTTTGACGGCTTCATAGTGATGACCCTACGTCAATTAAAGCTTGGATTTTATCCTTAAGGTCGCAACAGATTTAGTGGGGTGATGAATTGCCCCCGGATACGCCGCAGATTTTGGTCGTTTCGTCTCATTGCTCCTCTTGATTCTAATCGAGGGAGCTTGATCTTGTTATTTTCGACAAGATATTTGAAAAGGCCGAATCTCGCCGTCCCTAAAGGAATAGGACTTCGGAATCTCGCTCGAGGCTTTCGCTTCGTGGCCCGTGTTGCCACGTTGATTGTGCCTCGCGGCGCTCGCTAGCTGGCCAGGCCGGGCCGGGTTGAGTTGAACGTTGTTCGCGAACCGCCGCTTTGGTCTTTCCCTTTGCCGCTGACAAAGTTACGCTTCGGAGTTTCCATTGCTTTACCGCCTTTCCGCCTTTTCCTCTTGAGGAACCTTTCGCTGTTCTCCACGAACCTTCAAGTCCTTCCATCGCTATAGACGGTGCCGCCCCCATTGCTCAGCACGCCTATCGACAAGTTGCCGTGGCAGTCCGAGGATGAACTTCTTCGTTATTGATCCCGAAGCTTCATTGCCTTGTTCGAATCGTTTGACAAAGATATCTACAGCTTTCTCCGCCCTTCGCTTCGCCGAGCAACGCGGCCGATCGATACTTCGTATCGCTGCCGAAGAAATTGGCGAGGAAACTAGATTCCATATCGCCCCAAATGCGTTTCTCGGCTTGAGAGACGGCGGTACCAATCGAAGGCACCAAGGGTACCAACGAATGACCGAACCATCAGGGGCTCATTTCGGGATATCACCCCCAAGTGCGACTTGAAGTAAATCAAGTGCTTTGTCGGGGAACCCTTCCCGTCAAACGGTGTGAAGTTTATTAAATTAAACTTTGCCGGGTATGGGATTGATTCCCACTCCTAGGGTATGGGCAAGGGATGCGGTTTTCTTCACCTCTTGGCGGAATCGGTGAATTGATTTTGCTCTCGAGGTCTTTGATCTTCAGCTTTCAACTACATTATGCCCAGCTGGCCGTTCGTGAGGGTTATCATCCTCTTGTATTTCCTCCTCGTCCAATCGCCGTCATCTTGATCGACGCTGATACCGACTCGATTCACCCGATGTTTTGTCAAGGCTTGGATCATTGGTCATGCATTTCTCTCATCGTGCATGGCCAACTCCATCTCTAACGAAGTTCTCCGTTGCTTATTCAGCGCCGTCTAGCATTTTAGCCACTTGGTCAGACCGATCATGAGCGCTTGGGGCTCCTTCGCTAGATACAAGATGTTCAGAGGCGATTAGGAGCCAATATCCCGCATCATCCTCTCGCGGTATCCCTTTTAGAAGTTTGTCGATTCGACCGTCGGATAGTCCCGACCGCGAACGAAGTTAACCGCTATGGCGCGCCGGGAATAGCCCGTGGCGATGGTTCTTTCTGGTCATATTATTAGTGACCTCGGCAATTCATCTTCTGATGTCCTTTCATGAATCGCTTTGACCTAGGTCTTGGCGTGTCAGTTAAGTCTTTGGAAGACCGAACTCTTTCTCGAGTTTCTGCCGCAATTGCACCGAGAGCACCGCTTCGATGAGCTTGGAGCACAAGCATGATCAGCGTCAATTTAGGGGAATCCTTCGAGATTTTCTCGCACTCCCTTGCACGGTAGTAGCTTGCCGGCGTGTAACGGAGCAATCTTCCATGTGTTGGCACGATCTTTCGTATAACATCGCCGCCATCGACGAGAGCGCCTCTTCCGAGAATGGCCAAAACTACCGAAGTAACTCGCCTTTGACTTCCGCTATGTGAGCTGAAGTTTCAGGACTCTCGGACTTCGATCTTTAATCCGGTTATGGGTTGAATCTCCCGTCCTTTCGAACGGGTCCCGTATGAGGAGTGACCCGTGATCCCTTCGTGAGGACCCAAGCGATCCTTGATAGTTGGTTTGGTGGTGGTGGCGGGGTTGGTTTCACCACCGGTTCAAGTGTGCACCTTGACCTTGAGGCTCCGTCGGACTTGGACTTTGGCACTGGGTTTGCAACGCCTATAGCCTTCGCCTTAGGTGTCGAGACAGAACGGGCAACCGGGTTGGGGCACCGTTAGTCTTGGGCCTCCAAACTGTTGATGCGTTGGTGGCTTCTTTTCCACTTCCTTCTTCAACTTACGAGCTCGCCTGACTAAAGCTCGGCTCAAGAAGGAGTGCGCGCGGCGCCCGGATGCGCCTCGAGGTGGAGCGGTTCCGCTTGACACGGACCACTCGATGGTTGGCGGCTTAGATAGGCCGTCGATCACTTGAGGTCGCCTCACAGAAGTTCGATCTTAGATCCGCCAGAAGGACCCCATCCACGGATTGCATGGCCTTGGTATTTTTGCGCGCCATGCTTTGTCGTCGCCTTTGGCGTGCTCGCTTGGAGAGCGCAGCATCATCGGCGCTCATCTCGGCGCCATCCGACTTCGGGCCGGCGGGGATTTCGCACCGCGGCACGGGTTGGACTTCGCCCCGGGCTCTACATCGGAGGCCCATCGGGTTCTCCTTGCGCCGAGTCCTTCTTGGGCGGAGGGAACTGATCTCGAGGACGAGGAAAGATACCTCGCATTGGCGGGTCGAACTCGAACTTCGACCTCTTCCTCCACCGGATAGGGATCCGCTGGTTACATGCAACGACCTCCGATCGAGGCGGTGGTTCCCATCGCGTCGCCACTTGTTCATGGGGAAAGTTGCTTTGATTGTCATTGATTTGAACTGCTACAAACTTCCGCCTCAAACAAATTAAAGAGAAATATCGCCTTTTATAAGGCTTACAATGAAAATCAAAAAGATTACAACTTTTCCTAAGTGAACAAACGCCGGATCCCCTATATATCGATCTTCGCCATGGGTTCTTTGCCCGTGCCGGGACTTTTGTGTCCGTGGACCACCGCGCAATTCGATCCGTAGAGACCCGGTCGAACTACAGATGTAAAGGGGCTCGCTTCACGAAGGAAACGGCTACCGAGGGATCACACTCACGGCGAGAGGATCGCATGGGATCGCGACTCAACGGAAGGAGGATCACGGAGCGGTGAGATCTACTAGGAGAAATCACAGCTATCCCCGAGATTAAGACGGCTTAATCTAGAGGGTATCTCAGAGTTCGACCAATTCGCCATCTTTGCGCTTGTAGATCCGACGTCGATCGGGTTTGTACCTGCTGCTCTGAATCGTAAGGCCGACGCCCGTGGATCTCGCGAGGGCTGAAGCGCGGAAGAAAAATCCCAAAGTCCACAAATCCGACCTCGAATCCCCAAAATCCGCCTTTGAGTCCCCCGGTGAGGAGAACCCCCATTTATAGCATGGGGGTACGGCCACGGCCATTTTGTCGAGCCACCTACCAAGTTGGCCGAGGTGGCTCGGCCATGGGTAGCCGGCCACTTCTACCACTTGGTGGTTTCGCCATTGTGGTAGAGCCACTTCGCCACTGCCGAGGTAACTCGGCCAAGTGGCCGAGGCCGCTTCGCTTTTTCCGCCGCTCGCCGTTTTCTCCGACTTTGGCTTTCTCCGGACTTAGGTTCCGTCGTATTTGATTAGGGACTAATTCTTGGTTCGTTCGGTTCAGCGATCTGAAATCCGATCGTCCGTTCAAGTCCGGCTTGAACCATGCTTGTGACGCCGAGTTTGTCGTTTGTTCGCTTTAACGATTCGACGTCCGTATCATTCGATGGGTTGTCATTCGACCCTCGTCCACGAAGTTGGTTTCGGGGATCTTGTAAGTATTTTTCAACTTCACAACAAGGAGTGCCAAGAGGAGCGCATCACGGGAAGCGGAGGTAGTCATCAAAAGGAAGGGGGAGATATTTCGTACGGTGAGGGGAGATCTGAAAACAAGGGAGGGTCTGTGTCCGCGTGTGCTTTGGGAAAAAGGGGGTACTTTAGAGTAAATTTCACTTAAACCCCTAGCTTTTCGGATGTCTCACAAAATGTTCTAAACTTTCAGAATTTTCCCACGAAACCCCCAACAATGGTGATGGGTCGCTCAATAAACTCCACAATCAAAAGAATGGTCAGTAATGCTGTTAACGCCGTTGGGAGAACCCATTTGGAAAATTATAAAGTATGAGAAGGTTTGAGAGACAATTTAAAAGTTTAAGGAGGTTTAGTGAAATAAATAAAATTCAGGAAGGGCCTTGTTGGGAACGCTAAAAGTTGAGGAGCAAGCGGTCTAAACGGATTAGATGTGATTCAAATATCGTACTTATAATATATTTATCCATTTACCAAGAACAGATATGGATGCAAATAACATGTTTTTGTGACAAAAAACTCATTTCTATATCTACAAGATTACATTGCCTTAATCGAGGGTTACAACTACATATGTCTCGGTTGATTGAGGATATAAATGTCACTATTTTTATTATTATTATTATTATTATGAAAGCGATTTTAACTTTTATATGTAAGACAAAGAAAACATGAGTATCGCAGCCCAAGTCCAACCTAGAGTGGACCACGCGATCGGCCGGGATCTGTTCACCATTGGGCCCAAATAGGCCTAAACCCTGAAGGGGCCAATGTCTCATGGCCTAAACAATTGTCGGTCATAGTGTTGGGCTCACCGGCCAACAACTGGGGGAAGACGCCAAGCTCTGGGTCAAGACCGGAGGCAGCCTAATGTGGCATATATGGGCTTATATTTTTTAATAATTTTATAATGTGAGATATTAATTGTATAGTTATTTGATTATATTTAATTTATGTTTCTAACTCTTTTAAACTCTAATTAAAGAATAAACAAATTTAAATTTGTAGCACATAAGTAACAACACAAAAAAAAAAGATAGTAAACACATACGTATGTATAGTTCAGAGTAAGTCCTTTGTCTACGTAAAGCAAATATTGTCCATTATTTTAAAAAGAAATTATAAGAAAAAAATAGAAAAACAAATCAAATAAAAATGATGCCGGTCACAGCGGGCAAGTGCCTAATGTGGATCGAGCTGGCGTGGACGGAGCCCAATACTCTGGTCTTGAGCTTCAGCTTGAGCCAAGCGAAGCTCATGGTCCGAATCGATCTACTATGGGATAAGTCGAGTTCAAGCCCAAATTGAGCTAGGCCCGGTATGCCCATGGGCCAACTAAGCCCTAATACCACCCTAACCACAAGCTACCATCTAAAGTACCCGATCCAAATAGCTAAAATGCTAAAGGGGTACAATCCAACTCAAAGATGCAAACCCCGAAAGTGATTTACTGTTTCCTTGGTTGTTTGATTCGTTTCCATAAATCGTCTACTTTTCATATAAAACCCCCAAATAGGTAGATACTACAAGAATGCCACAATAAGAATAAATTCAAATTTTGTCAGAAGCATTACAAAATTAAATTCTCCGCTTTGCTGTGTTGAATACTAGTTTAAGAAAAAGGAAAAGGGGGCAAAAATTGATTTCCGTGTATTTCTATAAATTTTTAGGAAAATGTTTATGGTAATCTTAAAAAAGTGGTGTTTTCTTGTTTTTAACCCTTTCTTAGTTTGGTTCAACATATGAAAGTAGGGAATTAAACTTTATAGAAAAGAGTGATTTCTTATTCTAGTTTAGTATGAATGTTTTATGGCATACTGAATCACAATACAACATGTGAAGTTATCACTTACTAGTGGACAAATGAGAATAAGAAAAGAGGAAAAGAGAATGAGGTTAAGGGAAATAAAATTATTTAAAAGCGTAAATTGTTAGATTTCCAAATAATTTCAGCTCAAATGGACTGAAATTAGATTTCTATAAAATACCCATATTTTCTCTACTATGAAAAACCATTTCTATAGAAACTTGGTGAACCAAGCTGTGTTTTAAGAAATCTTCAAAAACAATTAAATTGCCAAAATGACACTGTCTGATGGTTCTCATAAATAAAATTTTCCATAAAACTGGTGAAACAAACAACCCTTGCAAAGCCCCTTGGCACATGTTCCCGTCTTCAAAACAAGAGGGAAGAAATCTCCATGCCCTTGGAATTCTTTGCCTCTTGAGGTCTAGAATCCTTTTTCTTCTGGCAGTAGATTTCAATTTAGCATCTGAACCCAAAATTTCTGTTTGGCATTTTTTCAGATTTCAATGGAACTTGCAGATAAAGCAATTGGGCTCCTCCTAACTTCCACCAGCCTCTCGATTTTCACATATTACACTTTCTCGGTCATCATTCTGGTGAGGCTTTTCGACAACCTTGAATCCATTTTCATTGTTTCTATTGTTTTCAAGGGAATTCTGAATGCACATTTTGTTGAATTGTTCTTTGTGCAGCCATTTGTGGACCAGGATCATTTCATTCACAGGTATTTTCTTCCCCAGGAGTTTGCTATCTTGATCCTGGTGTTTGTCGGCGTTGCACTTCTCAGCTTCTTGTGTGTATTTGTTGGGTACGTCATGCTCAAATCTAAGAAGAAGAAATATGCTTGATTCAATTCTTAAGGATGAATTTTTTGTGGATCCTTCTGTTTATTTACTTGAATGTTATTTGTGGAATATTTGTTTGTTGGGGAATTTAGGATTTGAATCTATAAAAACAATTTGATTTTGGTGGAATTCAATAATATTTTTTATTTTATAAATTACCTCAGGCATTGGCTGAAATCATGACTTGAGCCTTTGCCGAGAGATTACCAGTGTGTGTTTGACTTTCTTATTGTGTTCCGAGGCATTCTATTGTGGGTTGTGCCAAGCTTACCAGAAAAATGTCTAAATTCTTTATTATAGAAGTTTATACCATTGTTATCACATTCTCGATCCTATAAGATCACTATGGTGCTTATATACCTCCATCTATTACCACTTCAAATTGGCTTTAGCTACTGTTAAAATTATGCTCACCCATATTGTACATTTACATGCACAGTGGCAAAATCTTACTTGCATTCTTTTTAGGAAACTCGCTATAGCGAGGCCAAAAGCATTCAGTTTTTGTAGTCCCATAAGCAATGGCAATCAATATATCCTGTACAGAAGTTTGAAGGGATAAACATTGTTACCTGGATGTAGGAGTGTACAGAAGATTGGGGGATAAAAATTGTCACTTAGATGTAAGAGTTGATTACCATGCTACTTCAACATAATGCCTGTATCTAATGTGGAGAACAGGGAGTATGAAGTTCGATATGGGATAGAAAGAGCGAGCTGTCAAAAATGAAAAGGGGAACAAAAATAAGTGTCTTTTTGGTTGAGGGTTTTTTTGAGTTGTAATACTTTAGGTGTCAGCCCACTACAGTATTACAACAAAAACTGTGTTTGTTTGGTTAAATAGGGGGCTGATGTGGTAGCTATTGTAGCTGAGTTGGCAGCCTCATTTAATTCCAAGCAAAAAGATCCACTTTGAGGTGGAGTCAGAGCCGCGTGTACAACCCGACCACACTGACTGTTATCAGTAGCAATCAAAAGGTTTACAAACGAATATCCAAATCGACCCTAAATTTTAACCCTACCAAGTATCTACATTAACATACGAAGCGTACAGAAGATCAATATACATCACCATAAGCCATTAAAAGTTATAAAGTTATGGACATTAATTCTTAAACCACAACATTTTAGATGTAATGGTCCATTTCCTTTGGATTCATATGGACGATATGAATTTTTTGCAGAATCCTTTCATATCTCTCTTCTTTCAGCAAAATACTTGAAAAAATTATCTTATACTTTATTACCTTTCACTCACCAGTTTTAAGATGACACTCTCCTCACGACTAAGTTTGAAGCAAAAAAATTTGAGGACCCATCAGAGAATTAAGCCATTGTTGCAATTAATATCTGCGTATCACAACATTTTATTGTTAAACTTGATATATAAAGCAAAGAAAGCTATTTTTTTCCATGGTAGGGATCTAATTGGAGACTACCAATTTCATTCTCAGGAAGAATAATAATAAACTTATTGGCTTACAAAGTACCATTTTCGTCCGTCATGTAAATAAAAACTACTAAATTTACACACTCTCACCTTCTACTATTCCAGCAGCCATTGTATCTTACAAAGGCTTATGCAAAGTCTCGGGCAGGTAGGATGCCGATATTCCCCTTACAATCCTACAAACCTCAAACACTGTAAATGCCACTCTTCCTTTCATCATCACCACCGTCACTGGAGTAACTATCGCCGCCATCTGCACTGCCTGCCGTATGCATCCAAGCGCTGAAATCCTCATACACCATCAATTGTAGTGGAGCTTTTAGCATTTTGTCCGTGACGAGTTCCTCTATCAAGCACTAGAGACATTTTCTCTCTCAAAAAAATATTTTAGGACGGTTGTAGATATTTCGTGAATCATCTCTATAATGCAGAACGAAAATTAAAGCACAATCCCTCTTAACCTTTTTTTTTTCTTTCTATTTCGATGAGAAGTAAGAACGAAAATTAAAGCAGAACGAAAAATATTTTAGGACGGTTGTAGATATTTTCTCTATCAAATACACACACATAAAACAAAGAACTCTAAAAAAAAAGAAAAGAAAAGAAAAAAACCTGCTCTATGTTAACGCCCCCTATCTTTGGAGTGTCTCACAAAACCCCCTAAACGTTGAACTTTTCTCATCGAAACCCCCTACATATAATTTGTAAATTAACTTTAATTTCTCAAGAGAAAATCTCAAAATTTAGGGAAAGAGTATATTGCCTATGTATGACAAGTGACAACATTTGTTTTCTTTTTTTTTTTTTTTTCACTCAAAGACATTAAGTGATTCTCAAATTACAAGCAGGGAGTTAGGTGAGATACAGTAAAATTCGGGAGGGTTTTAGTGCAGGGGGTTATGTGCAACACCCCCCAAAGTTCAGGGGGTTATGTGAAATTAACCCAAAATTAAAAGAGAGGAATAGAATTATTGAAGGCATCTGTTAATACACTAGAATAACTTACAAAATAAGAAGAAATATACATTAGAGCCTCTGTACAATTTGTGGGAGCTACTTGCCAGTTTGGCATTTGATCTCCTGAGGAACTGCAGTCTCCTTTTCTTACTTTAAAGTTCTACAAAGAGAATCATTCTCATATTCTGTGTGATGAAGGATTTTCCTGAAACAATACTGAGATCTCCCCTTGTCCAATAGATTGCACTTGGAACCGCAGTCAGACTTGGAACTGCAGTCAGACCTCAGGATGTGATGATTCCAGGCTACTATGAATCATGGATTTTCCCTTTTTTATTGAGTCGCGTTATTTGCTCATATATTCTGGGTTCCGGACCCTAACACGCTCACCATTGAAGTCCAGATACTTCCACTTGTTCTGATACTTTTTCAGCACCAGTTTCTGATTCTCGACCTGACCCAATTTCTCAAAAGCTCTCGCGATCCTTCTAACTGTATCATCATCAGGTTTCACTCCTAATTCCTCCATATCTGCAAATACCTAAAAATAATCCCAGAGAAAATAAAAGCTTTCTACATTTCCTAACTAATATCACAGTATAGCCCATAATCAACCATTTAAGTCTTTCAAAAAGAATAGCAGCATAAGATCAAAGGATAACTTACCTCTACAATCTTTTCTGGAACGTGATGGTGCTCATACAATGCAATCATCCGAGAGAACAATCGTTTTGAGACTGATCGTGTGTGCGTTTGCAGAATTACATTCCAAATAGTCTCAGCCTCATCTATCCTTCCGTCCATATCCAATGCCAACAGTAGAGTGTCATATGTTCCCATAGTGAGGACTTGACCTTTACTTAATAACCACTTACTGACCTGGGAAAAAAAATTGGTTTAGCACTTTACATAGAATGCCTACTAAAAACAAGCTTAGTAGACTCACTCCCTATAAGGATGATTGATTTCTATTCATTGCTCTAAGAAATAACAACAAGAGCGACAATAACATTAAAGCCTAATCCTAAAGTTGGGATCATGAATCATTTTCTTCATTCAGCATTCTTAATGCCCATCTCCGGTACTATGTAAACTTGCATATACATTTTTACTGTCTCATTCTACATCCCATCGGCCTACCACTCTGTTGCACGTATAGTTTGAGGGAGATATACCCTGTGTTTCCCAAAACACTATAAATATTAGAAAACTCAGCTGATATTCAATAGAAATAGAAACGCGATAAACTGCGGTAACCGACATGTACATGTTTCTTATGACACCATAAATAAATTGGCTTATACTCCTAAATATGTCTGACAATCAAAACAGTGATGCCAACCATGTTTGTATCTGATTTGAATAAACTGTAAAAGCCTCAGATGAATTTCCCAATTCTTTAAGATAACCATAGTAAATCAAACTGTCGTTCTGTTTGCCATGAACCATGACATAAGAAATCCTTAATGATGAAAACAGAGAAAACCTGAAAGGTTTTAAATGCTCCTCCTAGGCTCTGTAAAGGTCACTACAAATTCAACCATTGCAATGATACCAGACAACTATATACAAGACAGTACCATAACAACCATTTTTTTGCCATGAAATATTAAGCAAACAAACTATCCATAAATATGGTAATCAGTTAGAGGCACACACCTGAATAATTCGTAACCACTGGTTCCGTCTTCGCATAATTTCCAAAGCTTTTGCAGCAGCAATAACAGGAAATTCTGTCTCCCAAGCAGTCCATTTGTCCAATTCTCCACATATAGCTTCCTTTTCACTTGGAAGTTTTGAGACCTTTCAGAGATACCATACTATTGTGAGTTGCAAGACAAATATAATAGCACAAAATGATCAATTCCCTCTGTATTGGTGAACCCTCAAGTTTTTCCCAAAAGTATCAATTTGCCTATTTCCTCCCTTAAACTATGTGTATGTGCCCAATATAGTCATTTTGTGAGCCCACAATCAAATATTTAACTAATTAGTGACATGATAGTATTTGTTTTGCATTTCTTCTAGTTTATGCAATTTAAAAAATTATTTTTCAATTTCAATTAAATGGATACACAGTAAAAAATTTAGAAAAAAGTAGAAAAGAAATTATTTTGGTCTGAGAAAAAAGGAGGCAAATTGATAAAAACCCATAAAGAAATGCAAAGAAACATTTTCACGTCATTAATATGTTAAACATTTGAGCGTGGGCTCACAAAATGACCACGCTCAACTCACAAACATAGTTTAAGGGGCAAAATAGTTAAATCGGTACTTAAGGGGGAAGCTGAGAGTTTATGCATACTTTAAGGATGAGTTAGTTATTTTGTCCTTAAATATGTAAAATGAAGGGGAAAGCTGAGAGGTACTCATATTCTGCCTAAGGGAATATTTCAACCGAGAAAGCTTTTGACTGTAATAGATTCAAAAGGGGAGGCCGATGAAGCTCAACTCGGAGAGAAACCCTAAATCTAATCCTCTTAATTCCGCCATTAGAAGCAGAGGGGAAGAGAGGAGAGGGAGGGGGCAGAAACTCGGCTAGACAGCGGCCCAAACGTGTAGAAAGGAGAGGCAGAGGGGGGTGGTAGAAACTGGGATAGACACCGGCCCAAATGTGTAGATAGGGGAGCCCATGACCGTAGCAATTCTCAAGTACTGCAATAACAAGAAAGAAATGGCCTTTTTCTTCAAAATTTTCTAGTCTAATAAGGGCCCGATTGGTTGGCCTAGAAACCAAGTAAGCACATTATAGAAAATTTATTTTATATTCTTTTGTTTGGTTCCCACTTTAAAATCAACATGGAGGGTGAGGTGGCACCCTCCTGTGGGTTGTTTTAACTCCTATTTTAGGAAACACATTTCAGAAGTTTTTGTAAGGAAATCACTTTGAAACTTATTTAGATAATTTTTTAATCAGATTTCCTTCTTCTATTTTTCCAGGGAAAGAAACTAAATGGCCCTAACCCTACAACTAAATGATAAGACTTGTGCTTAAAAGCTGTCTCTAGGATTGTTTGGTTCACATGAAATAGACTTAAAATGGTAAACATTACAACAAATTTTTATTTACAATGTTTGGTTTGTAACAAGGTAGTCGAGTTATTGGTAATTGAATTTACATTTAAAAAAAGAAGCCGCATTATTTGTTGTAGTCAATTTGGCTTCGAATAAATGTTGCAAGTTGTAGGCGATAAAATTGCTTATCGATGCGAGCGAGACTTCGTGGCGGTGGATTGACAACCAACGATCCATTCGACAAACCGACGTCGCGAAAACGCATCACCGCGAAAACGCCAGAGCGAGTCGACGGAACATGAAGTGAGCTCAAGACGTAGACGGAGCCAATGAAACGACGCGTCGAAGCTGACTAAACTCAAAACGCTGACGACGGAATCAACCGTATTCTAAGTCAATAACAAACGAGCCGCTTGAGCTCCAAAGTTGATCGGCACGACTCAAACACAATGGCAACATCAGGAGCAAAACCAAGCCCTAAGACCAAAAGAATCGACCGAGAAATGACGCGAAAATCCATCTTAAGCGCCAAGAAGATCTGCCGCCAGCCAAACCTCGGCCAAAATGGCCAAGGTGCTCGGCCATTTGGCTCGAGCCACTCCTACCAATCTCTCACGAGGTGGCTCTGGCCATGGGCTGAGCCACCGAGGTGGTGGTTGGCTGGATTTCTGGATTGATGGATTTGACGGATTTGATTATCGAATGGCCGCCGACGACCGCTCCGGAGCAACCGGCGCAGCACAAGTCCGGGCCGACGCCGATCCACAAATCAAGGGTAAGAAAACTCGGTCGAACTACAGATACCTCTAGGTTAAGCTTCGCTCTTAATCTCGTGATAGCCACGCGGATCTCCTTGTAGATCTCACCACCCGGCCATCCTCTCCTTCGTGAGTGCGATCCCCAGCCATCCTCTCCTTCGCGGAGTGTGATCCCCTCAGCGCCGCTTCCTTCGTGAAACGAGCCCCTCTACGCCTGTAGTTCCGCAACCCGGCTTACACTGTGATCGAATTGCGCTGTGGTCAACGGACGAACAAAAGTCCCTACGACAGCAAAGAACTCAGTTGTGATCCCAGATAATAGAGATCCTCGTGTTTGTTCAAAAGGATAAAAAGTTGTAATTTTCATTTTCATTGTAAGCCTTAAATAAAGGCAAATTTTCTTTCCTTTGAATCTTGTTGTAGGCCAACGGTCAGTAAACAAATTCAACGGAGCAATGAATATGAAGTCTACTTTTACCACAACAAGCCGGCGACCAAGAGCCAACGGCTTCAACAAAGAAGCCGTCGGTCGCGAACCGCGGATCCCGATCCTGGCCATCGAGGAGGTCGAAGTTCGAAGTTCGACCGTAGAAGTATGAGGAATATCTCCTCTTCGCCCGCATCCACCTCCGCGAAGTCCAAGATGGTCTCGGCGCAAGGAAGACCCAATCCCCGGCGCGAGGCGAGAAAATCCACCACCACCGCCAAGACCGCACGACGGTGGTTCCCTACCTAACAACGGCCAAATCTTCGAACCCCTATCTCTCAGGGTCGATTCCGCCAATGGCGCTGTGACTCTCTCCAAGAGAGCCCGCCGAGGCGACGCCGGCATAAAACAATTAGCCCAGCGAAAGAGTCAATGGATGGGGTCCGCTATGAGGCGGATCTAAGATCTAAGTTGACTCGAGGTCGAAGTCCGAGATCGAGCCATTCCTACAGCGGGCTAACGAACTAATGGGTCCGAAGTCAAACGGAACCGCTCTACACGTGAGCGTATCCGGAAGCACCGCCAAGGCAAGCACGGGCTTTGGTGCAACAAGCCCGCGAAGTTAAAGAAGGAGGCGCCAAGAAGTCGCCGACAATCGGCTAGCTTGAAGCCCAAGTCCGCCGGCTTCAACTCCGGTTTAACTCCAAAGATCAAGCCTACCGCCAGAGCCAACTTGCTCCCTGCTCAAATCGTAAATTGTGAGCACTCAACAAAAGTGGCATTGACGCCGGTTACCCGTGTCCGCAGACCAAACTTCCTGGGCTGGCCAACTCGCCACGCACAGCAGCTTGCCGCTAAGGATCGCCAGGTCCGCTAAAGGAATCACGGGTCACCCCGACACGGAGTCGCACTCCACAAAGACAAGAAGAAACCTACAAATGCCGCACCGGCTTCAAATCAAGTCCGAGCCCGCCGAAGATTCACACTCGCTGGCTACGCACGGCCGCGCGAAAGTGACTTATGAAAGGCCTATTTGTTCTCGAAGGAGACGCCTCATCCGACGATGACAACGCTATATACGAGAAGTCGGCCAACACACGATAGGTTGCTCTGTATTCATACCGACGAAGTTGTACTATCGCGTCGGTACAAGTAACCCGGAGGAACGCCTTAATCAAACATGCCCCGCTTGTGCTCAAACCGATCAAGGCGGTGTTATCTGAGTGCAACTACGCTAAAACGACTCGAAAAGGCGCCGGTCTTTGATAGGCTCGCACGAATGCCCAACCCAAGTCAAGACGCCGCGAAGAAGAGATGGGCTCGTGGCATGAATTGCCGAAGTGTTACCATCAATATGACCGCCAGAGGGACGCCACACGCAACGAATGACTCGATTAAGGCCCGACCGTTAGACGCACCCAATTATCGCAAGATGCGTAAGGGATTACCTCGATGATGAAGTGTCGGATCGCCCTCGCGATGGCTTCCGATAATACAATTTCAAAGATAGACAACCTCGCGAGGCGCTCATGATCAGCTGAACAAGTGTCCCGTGATGCTTGAAGAGGCCCCAACCAAGCAAAGGGACAACTTTAAGCTTGAAATGGAACCGCCATGCGCCAGATGAGAGCAATGCATGACCAAATGATCCACGCAATAATGAACCGCCACATGAGCCAAGTCGCCGCAATAATGTCAACTTAACGAGATAGCTTACACGGACAGAGAGAAGGAGGCCAAACGTAGATGATCATGTCGCCGCAAAACGCTAGCGATAACACCGCCATTCCTCCCCAAGCTTACCCGAACGGAGACGAGGGGAAAATGAGAAAATAAAGACCTCGAGAGCAAAATCAATACTTTGATTTCGCCAAGAGGTAAAGAAGACGGTATACCATGTCCTTACCGAGGGAGTGGGAATCAATCCCGTGATCCCACAAAATTCAACCTCATCAACTTTACACCGCTTGATCGGAAGGGATCGCCCACTCAAGACTTGATCTACTTCAAGTCTCATCTAGGTGTTATTCCCGAACGAGCCCTTGATGGTTCGGTCATTCGTTGGCACCCTTCGTGGAGCCGCTTCGATTGGTACCGCCTCAAACCGTGGAGCGCTAATAGCGGGATGATATGGAGGCCATGTTTTCACCAATTTCTTCGACGATGACACCGAGGTATCCATCGGTTCTTTGTTGGACGAGAAACGAAAGACGGGAAACAAAGGATAACTTCGCCAAGAGGTTCGTAAATAAGGCAATGAATTGCCGAGACCGATAACGAGAAGTTCATTCTCCAAACTTGTCATAGCAACCGTCATTGGATGTGTTGGAAGCAATGGGAACCGCACCGCCCGAGACCCGGAAAGATTTAAGGATACATGGAGAGCAAGCCGAAGCGATTCCCGAAGGAAGAAAGCGAGAGAGGTCACCTATGGTGGATGCTCACAAGCGTAACTTTGTCCCCGTGGCAAAGGTAAAGCGCCGCAAAGTCTCAGACGCTAATCAAACGCTCGAATCGCAACCACAATGCAATCGCAACAACGTGCACCACAAAGAATCGCAGCCTCAATGGCCAACAAACTCAATCGAAACCATCCGCCGAGGTTTCCCAAGACTTACTCGCTCAAGGACGAGGAAGTTCCGCATCTTCAAATACCTTCGAAAACAACAAAATCCAGCTTGCCCCAATTGTAAACTAAGAGGAGGCAAACAAGGTTACAGATCCTAAGTACGTGGCTTACCACAAGGCGGTACATCATCCTACAAAGTTCGCTACCATCTCAAGGACAAGATTCAGCCTTGATCGATGTTGGAGTCATTACTCCAAAACCCCTAAAGAGAAGAAGGTGGGAGCAAATGCGCCTCTATAAGCTTCGGATCAGTTCCTTCGATTGGTTCCAACCGACGCCGGGCCAGAAGGTAGGAATGAAGATGGTGAATGAAGATCCTCACGGCAACGAAGAAGGGCTCGCATCAGCACACCACGAAAGAAACGGAGAAATCCTTTGGGTCCACCACGACTTGCCGGAAGACGATCATGGATTACATCCTCGCCATAAAGAAGTCCAAGGGAAAAGGCAAGCTATGCCATGCCGCTCAAAGAATTCCAGAGAAGAATGATGAAAAAGTAGCCACCTTCCATTTCAAGAGGAGCCTCAAGTCTTCGCTACTAGGAGCGCATAACGAATATAGTTACAAATATCCCGAGGCTCCAAACCCAAATGCTAAGACACCGCCGAGCCGGGTGACCACGACTCCTCTCACTGCGTGAGAAAGGACAACGAAGATACCGCTAAAGAAAGCAAACAAGTAAAGGAGAAGCAACCTCGTCCAGAAACTCAACCCCGGCAGCCCCGATTCAATCGCCTGACAGAGGGATAGACCGGAACATCGAGCTCTCCATACCACTTTGATGTCATGGCCCATTGGCAAACATCCCGCTAGAATAACTCTCTACGAAGGTTCGATTGTCGAAGGAGACCCGGAAGCTTTACAAGAGGCTCTAGCCGATTCGTAGTGTTCTCACTCGATTAAGCCGAGTCCGTAAGAGTCGGCTCAACAAGGTAACCTTGCGCTAAACACTTCCCCGCATCACTTTTACAAAGGAGGATATGCATCGAGGGATTCCAAGCACGATAGGCCGCTATACTTCACCGTATATTGGCTCTAGTGAAGTTAACCGATCCAAGTCGATCCGGTTCCACCAGAAGCATCATGCCCCCGCTACCATGTATCACCTTGAATCCCCGCCAAGAAGTCAAGGCCAACGCACAATGATCTATGGTTTAACACCAGCCGGTCTCGCTTGGTAAAATCCGGATAAAGTGCCAAATGGGGATTTAAAGTCCAAGTCACCGCTATGTGATTGACGCAGACTTCCTATAACTTATTGTTGGGTCGACCTTGGATCCACGGTAACGCTATAGTCCCATCTACTCTTCATCGTCTCAAATATGTAGACACTAATAATGAGGTCAAGACGGTGGTCGCGACAAACAAACCGCTTAAGGGGTGGAGAATTATTTTACCGATTCTCTCCTCTACTAATGAGTCCAAATCAATCATCTACCAAGGCACTCCGTGAAGAAGCCGATACCGGCCGGGCTTGATTATAGTGGTGGTTTTGTTTTAAATGACATTGTACCCCTTGTAATCAATCTTGACGATGAAGAATCGTCGGATGAACATTATAATTGGCAAATTGCGATGAATCAATAAATGCGATTTAGAGTACCCTTTGTCTTTGAATGATGTAATGACGAGTTTATACATGATCGAGTTGCACACGCCAACTTCGGTCATCTTGTTTTACACAAAAGCGGTTAGAGACTCCTTTGGGACAACACTCGTTATCCCACGAAGATCAAGTAACGAGAAAGACTTGGTTTACGGAAAAGGAGATGCAGTTCCAACGCCGAATCATTTCTTAGAAGAAGATGAAGATGACAATGGGCCTATCCTCCACACATTCGATATAGTCGAAAATCTGGGTATCATGAAGAAGTGGGGGTACAACTTGACACAAGGGAAGGTCTATGTTTTGGGCGAGGTCCTCGAATCCCTCCTAAAGCATATGTCCCAAGAGAAGCCGGATAACTACTATCGTTGAAGGGTTGGGATACTGAATCCTCCTCGGAAGATGAATGCTCATGGTGATTGATAATAATCCACCCAATGAGGGAGACGGACATTCGTCCGATTCTTGGCTTGGGATTACGACACCGCCTGGAGAAGCTTTCAAGGCTTTAATGTCAAATTTGGCCAGTTGATCACGCTCTTGTTGAGAGTGATGAAGACATGCCAACATGGGAAGACCCATGGATCCATCAACTCCAAGCGGTTTGGGGATAAATTCGAACAAAGAGACCCCCACTAAAGGCGAGGTAGTCAGTTAATATGGGTGATGAGGAGCATCCTAGGCTCATAAACATCAGCAATACTCTTCCCTCGAAGAAGAAGAGTTGATCGCCTAATCGGGGAGTATATCGATGTATTCGCTTGGAGTTACGAGGACATGCGGACTCGACCCTAATGTGCGACACATCACCTCAACATCAAGATGGATGTCAAAGTCAAGCAACGACAAAGAGCGGTTTCGTCACAAATATTGCAAGCAATCGTTGACAGTAAAGAAACTCATAGAATCGGGATTCATCGAGGAAATTCAACATCCGGATTGGGTGGCGAATATAGTCCGGTCATGAAGAAGAATGGTTCGATTAGGACTGTGGTCGACTGAGACCTGAACGCCGCTGCCCAAAGGATGATTTCCCTCGCCAATCACCGGCGTCATAGTTGATAATACATGTGGATTTGAGAGGATGTCCTTTATGGATGGTTTCTCGGGTTACAATCAGATCAAGATGCACCCCGATGACGCCAAGCACACGGCGTTGAGCATATCGGTATATTTTGCTACGGTCATGCCGTTCGGCTTAAGAACGCCGTAGCGACATACCAGCGAGCAATGACGGAGATTTTCCAAGATCATCTCCGGAAAACAGTCGAATGCTACGTTGACGATTTGGTCGTGAAAAGCCGTGATAAGAGAGATCACATCAAAGATCTTAGAACGGTATTCGAACTCATGCGGACTCATCAACTAAAGATGAACCCCGCCAAATCCTTCCTTGGGATGTCTAGTGGCAAGTTCCCGGCCGTGCGTCACCAACAAAGGAATCCACGCCGATCCTGACAAAGTGAAGGCAATTCAAGAGTTGCAACCTCCGAGAAATCTGAGAGAACTCAGGGGGTTACAAGGGCGATTAGCATACATCCGATGGTTCATATCGAACCTATCTGCGAAGTGCCAACCGTTCTCCAAGTTGAACAAGAAGAGCGTGTCGTTTATTTGGGGCGGCCTTTGTCGAGCGTTTGAAGAGATCAAATCGTATCTCGCTAAACCTCCTGTTCTTGTTGCACCGCAGTCGGGAAAACCGTTTCTGATTTACATCAAGGCAACGGATCACTCGTTAGCGCTTTACTCGCAGACGACGACAATGGGTCACGAATGTGCAGCAGTATTACCCGAAATAACATTAGTCGGTGCTGAGTCTCGATATCCAATGGTCGAGAAGCAGTGCCTTGCATTAGTGTTCGCGATTCAGAAAATGCGGCACTATTTAGTCGGACAGACGATTTATGTTATCTCTAATGTAAATCCGGTCCGAATATTTATGACCCAAACCGCCTCAATGAGTTGGCGTCGGCGAAATGGGCCTTACTCTTATCCCAATATGACTTGCACTTCAAACAACGAAGTCGGTCAAAGGACAAGCGATTTAGATCTCTTTCGCGTACCACAACGGACGCAGCTTGAGCTATATGATGATCTCGGATGAAGTTCGGAAGTCAACACTACATCGCACCAACAAATATGGCGATTATATTTTGACGAGCTTCTCGAGCCACTAATGTGGCAAGTACCCCGGATGTTCTAAAATCTCGGAGTCGGAGTTGTCTTGATTTCCCGGAATCATGTCATGCCCGTGCTTATTCACTCACGAACCTTGTTCCAATAGCGTAGCGAATACAACGCGTTACTTATCGGACTTAGCTTCGCCAAGGAGCCGGGGTCGAATATCTCGCATACGGCGATTCACAACCGATAGTTAGCAGATCCGCGGAGACTACGAAGTCAGGAATCCAGATCTAATTCCTTATCATCAGGTAGCAATCAAAATAGCGGACTCATTCGAAGAAATCTTCATCGAATATATCCCGCGCCTTCAGAACACTTACGCAGATGCATTGGCCGCGTTAGCAGTGTCGTTGGCACAACCTTCCGAGACCGAGCAATTAGTTACGGTCAGGACTCATCAACTCTTCGTACTAATATATAATGGGGCACAAGAAGACAAGGGGATAGTTACCAAAGAAGTACATGCAACCCAAACCAAATTGGAGCCCCAAGATTGGCGCTTTCCCATCATCGATTACGTCTTGCATGGTATTCTGCCAGAAGACGTGAAAGAGAGAGAGTCAATCCGGCAAAGAGCTCCAAGATTCTTCTACGATACAGAGACTCAGATGTTATATCGCCGGGGGTATGACGGTCTTTTACTCCGATGCCTTTCAAACAAAGAGGCAGAAGAGGTCCTTCGGGAAGCACACGAAGGTGAATGTGGTGCACACCAGCCCGGGCCCAAACTCTACGATCGAATTAGGAGAATGGGTTACCGGCCAACAATGATTAATGACGCAACAGCACGCCGAAATGCCACGCGTGTCAAATTCATGCGAATTATATGCATCGACCTCTGGCGGTTGCATCCCGGCCACATCGGCCATTGAGACATGGGGAATGGACGTTGTGGGTCCCATTTTCCTCCGTCGGTTAAAGGAGATCGGTTTATTCTAGCGATCACCGACTACTTCTCAAGTGGGTGAAGCAATCCCGCTAAAAGAAGTAAAGGCGAAGTACCGCCGCCGATTCATCAAACACCATGTCATCTATCGACATGGTGTCCCGAGACGGATCGCATGACAACGGTCCCCAATTTATCGCCAATTCTTTCATCGTTTTGCAAAAGTTCAAGATACAAGATGTCTGCCGACGTACCTATAATCCAAAGAACAAATGGATTAGCCGAGGCGTTCAACAAGACGATCATCAAGATTTTGTCAAAGCTTGTGAAGAATAACAAGCGAGACTGGGACGATAAACTCGGAGAAGCACTCTGGGCATATCGCACAACGGTACGCACGCCAACAGGAGCTACCCCGTACTCTCTGGTCTACGGGTGTGAAGCAATTCTCCCGTTGGAAATCCAGATCCCACTTCACCCCTTGCAAATGAGATGACGACCAAGAACAACATCAAAACGCCTCAAGAACTTGAGATGTTAGATGAGAAGCTCGGAGGCTCAACAATGCATTGAGTTCTATCAAGCTAGAATGTCGAGGGCTTTCAACAAGAAAGTTCGTGAGAGAACCTTTAAGGAGGAGATCTCATCCTCGCCGCTAGGCGGCGATAATTCTCAACTCCAAAAGAAAGGTAAATTCGAACCCAAATGGGAAGGACCGTTTATAATAGACACGATCTATTCAAGCGGTGCATATCGCCTTTATCACACGTATGGCACCGCAATTAATGCCGATAAATGGGAAGTTTCAAAAGTATTATCCTTAGTACATTCGGGATAACCCATTTTGATGGGAAGTTCCTCGAGAATATCTCACTCATATTCATGAGGATAACCCTAAATTATTGTGTTTTCTCCAAAATTCTCTCACCGATCAAATTCATTGACGGTGGGCCCACTAAAATCTCCACGGTCCAACCACCGACAAATTCCCTCTCGATTCCTTCCACTAACGAGAGGTCCACTTTCGATTCTCGTTAGCAATCCTACAAAAGCCAAAGCTATCCATACCCTTCCAAGATTCTCGGAGGGAGACCCACTCTTAGTTTCTCATCGGAAATAGAATACATTCTTCCTTTCCCACCTTCACGGAGATAGGACACATCCTTCCTCTTGAAGCAAGAGATAGAATACATTCTTCCTCTCTTGTCTTAGATTCTCAGTGGAGATCCCACTCTTAGTTTCATCTTTCAAGATTCTCAAGATGGAGATCCCATTTTCAGTCTCTTTCCTTTGGAAGCAGGACAAAAATCCTTCCTTTCCAAAGACCCGAGATAGGAGACAAGATCCTCCTTCCTCTCCATCAATAAGAGATAGGATACAAAACCTTCCTCTCTTATTTCAAATTGTGAGCCCCCGGAGATAGGACACAAAACCTTCCTCTCCACCGGCAAGAGATAGGATACAAAACCTTCCTCTCTTGTTCATCCCTTACCCGAGATAGGAGACAAGATCCTCCTTCCTCTCCACCTTCGAAATAGAATACATTCTTCCTTTCCCACCTCAATCAACCTTATGCCGTTCAACTTTCTCCGGTCAAAGAAGGCCAAGATTCATCTTGGGGTTTTTATCCCAAGCCTAAGAAGGGATGAAGTCGACTAACATCCTTGGCCACATCACGGCCATTGAGACATGGGGAATGGGCGTTGTGGGTCCCATTTTCCTCCGTCGGTTAAAGGAGATCGGTTTATTCTAGCGATCACCGACTACTTCTCAAGTTGGTGCAATCGCTAAAAGAAGTAAAGCGGTACCGTCGTCAGATTCATCAAACATGTATCATATATCGACATGGTGTCGAGCGGATCGTGCATGACAACGGTCCCCAATTTATCGACAATTCTTTCATCGGGTTTTGCAAAAGTTCAAGATACAAGATAAATTGACGGCCTATAATCCGGCAACAAATGGATTAGGCGACGTTCAACAAGATCATGAAAGCTTGTGAAGAGAGCCGGCGAACAACTTCGGAGAAGCACTGCATCGCTTTGGGCAGAACTACAGCTGGTTTCACGGTGTGAAGCAATTCTCCGTTGGAAATCAGATCCCAATCATTTCGTACTTAGGCAATGACAGAAGAACAACATAAACGTCGAAGCGTTGAGGCTGAGATGTTGAGAGCTTCCATTCAACAATGCATTGAGTTCTAAAGCTAGAATGTCGAGGGCTTTCAACAAGGAACCGACTTTGAAGGCTGGGAGATCATCTATCCCTCTCAGCCGAAATTTCAACTCCAAAGAAGAGAATGGGAAGGGAAGGACCGTATAATAGACCAGTCTATTCAAGCGGTGCATGCCTATCACGAGAATGGCTCAGGCAGACAAATAAATGAGATTGAAGTTTGAAAAGTATTATCCTTAGTACATTCGGGATAACCCATTTTGATGGGAAGTTCCTCGAAAATCTCACTCATATTCATGAGGATAACCCTAAGTATTGTGTTTTCCTCCAAATTCTCTCACCGATCAAATTCATTGGCGGTGGGCCCACTAAAATCTGGGTCCAACCACAGGCAAATTCCCTCTCGATTCCTTCCGAACGAGGAGACCTCCAGGTCGGTTAGCAATCCTACAAAAGCGAAAGCTATCCATACCCTTCAAGATTCTGGGTGGAGACCTTAGTTTCTCATCGGGAAATAGAATACATTCTTCCTTTCCCACCTTCACGGAGATAGGACACATCCTTCTTGAAGAGAATAGAATACATTCTTCCTCTCTTGTCTTAGATTCTCGGAGTGGAGATCCCTCTTAGTTTCATCTTTTCTCAAGATGGAGATCCCATTTTCAGTCTCTTTCTTGGAAGCAGGGACAAAAATCCTTCCTTTCCTTTGGGAGATAGGAGATCCTCCTTCCTCTCCATCAATAAGAGATAGGATACAAAACCTTCCTCTCTTATTTCAAATTCGTGAGCCCACGGAGATAGGACACAAAACCTTCCTCTCCCTGGCAAGAGATAGGATACAAAACCTTCCTCTCTTGTTCATCCCTTACAGGAGATAGGAGACAAGATCCTCCTTCCTCTCCACCGGAAATAGAATACATTCTTCCTTTCCCACCTCAATCAACCTTATGCGGTTCAATCCTTCTCAGGTCAAAGAAGGCCAAGATTCATCTTGGGGTTTTATCGAGCCTAAGAAGGGATGAAGTCGGCGCTAACTGTCGTCGCGGTTTAGTCTTTCTCCGATTGAAGAAGACACGAGTTGATTAAGGGTATTTTATCCGAAGCCTAAGAAGGGATTAAGCCAGCGCCTCGCAGCGTTGCTAGGGTGGTCTCTTGCCCGTAAAGAGTCGAAGCCTCATTATTCAACATCGTAGCATTAAGTCTAAGAGAGTTTCATTCTTTTAGCACAGCGTCCGCGTCGCGGGCGGATCCGGATAATCCGCGCTAGCAATCAAATGGTAGTTGGTAAAGGCTAATCAAATCCGTTGAGTGGGGGTTGGCCAATAACCCTAAAGTCGGCCTCCTTGCAGCGTTCTGGGTTTAGTCTTTCTCGTTGAAGAAGACACGAGTCCGGTTGGGGTATTTCATCCGAAGCCTAAGAAGGGATTAAGCCCGCCTCACCGCAGCGTTCTAGGGCGATCTCTTGTCGGTAAAAGAGTAGCAAGCCTATGTATTCAATATCATAGCAACAAGTCTAGAAGAGTTTCATTCTTCGGCCTAGCGTCCGTGCGGAGCGGATCGGATAATCCGCCGCTAGCCCAATTCAAGCGGTAGTTGGTAAAGGCTAATCAAACCCGTTGGCATGAGGGTTTGCCAAAAATCCTATAAGTATTATGGTTAATTATTTACGATGAAATAAAAGAATCATAATAGAGCACAAAGAGACGAGAAATATGTTTTATCGATAAAAGGCTGAAGTTACACAAGTTTTCTAAGCGGTAAATTTGTACAAAGAATTTCTTTTAACTCGATACTTTATTGAGGAAAGCTTGTTGAAGTTCCTCACGGCTTCGACCGAAAGTCTCCTTCTTTGCCATAAAGGGCCTCGCGATCTCCTTCTTGATGTCAACCGGCTTACGCGAGGTTGATTTCTCGGGCACGACCGCGAGAATCTTTTCTTTGTTGGCCCGTCGGCTTCAAGGCGTCGAGGCTCTCCCAGCCGGCTTGAAGCTCATTGAGCTCTACTATCCTCGCTTCTCGGCTGAGACCAAAAATATCCCACGGAAGATGAAGCTTGACAGTGGCGATCTCAAATGATGCACGCCTCATTTTGAACCGAGTCGGTAATAGCGCAAGCATCTGCTTGGTGTCGGTGAGCCTACGATATATGGTGAGCGGCTACTCAAAATCTTGTAGACTTTGGAGCTTAACCTCTAAATGGTGAAATCATCGACAATGTGACACAGGCACTCAATCTCCCGATATTCTCGGTAGCTAGCCACTCCAAATAGGATTACAGTATAAACTAGTTCCTAACGAGAAGTTCTGGAGAATATTACCATATTCTTAAGGATAACTTCGATAACCCTCAACTTCCTCCCATGGAACCTCAAAGAGGGATAAATTGGCGGCGATTAGCTTATGTTGGAATGGCGCTCAACCTTGAAAGAATTCCTCATTTGTATCAATCTTAGATTCATGCGTCGCCACAAGAAGGCCAATCGATCCAACGATGCGGAATTGGGATAAATCCAAAAAAATTCCTCCCACTGTGGACAATTGTACTCGACAAGGAGTAATACGATGGCCTTGACAGCCAGCGTCGTCGGCCAAGGATTCCGCGATCAGCGGTTGAGATCCACGAGATCGCGACCGGTCAACGCGTTTTCACGGATTGAAGGCTAAAATCCATGTAGTTCGGCCTTGATGCGTGTCACGGCTAAGGATTCTCGAGGAATCTCGATGGTGAATGGGCGACAATTCACCAACAAGTCGACGATAAAGAAACTTAATTAGCTCGTTTGAAACTCCAACAATGGTCAAGCAATAAATGCAACCGTAACACCCACAGGTATCCTACAAAGCGGAGAACACGAGAGGATTGGAGAAATTAAATCTGGAGCCAATCTCAAAAGAAATTCATCCATCGACTTACGGTCAAGATCTCAACAACGGTCGGACAAAAATGCGATGCGTAATACCTTCAATAATCCTACAAAGCGGAAAGGCTGAAGGGAAATGGAGAGATCAAGCGCCGAGTCATTCCAGTCCTATCACGCTAATTAAAGAGTGAAGGGCTCATCATGTCAAAGCATCCGGACTCATCAAGAATCGAGGCGAGGCGCTTTAGAGGGTATCTGTAAGCGATAAAATTGCTTCGGTGCGAGACGACTTCGTGACGGTGGATTGACAACCAGCGATCCATTCGACAAACCGACGTCGCCAAAGCGCATCACGTCGCCAGCGTGAAGCGAGTCGGCGAGCACATGAAGTGAGTCGGCAAGGCGTCACGAGCCAATGAAACGGCGTCTTAGAGTTGACTAAACTCAAAGCGTTGGCGAGGCGAATCAAGCGTACTTAGTCGTCAATGCAAGCGGCCGTTTGAGCTCGAAAGTTGATCGAACGCGGACTCAAACACAATGGCAACATCAGAACAAAACCAAGCCGGAAGACCAAAGAATCGGCAGAAAGCGCCAAAAGCGGCGGGAAAGCAAAGGCAGCGGCGCCGAAACAACCGGCCAAAATGGCCAAGGTGGCTCGACCACTGGTAGAGCCACCTCGACAACTGGCCGAGGTGGCTGCCACAAGTGGTAGAGCCAAGGTGTACGGCGCACCCTATAAATAGGGGGTCTTGTGGATTTTGGGGGACTTGGAAGGTTGGATTTTGGAGGATTTGGCTCTCGGGAAACTTCGGGGATTTTGAAGAATTGCATACGAGATCCACGAGCCGTCGACGCCTTAGTTCAGAGCAGCGACACAAGTCCGATCGACGTCGAGATCCACAAATCGCGGGGTAAGAAAACTTCGGGTCGAACTACTGATACCCTCTAGGTTAAGCTTCGTCTTAATCTCGGGGATAGCGTGATTTCTCCTTGTAGATCTCACCGCTCGTGATCCTCTCGCCGTGAGTGCGATCCCCGACGATCCTCTCCTTCGTGAGTGTGATCCCCTCGAGCTTCGTTCCTTCGGAAAGCGAGCCCCTCGTCTGTAGTTCCGAACCGGGTTTACACCGGGATCGAATTGCGGTGGTCAGCGGACGAACAAAAGTCCCGACACGGGCAAAGAACCCATGGCGAGGATCAGGTATAATAGAGATCCCGTGTTTGTTCAAAAGGATAAAAAGTTGTAATTTTCGTTTTCATTGTAAGCCTTAAATAAAAGGCAAATTTTCTTTCCTTTGAATCTTGTTGTAGGCCAACGGTTGTAAACAAATTCAACGGAGCAATGAATCTGAAGTCTACTTTTACCGAACACAAGTATTTGCATTAACTAAAAAACTAAAAACTATCTTCATATCATCAGATTAGTGAATTCCAACTAAAAAAGAAGAAGAAGATCTATTTACATTTTCAAATAAACATATACTTTGTTGCATTGATATCCATTTCCTACAACAAAAATAAAAATCCAATAACTTTTGCAACTAAACAAACATTAAATTTAGATTTAAAAATATATTTATCACAAAGAAATATAAATATTCCAATGATAAATTCCTACAATAAATATAATAGGGAATAATTTCCGCATGCAACATTTGCTGCAATTACAATTCAAGTATACCAAACATCTATAGTTCAAGAAACATCATGTCCACGATTTTTGATGCAACTATTTATTAACAAATTTGATTGAAATCAATAAAGCCCACAAAACCAGCCCAAAGGGTCATTCTAAAGCAAGCACCTGATGTACTCTTGAGCAGACTCTCAGCCTGGGTGTGAGGCAGTTACGCAATCTCGTTAGCTACCGGATTCCATATTACAATGGGGAAGAATTCTCAGCTTGGGCTCATAGGTCCAATAAAATGTTCCGACCATAAGCGGAGTAATTGAAAACCACATCCTGATGCAATAAGTAAATAAAATTTTTTGGTTCTTTCTTAAGTCTTTCTTATTTTTAAATAGTCCCATAGTTAGACAGATGTGTAATTATTTCAAGGGTTAAATTGTATTTAAATGCCCTATAGTTTCACCAACCCTGCACTTAAGTGATCCCTATTTTAAAACCAAGCAAATAAATACCCCATGATATTTAAATATAACATATAAATGTCTCAAAGTTTTAAAATGTTGCACTTTGATACCCTATTGTTTGCTTAATGTTGCCAGTTTCTGCCCTGTTGTTTACCACAAGAAACAAAAATATACAATTTGAACAAGAAAAGTTTTTAGGTGATGCAAAGAAGAAAATTGGCTTGAGCAGAGATGACATTGCATATAGTAAAGACTTCACCACAAGAAACAAGAACATACAATTTGAACAAGATTTAATGTCTTCTGCCCAGATCCAGCTGAATCCCTTTTCATCCACAAATGATGCTCCTTTTTTCCTGTTTTCTTTATGTTTCTGTGATGAGATAAAGTATGTTAATCAAAAGAGATGTACACATACACGTAACTAATTATTATATAAGTAAAATTATTGGATGTATATCACCCAAACTATTAAGATGAATGGGCAACAACATGCAAGTTAAGATTGAGAAATGGAAAGGTTGCTACAAGTGTCAGATATGCAAAAATCTTGATTCTGGGATTATCTGACCCGTCAAAAGTAAGAAAAGAAAAGAAAGGGTAACGTTGAACACTGTTATCTATTTAAGTAATTTCACGTTAACACTAAGTTATTTAACAAACAATATACTTGAGCTCATATGTATATTCCTTGTGGTGTTCGATGAAAGTGAAGCCGTTAACTGCATATTTTTACCTTATTCAATATTCATACGCTACTATGGTCTATTTCTCATTATAATTTCTCAAACCCATCTAAAGGAACAATTATAAGCTAAGATCTAAGCGAGAACCAAGCAATTCAAATTCTTCTTCCATTGTAGTGTTTATCGAGCATAGGTTGTAAAGTTTCAACCTTCGGTATAGTTCCATTCATGCTCAAGAGAAATACTAAAAATAACATTTTTACACCTGAACCTTATACCCTAGTTCCTTTTATTGTGCATTCAAGGAGCAACTGAGTGCATATTCTATCAAAACACTCTTCAAATTCTATCAAAAAATTATAAATACAATAGCAGTTGATACCATCCGGTATGCGGAAAATTGTTAAAAGTCACGTTTGTGAGGCAGTTACGCAATCTCGTTAGCTACCGGATTCCATATTACAATGGAGAAGGATTCTCAGCTTGGGCTCATAGGTCCAATAAAATGTTCCAACAATATGCGGAGTAATTGAAAACCACATCCTGATGCAATAAGTAAATAAAATTTTTTGGTTCTTTCTTAAGTCTTTCTTATTTTTAAGTAGTCCCATAGTTAGACTAATGTGTAATTATTTCAAGGGTTAAATTGTATTTAAATGCCCTATAGTTTCACTAACCCTGCACTTAAGTGATCCCTATTTTAAAACCAAGCAAATAAATACCCCATGATATTTAAATATAACATATAAATGTCTCAAAGTTTTAAAATGTTGCACTTTGATACCCTATTGTTAGCTCAATGTTGCCAGTTTCTGCCCTGTTGTTTACCTAACGTTGCATATAAATATCCTCACTTTGTAAATAACCTCACTTTAATATCCTAAAGTTTCTAAAAGTTACACTTTAGAACCCTGAGTTATGTGATATTCTTGGATACGTAGAGAAAAGTTAAACGCCATGAGAATTTTTTTAACTTCGGGTCATTGATATGCAATATTTAAATACTTTGAGCATTAATTTGCTCGTTTTTAAGATAGAGATCATTTAAGGGTAATGTTGATGAAACTATAGGTCATTTAAGTGCAGTTTAGCCTTATTTCAAGTTACCAAAATTACCAACAAGCAGTTCGACAAGAAAACGTTCATGCCCATATGTTTACACATAAATTTGAGTTGATATAATCATGACCAGTGAAATTCAACTTTTGGACAGCGTTAATGATCATGCGATCACTTTGTTACCCTTTTTTTTTTTCTTTTTTTTGGTTTCCCTTTTTAACGATGCCTCCACTCCCCGATTTTTGGTTGATATAGTAGCGCAGCGATGAAGCCCCATTTATGGCGGTTCACTGTGACCGACAACCGCCGGTTACCAATCACCATATCTCGGTCCTCGTAAAATATGTAATAATTATTAGGGAAAATATGGCGTCATCTTTCTCCCAATCTTCCTCTCAATTTTTTCTCTATTAGATACGTTTTTTTTTATCTTGATCCTCTAAATTTTTGCTAACCCTAAGTGTGGCTTTTTGGGAAAAGTTTCGATTTGGGGCTTTTCACTAATTAGTGTTTTAGAAGATTTTAGAACCCTAAAAATTTAGCCCTTCGTGACGACGAACTCTCTCCAGTATATGGGCTATTTTAGGGGAAACCATTGATGAAAAAATCATGTAAAGGTAATCTCTTTCTCAATAATTTTTTTTTTTGGATTTTCGTCGAATTAAGATAGATTCCATAGCTTATGGCTAGGAGACTTCTTGAAACAATTCTCACATGTCATTATTTATTTACTTTTTTTTTCACTATAAATTCTCATTTGCTATTTGTTTTCTCCAATGCCCTCTACATTTATATTTAGTTGCATTTATAAAGTTTTGTCTAATCTTGTAAATGCAGCAATGAGTTCTAAACTGCACTTATTTGAGATACATTATGGAGGTCGATTTGATTATAATCCACATAAATTATACTTTGAAGGCAGCATACACTTCGTTAGAAATGTGGATCCTGACTATTGGTCTTGGTTTGAGTTGATACGCATCATTAGAGATCAATTGAAATATGAGGAACATGAGTACAAAGTGTTTTATAGCTTACCTAATGTAGGCTTGGAAAATGGCTTGATCCCCCTCAACACAGAAACTGATATGATGAATATGTTCATGATATATGAAGGTAGAGAGACAATTCAAATATATGTAGAGCATAACATTTCGACTTCAGAAGCAGTTACTAAAAATACTGAATTTTCCTTAGAAGCTCAATGTTTGCTTGGTCCTGAACATGCAGTTAAAGAACCTTCAAATGCTTTCACACCACTAGTTGATATTCTTGAAGATTTAGATGATATTGAATCCATTGACTCCACATATGCACCAAGTGATGAACTCAGAAGTTATTGTAGTTCTGATGATGAGCAGTTGGTAGATGAAAGAATCAGTATTGCTCCATTTGACATCGATGATGTTATTAGCAAGCCACAACTTCAAGAAGGATTAAGATTTGCTAATGCGAGGCCTTTTAAATGGGCTGTTAGACAGAATGCTATTTATGAGAGGTTTGCCATAAAAATGGTAAAAGATGATCCTGAAAGAGTAACTATCAAGTGCAAGTGTGAAACTTGTCCATGGAGAATTCATGCGTCCTGGGATAGTAGGAAAGAAGCTTTTGCTATTAAGACATTCACAGAAGAGCACGATTGCGAGAAGACCGATAGAAGTTTGCAAGCAAATTCCACTTGGCTATCAAAACGGTACTTGGAACTTATTAGAAATAATCCTAGTATACCTATTGATTCATTGGAGACAGTTATTGAACAAGAGCTGGGTCTAGGAAGTACTCCAAGTCAAATTAGAAGAGCTAAGAAAAAAAGCTTTGGATTTAATTCATGGTGAAGTAAAGGAGCAATACAAAAAAAATCAGGGATTATGCTCACATTTGTTTGAACAGAAACCCGGGAAGCAGGATGGTAATTGAAGTTGAAAGACCACTTTCTGATGGTCCGTCTCACTTTTTAAGATTTTTTTTTTGTTGTTTTGGGGCGCTAGTGAAGGGATTTTTACAAGGTTGTAGGCCCTTCCTTGGATTAGATGGTTGCTTCTTAAAGAATATTGAGATAGCTTCCGGGGTATTGTTGTGTGCAGTTGCTAAGGATGCTAATAATCAGATGTATCCTGTAGCCTGGGGAGTTGCTGAGGGAGAGAACAAGGAAAGTTGGCTTTGGTTCTTGAAGAATTTACTTGAGTGTATAGGTCCATGGGAAGAACATGGTTGTACTTTCATTAGTGATAGACAAAAGGTAACATACTCTCTAATTTTTTCGTACTTTCTAGCTTTCGAGAAAGCTTTATGTTTCATTGAATTTAACTTGGAATTCATGTGCAGGGCTTGGTTGAAGCTATGGCTAAATTGCTTCCACGGGCAGAGCACCGCTATTGTGTTAGGCATCTTTTGGCAAACTTTAGAAATCACTTCAAAGGGAAGGAGCTCAAGGATATGCTGTGGAACTGTGCAAGATCATCTACAAATGAGATTTTTGATGAAAATATGGAGAAGTTAAAGGCAAAAAATAATGATGCATTCACTTACTTAACACGCATTCCAAGAGCTCAATGGTCACGATGTGGATTCCGTACTTCTTCTAAGTCTGACCTTCTTGAGAATAATATTTCAGAATGTTTTAACAAATGGGTTTTAATAGCAAGAGAGAAAAGTGTGCCGGCAATGTTGGACATGATACGTTGGCAAGTAATGAAGAGATTACAGGCAAAGAAAGAAAATATAATAAAATGGAAACAGGACAAGGAAGTGAGTTTATGAGAAACTAGAAGATGTAAGGAAGGAATCAAATTTTGCAAACCCTCTTTGTGCTGGTCTTGGACTTTATGAAGTATGTTGGCAAAATGAGAGGTATGAAGTTGATTTGAATGTGAAAACATGTGGCTGTAGGACGTGGCAATTATCTGGAATCCCATGTAGACATGCATATGCTAGCATCAGAAAGCATAGAGGAAAAATTGAAGACTATGTTGATAGGTGCTACAAGAAACAATCTCACTTCATTGCATATGAAGGAATGATCCATCCCCTTCCTCATATGCATCCATGCTTGGCCTAATACTGGTGGAGAAAAAACCAGGTAGACCTAAAAAAGTAAGAAAGAAAGGACCAGATGAAGTTTCAGGTAGTTCCACTTCAAGATATGGTAATTCTCTACATTGTAGTCATTGTGGAGGATGGGGACATAATAGCTAAATATTTTATTTCCCAGTTTTTTCCCCAAAAACATTTCAATGTTTAACAAAATTTAATTTTATTATCCTCATTCATCGTGTGATTTTTTTGGGCAAATATACCCTTAAACTGAAACAAACTCTCATCTCATTCTTCATGCTTCAACCATTGAGCATTCTTTTTTTTCAACCATTGCATATTAAATCCATAAAATCAACCGAAAAATAAAAATATTGATACCGTAAAAACCGTGTTCAACATTAAACGTAGAACCCAATCCCTTTCTTCAAGCTCCAAGGCGTAATAGATGAAAATGATATGATTTAGAACATGTTAATTAAAGTCATTAACAATGAAAATAAACCTGGCACGCATATCAAATATCTACTCCATTTCTGATCGTAAATCTTATCACTCTTTACTTACTTAACTTAGGTCTCACTGTTTTAAATATATATAAAAATAATTATTCTGCAAAGAAAGTTTTAAAGATACACTTCATCACATATAATCTCTTAGTTACATCTCCTATTTATTCACTATTTAAATGACCCTCGATAACCTAACTACCAAATTACAATTATAGCATAAAAAAAATCTAATGGCTAGCATCAAAATTGAATTGCTGGCACAACAAAAGATTGAACATTCACGAGTTAAGCATGAATTTTTTAATGGATTTCATTGTTTTATTTTGTTAATTCAATGGGTTTAAAGTTCAATAGGTGGGTGATCAAGAAAGGATGAGGAGTTTTTTTTTAACCTATTTTATGGGTATAATTGTTCCAAAAAAAAAAAGGTCATGTGACAAATTGTGTATCAAATGAAATGGAAAACATCATTTGCATACTTCTATTGAATTATGTAGTAGAATGGTTTTTTTTCAATGAAATGTAGTAGGATGGTACCATCATTATTTTGAGAAATTCTTAAAGCACGTATACGAGGCACAAATTCCCGCGGGCTATAGATTGATAAATTCCTCCTACTGTTTACAAATATTACTAGAATGCCACCATATTAATTTAAAGGTATACGTCCACGTACTTCCGTCGACAGCTGGCAGCTGCACTCCCGACAATAGTCACAGTCATCTGCACAACTTCTGGCCGTGCGATCAAAAGTTACACTCAACGGAATAAATCTAACGGTCAATATTCGCAAGGAAAGAAAAGAGTCGACCGGTAAAGCCACCGGTAGCGCTGGTCACCACGGACGTTTCTGCAGTTCCTGCTCTGTGGCCGCAACCGACAAAACAACAAACTGAGCCCCACCGGCGCCTGACGTCCGCGTGTCCACTGATCCCCTATATAAAGACGCCGCCTCACGCGCTCTGGATGATCCTCTTTCTTGTTCTCTACTGCAGCTTCTTCTTCCTCTTTCCATTTTCGTTCTCTGTGTTAGGTTCTCTTGAGTTTTTCTTAAAAATGGAGCAAAGGAAAAAGTCACTAAGCTTCGTTTCTCCGTCACTCCGTTCCCAACTCAGCGGCCACCGGCAGCCGAAGCTTCCACCGGAACTCGCCGGAGCTTCATCCTCTCGGTTCGTCGCCGATAACTTCTCGGACCCGATCTCGAGCCTCAAAGCTCCGAAACAAAAACTAATGGAGCAGAGCACTAACCTCCTAGTTTCCACTTCTCTCGCCGCCCCCAACGCCTCGGCCGCCTGCGTCCGCAACTTCCGCCTCGGACTCGCCGGAGGCTCATCTTCTCAGATCGTCTCTGATCCGATCTCCGATCTCGAAGCTCCGATATCAGAATCAATGGCGTTCAATGCGGTTCAATATCCTTCTTACAAGCTCTGTCCACTTCCAGATCTGCTCTCTGAGCATCACGCGCCAGATCTTCGCCGCCCGCCGCTTTCGATCTCCCCGGCCATCTCTTCTCCGTCGTCGAATCTTCAAACAAACGCTTCCGATCGTCGCCGAAGGACTCTAACCCTATCCCTTTCAGCGTCCCGATCTCCGGCTCCCGCTTAACTGTTCGAACGAGATCGGGAGGCAGAGGAGGAGCAAGATCAGCGACCGGGTCACGATCCTCGAGGGACTGATGCCTTGGAAATGTAAGATGGCGAGGGGGCCGATGCTCGAGGAGGCGCATAAGTACATCAAGTTCTTGGAAGCTCAGGTCACCGCTCTTCAGACAATGCCGGTTCAGTCGGCGAGGTCGGATGATCGTGGCGGCCGGATGAAGTTTGGGGCGCTGGAGATGCTGAACAGGCAGCAGATGCTGCAGGTGATGATGAACTCTTCGATGGTTCAGGATTTGATTTATAAGAAGGGGTGCTGTGTTTTCTCCGAGGAGCAGGTGGCCCTGCTCCGGCACAAGATGGCGATGGCTGGTTCTTCCTCTGCTTCGAACTGAGATTGACTGGGGCCGGGATAGTAAGTATAGCGATCATAGTATTAATTGCGTAAATAATAATTTTGTGGTGGTTTATGTTTTGTTGATGTCGTTTTTGAAGGGCTGATTAGGTTTTGGGTTGAGTAATCGTGTCATGGATGTCTCAGCATTTGTAGATTTTTACTGTTGAAAAATCCAATTTTTGCCCCACCTTTTTTTCTCTTTCTAATAGCTCTAGAAAATTTTACTAGAATTAGTGAAGAACAGAGAAGGTTTGTTATTTTGAAGGGGTTTTTTTGTTTTTGTTTTTTTGTTTGGAATTTAATCTCGTTGTAGATTTAAGCTGATGTTTTTAATCGGAGATATTTTAATTAAATCATTGGGCACCGATTGTTCTCCAAGGAAATGCAGTTCACTTTTTTTTGTCGAAATATGATTAATTGTTTTAGTCCCTTTTTATATTTTTGATATTTGTTTTATCTCTTTTTTGTGTAGTTCCTGATTCTATGTGAAGATAAATGTAAAACTACATTGCACATTTAAATTAATTTTCATTTTTAGAAGTAAAATTATATGATCATGTAAAACATGTAGAGTCGATAGATACGAGCAGGGACAATTGGGCAATGATTGGACACGTGCCATGCACGAGCCTGCCACACGTGAAGGAACAAGTGCTCTTCTTTGGATTGGGGAATGTTGTTATTATAATAATAATGCAAAAACAAAACAAATTAAAGAAAAAGCATAAGCAAAACGAAGTTTAAGAAAAAGGAAAATAAGTAAACTTGTGATTACTTTAAAACTACTAGCCAAAATAGAAAATATTTGTTTTTATTTTAATCCAAACATGAATAGCACCTTTATCAAGGTGCATGTGAAAAAGAAGGAAAAAGAAAAAATATTAATAGGCAGTTGATCATTATGCAGCTTTTCAGAGTATGATACTGCATTGTGTTTCGGCATCAATCGCAAGTTTGATATACTAGCAGTCTATACAGTTACAGTGCTGTTTTCTACGCCCTCTCCTGATTTCTATTTTTTTCCTTCCATTTTTGGGTTTTGTAATTCTATAGTTATTAATATATACCGAGTTATAGTCTCAGACGGAATCATGCTCTTCTTATGTCGTTTTAATTCTATACTAAACAAGGCCTCACAATTCAGTCTCTTCTTGTTAATTAATTGACCACATATACCGACTACTGCATTTTTAGAAGGAATCATATTGTAGATACATAACATAAACCTTAAACCAAGGATAAAAAGTGGTTAGGTTCGATTTTGCTTATCCACCTTGGGAAAGAGGGTGCCATCCCGTATAAGTTAAAAAATATAGGTTTGGATTGTAATCCCGTATAATTACTAATAGATTTGTGTGTATAAGAACTAAAAATTTGTTGTAAAACCTATTCTAAAACAATTTAGTAATATTATTGAGACAAAAAATATCCGTAAGAATAAGGTGGTTTTGGTTTCTGAATCATATATCAAGATAGATAAAGGTAAGATCCTAAAGATAGAACCTTATCCTACGGTAAACTCCATGTATCCTTCTTACATGCCTAAATCCAGAAAAAGAAAAGAAAGAAGAAAAAATAATAATAATGTTGAACTGATCACAAGAAAGAGAGAAGGTGTTCACCAATTAGACCCTCCATGACTACCTTGATCAAGTTCAGGCACTAGACGGCCTCCTCCGTCTGACTTTAGAGTATGACATCCTCGATCTGACATAGAATTGGACTCAAACTGGCACTGCAGTTTCTAGAGGATAGGGGAAAGAGCTTGTGTCCTTCTGGTGTTAAGCAGAGGGCTTTATATAGGTCTTTGATTTAGCACTAGAGTTGCCAGCCAATTAATGAGAACAACCCAAAGGTCAGATCAGTTACACCCAATGAGTTTACTATACCATTAACTGATTTATTTAATAAGCTCATTAAACAAATCACTCAAAAGCCGAAAGGTCACACTGGACTAATTAATCTAGTCAGATTAGAAGCACAACAATTTCTCTATAGCTAGCTCGCATTGTCGCCAACTCGCTACCGATGCCAACATGTTGCACCTACAAAGCACCCATTACACTCAACCCCATTAGCCCGATCCACGACCGAGTCTAAGTTTATACTTTTAGAGAATTATTAGATTAAATAAGTTGGCGCTTGCCTTCGGCCAACTTAAAGCCATGACCTATGTCTTGTTTTAAAAAAATTTAACCACTAGGTTACAGTGTGTGTGTGTACGCACACACACAGCTCAGATTTTGGAAAACTTTTTTACAAAAACAATAACAATACCCTCTTCAAATTTTAGATATTTACCAGATATATCTATCTAAAACACAAAACAATCTGATTCAAATCAACCCAGACGGATCAAATGCAACGAACAGGAACATTGGCACTCATTCACAAGGTAACTCAATTTCCCTGGGTCGCTTCTCGTCTGATGGCATTCACAATTAGAAACGGGTTCATCTCCCTCTCCATCCAACTAGATTTTATAAGCAAGCACACTAAAATCAACTTCATTTATCCAACCGATATATAGATTATATAGATTACAAATAGATGCAGAATTTACTCGATATCACATACAACATCAAATGAATAGCACCACCCTGCATCATCACATTAATACACCACTACAAAGATATATATAATACGATGGTTTTAAGTTGTGCTCAGTGTTTAGATCTCTACTCTGTATTCTACAATTATTCCCTAAAACTTACATCTCAGTGCCAAGCTGATGCAGAGATCAAATTCCTGTTCTTCCAACCAAGCAGCAGAGCTCCATCCTTCTCAACCAAAGTGTACTTATCTGAGTAATACCCTAACAAAGTCTTGATCACAGAATTCACATAGGAGCTCAAAGGGTAAGGCTTAAACCCTGCCATACTTAGCCTCGATCTCCATTTCCCCAATAGCTCATGCCTCTCTATCCTGAGCTAAGAAAAAAGCTTTGGATTTAATTCATGGTGAAGTAAAGGAGCAATACAAAAAAAATCAGGGATTATGCTCACATTTGTTTGAACAGAAACCCGGGAAGCAGGATGGTAATTGAAGTTGAAAGACCACTTTCTGATGGTCCGTCTCACTTTTTAAGATTTTTTTTGTTGTTTTGGGGCGCTAGTGAAGGGATTTCTACAAGGTTGTAGGCCCTTCCTTGGATTAGATGGTTGCTTCTTAAAGAATGAGATAACTTCCGGGGTATTGTTGTGTGCAGTTGCTAAGGATGCTAATAATCAGATGTATCCTGTAGCATGGGGAGTTGCTGAGGGAGAGAACAAGGAAAGTTGGCTTTGGTTCTTGAAGAATTTACTTGAGTGTATAGGTCCATGGGAAGAACATGGTTGTACTTTCATTAGTGATAGACAAAAGGTAACATACTCTCTAATTTTTTCGTACTTTCTAGCTTTCGAGAAAGCTTTATGTTTCATTGAATTTAACTCGGAATTCATGTGCAGGGCTTGGTTGAAGCTATGGCTAAATTGCTTCCACGGGCAGAGCACCGCTATTGTGTTAGGCATCTGTTGGCAAACTTTAGAAATCACTTCAAAGGGAAGGAGCTCAAGGATATGTTGTGGAACTGTGCAAGATCATCTACAACTGAGATTTTTGATGAAAGTATGGAGAAGTTAAAGGCAAAAAATAATGATGCATTCACTTACTTAACACGCATTCCAAGAGCTCAATGGTCACGATGTGGATTCCGTACTTCTTCCAAGTCTGACCTTCTTGAGAATAATATTTCAGAATGTTTTAACAAATGGGTTTTAATAGCAAGAGAGAAAAGTGGAAACTAGAAGATGTAAGGAAGAAAATATAATAAAATGGAAACAGGACAAGGAAGTGAGTTTATGAGAAACTAGAAGATGTAAGGAAGGAATCAAATTTTGCAAACCCTCTTTGTGCTGGTCTTGGACTTTATGAAGTATGTTGGCAAAACGAGAGGTATGAAGTTGATTTGAATGTGAAAACTGTTGGGACAAACCCAGGGCCCAATAGAGCAGGATCACAGCTAAAGATTGCAGTAAGAATAAAACACACGATTTACGTGGAAAACCCCTCAAGAAATTAAAACCACGGCACGATAGAAGAATTCACTATGAGGAAAAACTTAGGAGGATTACAATCTCTCTTTTACAAGGAGATACTCTCTATTATTTTCTCTCACTTCTATATGTAGAGGAGTTGTTGTTTCGGGATGAGTTTCGAAGAAGAACTCAGGCCTATTTATAGCTTTTGGAAAATCACTATTTAAAATATAATAATAATATTTTCTCTGCTTGCACATTGATTACTACGATGATTTTATCAGTAGCCATCGCTCGCTTCGCGGTACCGCTCGTTTTGTTTTGTTTTGGCGGGCCCCACGACGGGCCCCATTCTTTGACAATCTCCCACTTGAAGATTTGATTGAGTATCAATCATATCTTCACACCATTCTTTCTATCTTGCCATCTCTATGTTGCTTACGTTTCTGTCAGACCACAAGAGGATCTACACCAAATAAACTTGTCAGTATTGATTGTTTTCGTCAAAAAATCTGCTAGGTTGTCCTTGGTGTGAATTTTCTGCATATCCACGGTTCCTTCCTCTACTTTTTCACGAACGAAGTGGTACTGTACTCGAATGTGCTTGGTCTTTGAATGAAAGGCTGGATTTCTTGCCAAATGCAAAGCACTCGACCGTCACAAAATAGAAATCTTCTTTTGTTCATGGTCGAGTTCCTCCAAAGACCATCTTCAACCATATCGCCTCTTTACTAGCTTGTGTCATTTGCTATATATTACGCTACGTTATTGAAGTAGCCACAACCGATCTGCAGCTTTGAAACCCAGACTACAACTCGGCAAGTGCAAACACATAGCTTTGTGGTGGATTTGCTATTATCACGATCACCGCATAATCGAATCAACATATCCGCGACAATAAAATCGGATCCCCATAACATAATGCAACATCGAGGTGCCCTTAATGTATCTTAGGACCCTCTTTACAGCATTCCAATGCTCTCTACCAGGAATCGCCATGTATCGACTAACCACTCCCACTGCTTGTGCAATGTCTGGTCTTGTACAAATCATCGCGAACATCAAACTTCCCATTCTGATGCATACGATTTTCGAGACATCTCCATCCTCTCTTCTTCCTTTGCTAGGACACATATTGGAGGATAATTTAAATTTAATAGGAAGTGGGGTAGAAATTGGCTTACAATCTTGCATGTTGAAGCGTCGCAAGATTTTCTTCAAATAATTCTTCTGAGAAAGCCAAATCTTCTTATTATTTCGGTCTCGGTAAATTTGCATCCCTAGAATCTTGTTTGCGGATCCTAAATCCTTCATTTCAAATTTCCTAGCCAATTGAGCCTTCAATTCTTTGATACGATCTTTGTTGGGGCCTGCAACTAACATGTCGTCAACATACAACAACAAAATAACAAAGTTATTTTCGCCAAACCTCTTGAAATATGCACAAGGGTCTGAATTGAGTCTGTTGTATCCAAGGCTCATGATGAATGAATCAAATCTCTTGTACCAACACCTTGGCTGTTTTAGACCGTCATGAGAGATTTGTTTAGCACGCAAACCAAGTTCTCTTTTCTTTTCTTCAAAACCTTACGGTTGGAGCATATAAATTTCTTCTTCAAGATCTCCATGAAGAAATCTTTGTTTTACATCTAAGCTGTTCTAGATGTAAGTCAAATCTGGCTCATCGCTAGGACTATTGAACTGTTGTAAGTCGAACTACAGGAGAAAATATTTCATTAAAATCAATACCTTCTTTCTGAGCATATCCTTTGACCACCAATCTAGCACGATATCGCTCCACTTGATCATCGCCATTTCGCTTGATCTTGTAGACCCATTTATTTCCAATGGACTTCCTTCCTTGTGGTAGTGACACAAGTTCCCAAGTCTTGTTCTTATGGAGAGCTTCGATCTCTTCCTGCATTGCTGTCATCCACAAAGATGCGTCTGTACTGTTTACAGCTTCATGGAAAGTTGATGGCTCTCCATCCTCCATTAGAAGACAATATGCAATGTTACTCTCCGTAATATACTCCGAGTGCCAAGCCGGTGGTCTTCTCTCACGAGTTGACCTTGAACTACGGATCCTCGGCTTATTTGGTTCTTGTACATCATATTCGGTCTTTGCTTGAAGAATATTGCTCATTTTCCACTGAATATCTGATCTGAGTCCTTCCACAGTTGCTTCCTTTCTCTTCTCTTTGCAGTTGATTTTCTACAAAGATAACATCTCTGCTGATGATAACCTTGTGGGTAGTGGGATCCCACAGGCGATACCCCTTCACTTCATCAGCATACCCTAAGAATATACATTTTCTGGATTTTGAATCCAGCTTTGTAATTTCTTGGGCATTGTACATTACGTACACTGGACTTTCAAATATATGGAGGTTGGAATAATCAGTTAGCTTGCCAGTCCACATCTCCATCGGCGTCTTCAATTGTATTGCGGTTGATGGAGATCTATTCACCACATAACAGGCAGTTTTTAATGCTTCCGTCCAAAAAACTTTATCCAGATTTACAGTTGTCAACATCGCTCTGGTTCTTTCCAACAGAGTTCTGTTCATCCGCTCCGCTACTCCATTTTGTTTTGGAGTATACGCCGTACTGAATTATCTTTTGATACCTTCTTGCTTGCGAATCGCGAAATTCACCGTCTGTGTATTCTCCTCCATTATCGACCTCAAGCACTTGATCTTCTTGTCGATTCAAGCTCGACTCGCTTTGTAGGCTTTAAAGGCCGAGAACACATCGCCTTCTTCTTGATAGGGTACACCCAACATCTCAGAGTAATCATCAATAAAGGACACGAAATACTTCACCTCCCATAGATGTGGCGGTGCTTGCCATACATCGAATGAACTAGTTCGAATAGCATTGCTTCTAGAACTTCGATGTGTTGAACTTTAGCCGATGTTACTTGCTCGTAACACAATGCTCACAAAGCGGAAGAGCTACCGATTTGAGCCGAGGCGAGGTTACGATGGAGAGAATCTTCAAACCTCGTTCGACATGTGGCCTAGTTTACGGTGCCACATCATGGTTTCTTCTTCTCCACGGTGGTTGATGCCACACATGAATCGACTTCTGCCGAGTCTCTCCCTTGAGCATGTACAGTTGCGGCTATCTTTTCTCCTTTGATCACCACAAGCCCTCTAACAATCTTCATGATCCCATTTTCTATATGGGTCTTGCATCCCAGTTCATCTAATTATCCCAAAGACAATAGATTCTTCTTCGGGCCCTTCACATGTCGCACATCTTAAATAGTGCGTATTGTACCGTCAAACATTTTAATTTTAACAGTGCCAATACCACAGATCTCCAAAGCATGATCATTGCCCATGAATCTGAGAACCCACTGAGATAGGTTCATATTTGTGGAACCATTCCCTCCGGGAGGTCATGTGCCAAGAAGCTGCTGAATTTAAAAGCTAGACATCAGCAAACCTCTTCCTGCCTTCATCAACAGTGTTTGCTCCACTGTATAAGATTTCACCATCGTCTGATGTGCTGACAACGCATCCTTGAGATGTTGATGGCTCTGAAGACTTTTTATCACCACTCTTCTTATTGTGCCAACACTCGGGCTTGGCGTGCCTTCTTGCCACGGTTGTAACATTTGATATGCTTCTTACTCTTTGACTTGATCTACCACGAGCATGACTCCCCTGGAGCACGGTTTCGTTGATCTTCCTCTCGTCACCGATAAGGCCTCCGCTTGCAGCGAACTTGCCAGCTTGTCTTCTTTGTTCTTGCGCCGATTTTCTTCCTCCAGAACAGCGGCTACAACGTCGTCGAAAACTAGCTTCTCCGCAAGGACGTTATTTGTGAAGTTGATAATGAGTTGATCATACGAGTCAGGTAGACTCTGAAGTAGAAGCTCCGCACGTTCATTCACACTGATTGCATGTCCCAATCTTGTGAGTTGGGAGAACAATGTGTTTAGGGTGTTGATATGGTCGGTCATCGATGTAGATTCCGCCATCCGGAGAGTGTAAAGTCTTCTTTTTAAGAAGATTTTGTTGTGCAAGGACTTCGCCTCATATAGCTTTGTTAGAGTATCCCAGATCTCATTTGCTGTCTTCTTCTCTTCTATACTTGACAGCACCCCGTCAGCTAATGCCTGATGGAGATTTGCAATAGCATTCCCGTCCATCTCGTTCCACTTCTTATCATCTGTGATGTCTGCCGGCCTTTCACCGATGGCCGCTAGACAATTATCTTTTCTCAAGATAGCCTTTATCTTCAACTTCCACAATGAGAAATTACTCCCGTTGAATTTCTCGATCTTGAAATTCTCGAACTTTATCGCCATTGCTTCTACCACGAACAGTAACTCCTTACTATCTCCGTGAGCGATGCAGTATTTATGAGCGATGCGGTATTTATGAATCGTAACCGTGCTTATAGCAGTCGCAGGTATTTGTGAACAGTGTCGTACTCGTGAATAGTGCCCAGTACCTTTTATAGGGTAAATGATAATCTAACTTATTTTCTGATGTGAAGGATCCACCTTTGGTGGCAACCCTGAAAGCATCACGATAAGGATACAAATACCTAAGCCGTGCTCGATACCACTTGTTGGGACAAACCCAGAGCCCAATAGAGCAGGATCACAGCTAAAGTATTGCAGAAGTAATAAAAAACACACAAATTTACGTGGAAAACCCCTCAAGAAATTGGGGTAAAACCACGCACAGATAGAAGAATTCACTATGAGGAAAAACTTGGGAGGATTACAATCTCTCTTTACAAGGAGATACTCTCTCTATTATTTTCTCTCACTTCTATATGTAGAGGAGTTGTTGTTTCTGGGATGAGTTTCTGAAGAAGAATTTTAGGCCTATTTATAGCTTTTGAAAAATCACTATTTAAAATATAATAATAATATTTCATATTCTTCACAGTGATTCTTATAGTGATTTTCTTGTAGCGATCCGTCGCTTCGGTGCGGCGCCCTCGTTTTGTTTTGTTTTGGCGAGCCCCACGACGGGCCCCACTCTTTGACAAAAACATGTGGCTGTATGATGTGGCAATTATCTGGAATCCCATGTAGACATGCATATGCTAGCATCAGAAAGCATAGAGGAAAAATTGAAGACTATGTTGATAGGTGCTACAAGAAACAATCTTACTTCATTGCATATGAAGGAATGATCCATCCCCTTCCTCATATGCATGCATGCTTGGCCTAATACTGGTGGAGAAAAATTAGAGCCTCCATTGTTAAAGAAAAAACCAGGTAGACCTAAAACAGTAAGAAAGAAAGGACCAGATGAAGTTTCAGGTAGTTCCACTTCAAGAAATGGTAATTCTCTACATTGTAGTCATTGTGGAGGATGGGGACATAATAAAAGAACATGCAAGAATCCTCAATTGAAAGCTTCTAACAAGGGAAGAGCTGGAAGACCGCCTCTACATAAGAGAGGAGAGCGACAAAATCACATTCGTAACACTTCACGAGATGCTATTAGAACCGACGAAGTCGTGCACGGAGAAAGATTTGCAAGTTCGAGTACCACCGCGGGCGAAGGGGCATCAATGACTTTTGAAATTTAGGGTTTTCTATGGTTATGCAAATTTAACTGTTTTTAGGGCCTTTTTTTTTTTGTTGTTGTTGTTGTCGTCTCCAATAGCATATTTTTGTAACTTTGTAAAGTTGGAATTGTGCAAATGGTGTCTGATTGTATCCTCCCTTTTTTGTAGTTTGGTTTTTAACGTTGAACTTTTCTTTTCGAATTTGAAATGGTTTTGCAAAGAATTGTTAGATGTTGGTGACTTTTGTTCTATTTGTACTTCTAGCAACATCCACACAAGGGATGTGAGAGACACGGGATGAAGATTCGATGAATGCGTAATTTTTCAAGGTTTTATTAAGGTCAATCACAATCTTGGTTACTCAATAATTCTTCTTCTTTTTTTTCTTTTGTTGTTCATAGAAATCAGTACAAATAGAATTTTCTCCCTATTAATGTTGAGTATCATCTCTTGTTTTCCTGAACCCCAGATATGAATGAAACAAATAAGCAAAGAAAGAATATAGTAACTAAACTAATGTAAACGTAATATGAACTTAGGTAAATGATGGGTGAATCAACTAATAATGTCGTTATTTTTAAATTATCAGTAATTACTAATTTCTAATTTTGTTAGCTAACTCACCTGTTAGCTTGTTTCTTCTTATATACACTAATAATGGCACTCAATGTGGATGCTTCAATGGAACAACGTACAGAAAAACATCCATTCCATTTTGGACCAAGCAAAAAGGCCATTTTGCTAATTACTTCAATAAGGGTACTTTTGTCGATTAAAATGTCACATGTTGTTCATGTGACTAGTTGGGTAGACAAAACAAAAGGAAGGGGAGAAATTGTTAGTTTTGAAACCTTAGGGGATATTTTGTTACTTTTGCAAAACTCAGGGGGATTGATTGTAATTTTCCCTTGAACCTGAATCATAAAAAAGAACAACTGGCCAAAAAGGGTAAAAAAGATTGAAGTATTATGGCATTTTTCCAATTTCATTTACTCTTTTGTATATTATCTCAAGCTTTTTGTGAGGACCAATCGCCGCTGCTGGCAACCGTTTTCTCTGCCCTCCACGACAACAGCCTATTAATGAGCTAAAGTTTACTTTATTTTTGGCTTTGATATAGCTAAATATTTTATTTCCCAGTTTTTTTCCCCAAAAAACATTTCAGTGTTTAACAAAATTTAATTTTGTTATCCTCATTCATCGTGTGATTTTTTTTGGGGCAAATATACCCTTAAACTGAAACAAACTCTCATCTCATTCTTCATGCTTCAACCATTGAGCATTCTTTTTTTTTTTCAACCATTGCATATTAAATCCATAAAATCAACCGAAAAATAAAAATATTGATACCGTAAAAACCGTGTTCAACATTAAACGTAGAACCCAATCCCTTTCTTCAAGCTCCAAGGCGTAATAAATGAAAATGATATGATTTAGAACATGTTAATTAAAGTCATTAACAATGAAAATAAACCTGGCACGCATATCAAATATCTACTCCATTTCTGATCGTAAATCTTATCACTCTCTTACTTACTTAACTTAGGTCTCACTGTTTTAAATATATATAAAAATAATTATTTTGCAAAGAAAGTTGCTTAAAGATACACTTCATCACATATAATCTCTTAGTTACATCTCCTATTTATTCACTAATTAAATGACCCTCGATAACCTAACTACCAAATTACACTTATAGAAAAAAAAATCTAATGGCTAGCATCAAAATTGAATTGCTGGCACAACAAAAGATTGAACATTCACGAGTTAAGCATGAATTTTTTAATGGATTTCATTGTTTTATTTTGTTAATTCAATGGGTTTAAAGTTCAATAGGTGGGTGATCAAGAAAGGATGAGGAGTTTTTTAACCTATTTTATGGGTATAATTGTTCCAAAAAAAAGGTCATGTGACAAATTGTGTATCAAATGAAATGGAAAACATCATTTGCATACTTCTATTGAATTATGTAGTAGAATGGTTTTTTTTCAATGAAATGTAGTAGGATGGTACCATCATTATTTTGAGAAATTCTTAAAGCACGTATACGAGGCACAAATTCCCGCGGGCTATAGATTGATAAATTCCTCCTACTGTTTACAAATATTACTAGAATGCCACCATATTAATTTCAAGGTATACGTCCACGTACTTCCGTCGACAGCTGGCAGCTGCACTCCCGACAATAGTCACAGTCATCTGCACAACTTCTGTCCGTGCGATCAAAAGTTACACTCAACGGAATAAATCTAACGGTCAATATTCGCAAGCAAAGAAAAGAGTCGACCGGTAAAGCCACCGGTAGCGCTGGTCACCACGGACGTTGCTGCAGTTCCTGCTCTGTGGCCGCAACCGACAAAACAACAAACTGAGCCCCACCGTCGCCTGACGTCCACGTGTCCACTGATCCCCTATATAAAGACGCCGCCTCACGCGCTCTGGATGATCCTCTTTCTTGTTCTCTACTGCAGCTTCTTCTTCCTCTTTCCATTTTCGTTCTCTGTGTGTTAGGTTCTCTTGAGTTTTTCTTAAAAATGGAGCAAAGGAAAAAAGTCACTAAGCTTCTCGTTTCTCCGTCACTCTCCGTTCCCAACTCAGCGGCCACCGGCAGCCGAAGCTTCCACCCGGAACTCGCCGGAGCTTCATCCTCTCGGTTCGTCGCCGATAACTTCTCGGACCCGATCTCGAGCCTCAAAGCTCCGAAACAAAAACTAATGGAGCAGAGCACTAACCTCCTAGTTTCCACTTCTCTCGCCGCCCCCAACGCCTCGGCCGCCTGCGTCCGCAACTTCCGCCTCGGACTCGCCGGAGGCTCATCTTCTCAGATCGTCTCTGATCCGATCTCCGATCTCGAAGCTCCGATATCAGAATCAATGGCGTTCAATGCGGTTCAATATCCTTCTTACAAGCTCTGTCCACTTCCAGATCTGCTCTCTCTGGAGCATCACGCGCCAGATCTCTTCCCCGCTCCGCCGCTTTCGATCTCCCCCGGCCATCTCTTCTCCGTCGTCGAATCTTCAAACAAACGCTTCCGATCGTCGCCGAAGGACTCTAACCCTATCCCTTTCAGCGTCCCGATCTCCGGCTCCCGCTTAACTCGTTCGAACGAGATCGGGAGGCAGAGGAGGAGCAAGATCAGCGACCGGGTCACGATCCTCGAGGGACTGATGCCTTGGAAATGTAAGATGGCGAGGGGGCCGATGCTCGAGGAGGCGCATAAGTACATCAAGTTCTTGGAAGCTCAGGTCACCGCTCTTCAGACAATGCCGGTTCAGTCGGCGAGGTCGGATGATCGTGGCGGCCGGATGAAGTTTGGGGCGCTGGAGATGCTGAACAGGCAGCAGATGCTGCAGGTGATGATGAACTCTTCGATGGTTCAGGATTTGATTTATAAGAAGGGTGCTGTGTTTTCTCCGAGGAGCAGGTGGCCCTGCTCCGGCACAAGATGGCGATGGCTGGTTCTTCCTCTGCTTCGAACTGAGATTGACTGGGGCCGGGATAGTAAGTATAGTGATCATAGTATTAATTGCGTAAATAATAATTTTGTGGTGGTTTATGTTTTGTTGATGTCGTTTTGAAGGGCTGATTAGGTTTTGGGTTGAGTAATCGTGTCATGGATGTCTCAGCATTTGTAGATTTTACTGTTGAAAAATCCAATTTTTGCCCCACCCCCCTTTTTTTTCTCTTTCTAATAGCTCTAGAAAATTTTACTAGAATTAGTGAAGAACAGAGAAGGTTTGTTATTTTGAAGGGTTTTTTGTTTTTGTTTTTGTTTGGAATTTAATCTCGTTGTAGATTTAAGCTGATGTTTTTAATCGGAGATATTTTAATTAAATCATTGGGCACCGATTGTTCTCCAAGGAAATGCAGTTCACTTTTTTTTGTCGAAATATGATTAATTGTTTTAGTCCCTTTTTATATTTTTGATATTTGTTTTATCTCTTTTTGTGCAGTTCCTGATTCTATGTGAAGATAAATGTAAAACTACATTGCACATTTAAATTAATTTTCATTTTTTTAGAAGTAAAAATTATACGATCATGTAAAACATGTAGAGTCGATAGATACGAGCAGGGACAATTGGGCAATGATTGGACACGTGCCATGCACGAGCCTGCCACACGTGAAGGAACAAGTGCTCTTCTTTGGATTGGGGAATGTTGTTATTATAATAATAATGCAAAAACAAAACAAATTAAAGAAAAAAGCATAAGCAAAACGAAGTTTAAGAAAAAGGAAAATAAGTAAACTTGTGATTACTTTAAAACTACTAGCCAAAATAGAAAATATTTGTTTTTTTATTTTAATCCAAACATGAATAGCACCTTTATCAAGGTGTATGTGAAAAAAGAAGGAAAAAGAAAAAAAATATTAATAGGCAGTTGATCATTATGCAGCTTTTCAGAGTATGATACTGCATTGTGTTTCGGCATCAATCGCAAGTTTGATATACTAGCAGTCTATACAGTTACAGTGCTGTTTTCTACGCCCTCTCCCTGATTTCTATTTTTTTTTCCTTCCATTTTTTGGGTTTTTGTAATTCTATAGTTATTAATATATACCGAGTTATAGTCTCAGACGGAATCATGCTCTTCTTATGTCGTTTTAATTCTATACTAAACAAGGCCTCACAATTCAGTCTCTTCTTGTTAATTAATTGACCACATATACCGACTACTGCATTTTTAGAAGGAATCATATTGTAGATACATAACATAAACCTTAAACCAAGGATAAAAAGTGGTTAGGTTCGATTTTGCTTATCCACCTTGGGAAAGAGGGTGCCATCCCGTATAAGTTAAAAATATAGGTTTGGATTGTAATCCCGTATAATTACTAATAGATTGTGTGTATAAGAACTAAAAATTTGTTGTAAAACCTATTCTAAAACAATTTAGTAATATTATTGAGACAAAAAATATCCGTAAGAATAAGGTGGTTTTGGTTTCTGAATCATATATCAAGATAGATAAAGGTAAGATCCTAAAGATAGAACCTTATCCTACGGTAAACTCCATGTATCCTTCTTACATGCCTAAATCCAGAAAAAGAAAAGAAAGAAGAAAAATAATAATAATGTTGAACTGATCACAAGAAAGAGAGGTGTTCACCAATTAGACCCTCCATGACTACCTTGATCAAGTTCAGGCACTAGACGGCCTCCTCCGTCTGACTTTAGAGTATGACATCCTCGATCTGACATAGAATTGGACTCAAACTGGCACTGCAGTTTCTAGAGGATAGGGGAAAGAGCTTGTGTCCTTCTGGTGTTAAGCAGAGGGCTTTATATAGGTCTTTGATTTAGCACTAGAGTTGCCAGCCAATTAATGAGAACAACCCAAAGGTCAGATCAGTTACACCCAATGAGTTTACTATACCATTAACTGATTTATTTAATAAGCTCATTAAACAAATCACTCAAAAGCCGAAAGGTCACACTGGACTAATTAATCTAGTCAGATTAGAAGCACAACAATTTCTCTATAGCTAGCCTGCATTGCTGCCAACTCTGCGCCCCGATGCCAACATGTTGCACCTACAAAGCACCCATTACACCTCAACCCCATTAGCCCCGATCCACGACCCGAGTCTAAGTTTATACTTTTAGAGAATTATTAGATTAAATAAGTTGGCGCTTGCCTTCGGCCAACTTAAAGCCATGACCTATGTCTTGTTTTAAAAAAATTTAACCACTAGGTTACAGTGTGTGTGTGTACGCACACACACAGCTCAGATTTTGGAAAACTTTTTTACAAAAACAATAACAATACCCTCTTCAAATTTTAGATATTTACCAGATATATCTATCTAAAACACAAAACAATCTGATTCAAATCAACCCAGACGGATCAAATGCAACGAACAGGAACATTGGCACTCATTCACAAGGTAACTCAATTTCCCTGGGTCGCTTCTCGTCTGATGGCATTCACAATTAGAAACGGGTTCATCTCCCTCTCCATCCAACTAGATTTTATAAGCAAGCACACTAAAATCAACTTCATTTATCCAACCGATATATAGATTATATAGATTACAAATAGATGCAGAATTTACTCGATATCACATACAACATCAAATGAATAGCACCACCCTGCATCATCACATTAATACACCACTACAAAGATATATATAATACGATGGTTTTAAGTTGTGCTCAGTGTTTAGATCTCTACTCTGTATTCTACAATTATTCCCTAAAACTTACATCTCAGTGCCAAGCTGATGCAGAGATCAAATTCCTGTTCTTCCAACCAAGCAGCAGAGCTCCATCCTTCTCAACCAAAGTGTACTTATCTGAGTAATACCCTAACAAAGTCTTGATCACAGAATTCACATAGGAGCTCAAAGGGTAAGGCTTAAACCCTGCCATACTTAGCCTCGATCTCCATTTCCCCAATAGCTCATGCCTCTCTATCCTCTCTTTCCCTTCACATGCGATCACATTCACGATATCCTTCGCTAAGCAATGCTGCTCCACACTGATCCTCTCCTTACTATCCCTTGGCAATGTAACATCAATTGATTCGAACATGGCAGAATAGTAATCTAGGGTCTCAGCAAACCTCGTCAGGAATGGTGTTGTATTAGTGTTTGATTCCTGCTCGACTAAAGTCGTCACTTTTGGCGATAAACCCTTCACCATCCTCAGCAGCCCATCTCTGGGGTTATTCACATCGACACTCTCATCTGGAGTATGGTGAAGCTGGAGTGTGAAGTTAACAGCGAGAGCTTCTCCTGGTCTTATATCGAGCATCTCTCTTTTAACTTCAGGTCCGTAGGCTGGCAGAGGTGTGAATTCGAGAGGAATGTTGAATTTCTTGGACATGTCAGATAACATTTTTCCAACTGGTTGTAATTTATCTCCTCGAGCATACTCTGATACTGGATCGTCAATTCCTGTGATTCTAACATGAGGGGGTCCTCCGGGTCTAGCGGCTAAAGCCTGTATCAGAGTTATCCATTGTGTGCCCTGTGCAATCTGGAAATCTATGATGTGTATCTTATTCTCGTTCCTCAGTGCTTCGGCTATAGCTCCATTGGCAGCCATGTATCCAAATTTGAAGTAAGGGCAGATGTCATATAAAATTTTCATGTAGGAGAGGAGTTCGTTACTCTTTGGCTGACGACACCTTAGAGCTTGGTAGATATTAGTGCCTGAGTTCTCGTGACGAGCTACCAGACCTTCGAGCATATAAGCACCGAGCCTCTGGATAGGCTCCCCATTTATAGAAACAAAGGTTCGTGTTTCTTCTTTCAACGTTTCAAAGTCCTTTATTCGGTTCTCAGCTAAGGCTTCAGCACACTTGATGAGAAGCTGCTTCACATCATTACCACTCCTTGTGAGTTCCGTTGTCTCTCTTTGCCGTTTCTCTGGTCGGATAATCTCTTGGCTCATTTGCTGGATCTCAGGACTCCAAGTTCGAGACCGCTGCTTTATCAGCTGAGATTGAGGCTGCTGCTTATCATAAGGCTCAGGGTTAGAGCTGGTTGTTCCTTCTTCGGTGTCAGGAGCCATAAGAACTGTCTCTATTTCTTGAAGAGCATATCTCATGCTCTGGCTTGAAACTGAGTAGGGTGATGGGGAACAAACTTGAGTGCTCTCTGGAATTTGAACTTGTTGAGATTGATTGAGTGGAGATGAGTATCGAGATGGGCTGTGCTCTGAGATGGTCTCTGTAGAACTGTATTGTAGCTCCTGGCTGTTGCTCGGTATTGATAAAGTATCAGGTTCGAAATGAGTAGAAAGAGGCGAGTTTGGTGAGTTCCCAAGATCAAATTTCATGCGGTGCACTGTCCAAGTAGAATATGGGGGAGGAGATGATTTTGTATCAGTTAATCCATATTTAAGAGGCCGGTGGGAGTCCATACTAAGAGGATGGCATCAGTTCTTCACGGATTCTGCAAAAAATTGACATGAGTAAGAACACATCTTTCAGCTTGTGTCGGAAAATAAGATGAAGATCAAAAGGGAAGCAAGCGTAGATATTTTAACAGTGTTTGTCTTTTCTTTTTTTTTCTTTTTTTTTTCTCCTTCTTCTTTCGTTAGAAATATAAGGTTACAATGATATTGCACAAAAGGATTTGTGCAAAAGTTCTAAAACTAGCACAGTACCTAAATTTATATCCACAAAACTCGAATAAAGTTCCTTCCTACATAACTATTACAAAATAGAGGTACAAGAGCAAGAAGTTTGACCTACAAAACAAAAGGCTCCCAGACATATAAAGATTATTAACCAAGCATGACCTGTTACATGGATTGATTTCCACTAAGAAAACAAAAGTACTCTATACATGATTGGAATAAACTGGGAAGTGTGAAACTATATTACTTGAAGTTCTGAATATAGCAGCACTGATGGGGCGTACACAGAACCATGAATTATTAAAATTATGTTAACCTCAATACAAGATCCATAACATTTCCGGTTACCCACATAACGTAATATGTCAACCAAGACTTGCTGAAACTATTTCATGAGAATACACGGATAACTTGTTCAAGAAGTTTTCAAGAAAATATGTCATTCTTAATGTAATAGAAGGAATGCGGTGTCAATAAACCATCAAAAGATGATGAATGATGTTGATGAGTCTGAAGCAATGTTGAGAATGTGATATATCTATTAGAGAGCTGATGTATAGAGAGTGTTTGGGGCTTATTCTACCAAATAAGTTAGCTTGTAAGCCTCATTAGAAAGTTGTTACACCCTAGCTTTTGAAAAACTAGCTAATAAGCTCATCTAAATAAGCCAGGTTTGAACAAACAAATTGCTATTCTACCCAAACAATTTATACGCAACATTTATCATAAAAGTCAAAAGGCACCAAAAGCTAACATAGCTCAAAAACTTAACAAAAATAAGCCCATCCAAATACCCTCATAATCTTAGCTATGAAACCTGATGTGTAATCTTAACATTTCCAGTTGCAAAACACAGGTTATTGTATGAACTGGTCAGCTCCATCAGGATATGGCTCAACCAGCTCCAACAAATTGTTCTTCATCCAGTGTGTGGGGGTTAGGCTGAAAGCAAATTTAGATCCAATGGCTTGAAACTTCGAAAGCTTACATGGAAAGCTATATAAATGGTAGATGTGTACATTGTGCCATACTTCTATGCAATAATCCATTAATCCAATACTTCAATAAAGCTAAAGCGTTCAAAGCATAGGGCCAACCCTTGTACAGGTCTATTAGCCCTTTCCAGGGTTATAAGCCAAACTGCCCAAGAAACTTGTCCTATCAGCTCAAATCATAAACATAACCTCTCGAAACAAAGTATCTGCATCTGTCTATGGGCTTATACAGCAGGTTACACTTATAAACCGTGCACATTTTGCCATCACACTAGTTGTCATAATTGCTATTTTTTTTTTAAACACAAGACGCTCAATGGAGATATGTACAACTCATTTGCTAGCAACACAACACCTATCAATTTATATTTGTACCTAAGAACATGCATAATGACGCTAATATAAAATCTGGATCATTCTACTAGCGTTAAGAGCGAAGAGCAATAAAATCAACACCAGTTTGCCACCACCGGAAAGTAACAAAATAAAAAGGTATTAGAAACAAAAGCTTGATGCTTGATGTCAAAACCAAACTCTGTTACAAAATGGACTACAAAACCATTCCATAGGCTCAAATATTTAATTGTTAAGATCAGAGTAATTACGAAAAGTAAGGGGGGTAAAAATCTCTAAATCATACCTAAGCTACGTGATATGACCTTCCCCTGTCTACAAACTAAGCCCAATGTGCCATATTTTAGGATGTTTATTGCATTACTCTGTGAGTCCCCTCAATTCGCAAAATATTTTACAGCAAATTCTCCTTACTATGAACTTCTGACAATGCAATCAACCAAGCATGCGACAGTATTGCACTTAACCCAATAAATGAGAAGGTACATGACCCTAATTTCTCTAAAAATATCTTTTCACAATCAAATAAAGCGAAGCATGTGAGTTTAAATAACTACGGAGAATTTTTACAAATTAAAACATATTGACGAACCTATAATCCCAAAAAAAAATTTGCTCATCACACTTTCTTACCAAAAATGATGAACAAAATTCAGAATTTTGTAACCGAAACACCCTCTCCCAAAAAAAATAAAAAAAAGACTTAACTCTTGCAAGATTAGCTAATTCAAGTAAAAGTTGGTCTAATTTCTAAAAAAACACTCGTTCAACCCTGATTATGTTAAGTATTTCGTCATAATCCATACCCTAATTGCTAAAAAAGGGATAAAACCTTTCTAATTTCTTTCACACCAACAAAACACAGAAATATAATATAAAAAGATAGATGGGGAAAATGAACAAAAAATTGTACTAAAAATAGAAATTCAAACTTAGTCCACAAGGAAATGAAATAATCCAACAAAAACTTCTTACCGATTTCTCCTCCAAGGCTCCCCAAATTTAATCAAAATCCTTCTTTTCCGTCTTCTCTCCAAAAAAAAAACGCTCTCTTTCCCTCTTCTCTCAAAAAAAAAAACGCTCTCTTTTCTTATTATCTCTCTCTCTCTCGATAAAAACCTCAAGTGTGCAATCTCTCTTCGCTTTTTATGAGCACGCGAGGGGAGCTCGTACGACTGACGACGTCAAGTAACGTGGCGCCCACGAGTCAGCGTGCCCGCGTCTTTGACTCCCCTTCAATTAACGGCCCCGTAACGTCCCTCACCGCTGACGCCATCTGGCGCTCACGCGCCTCGCGCGCGCAAGCTAGCCTCGCCTCACGCGTGACTGCTAACCTGAGCCCACACGTGACCTGCCTCCCGTGCAGACGACACGCGTGACGCTTGGTGGACAGCGGTTTGACACGTAGGATAAGGACGCCAGCTACGTGGACAGATGTTCCTCTGTTCGATTCTAATCTAACGGTTGCGTATGTTTAGATCCTTTGACGCAAGTTGGCCCGTGCGATCGAGGTGAGTGATGACGTGGACGAGGGTGCCTGTGGGGCCCCATGTTGGAGGGAGAGCCATGGGAACTAGGAAGCTGCGGGGGCATCTAGAAGCACACGCCAGTATTTATTAATTAATTATTTTCAGAACAGAATTGAGAATGAGTTTCTCGTCCTTTTTTTTTTGGCAAGTATATGGTACATTAAGTAAAATAATGATGTTTCATGTGGTGTAATCAAATGCATAATAATAAAGAAACTGGGATTTTAATAAGTTTCTCGTCGAAGCGGTTGAATATTTTGAAAATTATTATGAATTTTGGATTATTATAGAAAAACTATCCACAATTTATAGCATTATCCAATAAATCATCTCCATTCTTAAAATTTGAGTCTTAATTCATGTAAGCTTCTTTTTGCCATATCAGTTAGGTGTAATGGTTTATCACAACCACTAATCTCGAGTTGTATCATCGCCTAATTCACTTAAGTTTCTTAAGGTCTAAACTTTATATTATTGACGAACAAATTTTCATAAACGGAGTGTTTCATCTTTAATTTCATAAAATAAAAATAAAAACCAAATAACAGGACAATTTTTCTTACATTTTAATACTTTAAGATCCCCATAAATTGACTCATTCGTTGACTCGTACTTAATAGAGGATTGCCACATTCGGTGATTTCATGAAATTAAATGTAAAATCACAATGTTCAGAAGGTGAATTATATTTAAATGACTAAGATGTTGTTCAGTTGAATTTGAATCCTACATCCACACTAGAGATGTCTAAAAATATCATTTCCAGTGGGCAGTGATGATAAGCATCTATTGACCTAAAAATAAAAATAAAATATTATAAAACAATACTATCTGAGATGGGAATGTACTCAGTACATTTTATTAGCTTCATTATACTGTATATAAAACCTAGGCTAAATATCATAAAACCCCCTTAACTTTGGACAATTATCGAAAAACCCCCCTTAACTTTCAAAATGTTAGAAAACCCCCCTTAAGTATAGGGATTATCACAAAACCCCCCTCTAACTTTTAGATTTTATCAGAAAATCCCCCTTTAACTTTGAGATTTTATCAGAAAACCCTAAATCTCAAAGTTAAGGGGGTTTCTGATAACCCCTAAACTTAAGGGGGGTTTTCTAATATTTTCAAAGTTAATGGGGGGTTTTTGATAATCATCCAAAGTTAATGGGGGTTTTATGATATTTAGCGTAAAAACTATTTCAACTAATTGCTTAATTTTTACCACACTCGATACATTTTATCATCTACTAGGGGTGCAAATTTTGTTTAAAATATAATAGGAATATTGCAGATTTAGAGAAATTTACAATGTAATTTTAAAAATTGATAGGAGTACAACTGCCCATAACACCCCATGTAGATCCGGCCATAGTTGATATTTAGCTGTGTATGATGTATGGAGACCCTGCATGTATAAAGGATTACACGGTGAAATCAGGTGAATGTAAATTTTAGCACATATTAAACATCTCAAATGAAAAAAAGTTCTCCTTTAAAAGTCGATCTGATTACTTTAATGACGCATAGAGTTATCTCAAACTTTATCAACTGAATCCTGCAATAGGATTACGTAGATGCATCCAATCTCATAAGCTTCCTGTTTAGTTTAATACTCTCACAACAAGCCCACCAGCAGTTTAAAAAATTAATTATGATTAAGAAAGTTTCGAAGTCTTTGTATGCACTAAACTCAAAATGAATAGCCTCATTAGAGACAATTTCTTCCCTTTTGCGTTTATGAACTCCTCATGTATATGTGATCTTGTTGAAAGTTTCTTTAAAAACTTATGATTAACCAGTCATTTTCAGTTTTCTACCATTAGTGATCTAGCTTTTGTCAGCACCACGATGAAAAGATGTAAGATGACGATTGACGATGAGAAGCTACGAGTACAAAACAAGATCCAAGTCATGTTTGATCATATCCCATAGAAAATCGAATCCTCTCAATTTTATATTTCACAGCGTTTAGATTCATTTCTAGATTATAGTCATCCATTGATA
>CM022706.1:5073294-5090794 GCA_012295165.1 Asparagus setaceus
AAAAGGCACATTTTCAAAGATTAGTCCATGAAAATCAGAACACAGATACTAAATCCACTCAAACCTAATAACACAAAAACATCAAAATGATATGGTTTATTATTAAGATAACTTAGATTTTCTGTGTGGGAAAAAATTATAATAAGAGAACATACCAGAGGATAGAGAGTTCCTTTGATGCTTTATGACTTTGTAAGCCTAGAGAAAATGATCAAGAGCGACTATTATTAATTTGAATAATGGATGGGCTAGAACCTGGAAGATTATTATGTAGAGAAGTAATATTTAAAAAGAAATTCCGTTTCCTATTATGTTCAATAATTATGGCACATAGAATTTCATTAATTATGGATATTAATCAAGGGAGTTATTATGGAAATTTAAATAGCTAGACTCTAGCTAAGAAAATCAAAGGTGTGGAATAAAGTAATAAGGTAATAATAATTAGTAATACACCTGCAATCAGTATTAAATTATTATATGGAGGTTCCTATTTAAGAATATGCCACATTCAGAAATAGGTGTAGAATTAAGGATTTGTTTGAGTTAATTAGGTAGGAGAATTTGAGAGGAAGGTTAATAATCAGGTTTCCAAAAATGTGACACGTGTCAATGCTCTAAAATTTTGATACGTGGCATTTCAGTATTACTTTAGTGTGTGTGTGTATATATATATATATATATATATATATATATATATATATATATATATATATATATATATATATATATATATATATATATATATATATATATATATATATATATATATATATATATATATATATATATATATATCGTATCCGGTTTTACAAAATATACCAGGGTTGATGAATCCGTAAATATCAACGAAAAGTCAAATTCTAGTATTCTACACTTGTCAGAATACAAAAATTAAGCATATAGATTTGGGACTATAATTATAACACGCTAAGTTTCTACTCAAACCAGTGCAATAACATGCTGAACTAATTAACTATATATGAGAATATAAGCCTTATGCTAATTCTATTAACTTCAAAGAAACAAAAGATAGATTCAATTCGCTAATTATATTAACTTCAAAGGAAAACAAAGATAGATTCTTAATTTGTTATAAGAAGCATGTTGTATTTTGATGAAGCACTAAGGAAATATAATGTTTTAATTATGCAATTTTTCTAGCTAAAACCTTTAAATGGTACATAAAGAGATATACTCTCCATTTTTTCCTTTCAAAATAAAATAAAAAGATAAAGAAAAGGAACAATTTAATATATTTATGATTCACTTTAGTCAGCGCTTAACATGAAGTATTGCAGACATGCACCATGATATAATGTAATTATGTATAATAAAAGAGATCAATAAAAGAAACTTACTTGTATAAGGAAGAGAAGAGAAGAGAGCTAGCTAGCTTTGAAGATATTTGGTAGACATGACCTCGCAAAATATAAGGAAGAGAAGAGAAGAGAGCTAGCTAGCTTTGAGGATATTTGGTAGACACCTCGCAAGGTACTGACGTTCAAATATATTTATACACACACGAACAATGGCGGCATGTTGGCCATTTGTTTACTACTTTTGGTGACTGGTGACCATCAACAACACGTTCTTCATTGATCTATCAATCAATTATAAGAAGGAGATGAGATTTTTAGGGATGAGAAAAACTCCAAGGACCGGGGTTAAGTAGGAGATAAGTGAAGGGAAATATCTGGTGAATTTTCATATTATTGATCATAAATAATTTCCTCTTATCTCCCCCGCTACCAACATGCCACATGACTGGCTGCTGCGTCTAATTGTTCAACTGTACCGTTGCTCTCTGCCCTCCTTCTCGGAAGTGAATGACGTGTCAGGTTCTGGTTGGATTTTCAGTGGGATGGCCCACGGAGGAGACAGTTGCATGCATTGGGGTATCGTGGGTCCCGGTTTAGGTGCTGTTAGTGATGGACACGTAAAGCCGAAAGCGCTAGGTACGGAGCACGTGCCGTACTGGGCCATTTTCACCAGAGGCTCACTCTTCAATATTAAAAAAATAGTAGAGGCACCACTGTATAATCACAATTATTAATGATTTAATAGATGGTTATGATTTTTTTATTGTAAATTAGGAATGAGTGCAATATACGAAAATACGATAAATGCTAGATTTAGATTGTATCACAACCACCTAATAAATAATTAATTGTTGGGATTAAAAGTAGTGGTTTTTGTAGTGGAGATGATCCAAATTCTTAAAGGGGACATATCAGGAGTCTATGGTACTTTTTCTATTGAACTTGGTACTGCGTAGATGAGTCATTTGAGTATTAGGGGTTGTTTGCTTCTCAAAAAATTTATGGAAAGAGATTGGATTTCATGATTGTTATAACACTTCAAATTATTCAAAAATTAACCAATGGTTAGTAGCAGACAAGTATCCCTCATTAGAGACGTAATCTAGTTAATCTACTTCAAGAGGAACCGAACCAGCAGTTCGGACGACTCAAACGGCTGACACGGCAAACAGCCCACTCAGCCGCCTCCCCTGCTCTTGCGAGGCCGACTCGAGAGGCGGTACATGTCATCACATTGACGTCCTCACAAGGCCGACTCGAAGAACGATGCGAGTCGACCTCCTCGAATACGCCGACTCCATGGACGACCCACTCGACCGGTTGGTCGACATCTTGCGAGGCCGACTCAAAAGGCGGTACTACTCGACATGCCACCTAGGATAGGAAGACGACGCCGCACCTCGAGCCTCCCACTAGCGATGAGTCATCACCGCATTGAATACGAGATCAGAGCCATCAATTCTCTAAGCTCATAGATCTTTAAGACACGTCGTACCACGTGCCCCCTGTCACTTCGCATTAAATGCCGACACGACCTCGTCCACTCAGCTGGCGACACTTATAAAGGCGAATCTGACTCAGCCGCCGACCCATGCCTGATCGAAGTGACCCCGATCCACTGCGTAACGACACCTAGAAGCAGAGTCGACTCACCGCCACTATCACGGCCAAAGTTACCAAACTACCCCCTGATCATTGCTATAAATAGGCAAACTGTTTGCAGACAGAGGTAAGCAATTTCTATGTATTCTGAACCTATATTTAAGAACGCTCATTTCAATCTCTATTTCCTCACTCAAGATTATCCACTAACTTGATCGTCGGAGGAACCACCGGGGATCCAACCCCAACCTCTCACGATTTGTGATATGTGTAGGACATCTCGGGGAATTTCAGGCTCGGATATCGAGAGAAGTTAAAGGACCCTAACCATTTAACAACTTAATTAATTGACTGTGTGATCCATAGCATCAACAATGATGATTTATACAAACTCACGTGATTATACTATTTTTCATTTATTTTCATAAAATTTTCTTGTTTTATTTTGTTTACCACTTTAAAATCGCAAGGAAATATGAGATGACTTCCTCTCATTGGTTGATGTAACTCTAATTTAAGAAATTCTATTTTAGAACTTTTAGGAAGGAAATGGATTGAAACACTTTTTGAGGCTTCTTTACTAGGTTCATCTTTTTAGACTTTTCAGTAAACAAACCAAACAGTCCCTTAATGCATGGGAGCAAAAATTAGGAGAGGGCCTATTTCTCTCAAGTTGTATGATCAAGGGTGTAGAAGTTCATGACTGTGTACATTACTGTGAAATGTAAGTTGCATGTAACTATAACAATTGTAATCGTTACAGACATTTAGGTTACAAATTTGATTGTAGAAGAATGTCTCATCAACTCACTAACTAATATAGCCAGGATTGAAGAAATTTGGAGTCACTATAATATTCATAATCACTCTCAATACAATTGAAGGGTACGACTGTCTGGTTTTGCTTCAAAATTTCATATAATTTTAATTATAGTTGCATGTTTTTGTCATGAGCATAACAAAATTTTAAAATTTTGTGGGGTCGTTTGCGTTCAAGTTGCAATTTAAAACCTATTTGCAATTAGAAATGGATTTACAAATCGCGTAAATAGTAGTTAAATAGATGAGAGGAACTATTCATTTCTACAAATTATTAATCATCCTAACTTGTAAGGAGTAACATATCAATTACTTTTTAACTTAAAAGAAAATTCTTAAAACCACTGTTCATACTACAGTATAATTCAGAACCCTCTTCGTACAGCAGTGCAAATTTTAAACCTTAAACACTGTTCATAATATAATATTATGCTATTCATGCTACATTTTAATTCAGAATAATAAAAACACTCTTCATGCAAACGGCACAATTCTGAATATAAAAACTGTTCGATACAGTGATTTGGAAACTTAATGCTACTGTTCATGTGCTGTTGGGGTTTGGACCTTAAATGAAACGGTTCATGCTGTAATATTTTTTGATGCCTAATGATACTGTGTATGCTACAATAAAATTTTCCCCTTATAGATGATGCTTTGAACCTTTATCATACATTTTACATATATAAATCTTTTCTGATTCTATTAACGAAAATTGATAAAACTTGCTAATTGGTATATTATTTGTTAACTAATTTGGAGATTCACTCTGCATATAGCAGTAAAAAAAATTTATCGCTGAAACTTTTATAAATAGTTATATAAAAATTAAATTATCAATTTGGCGATAGATATACTTCGGTAAATAATACTGGCAGCAAAGCGCTGGCCTAATACTAGTTAGAATAACTTAAAGCCTTAGAGTGTGTTTGGCTATTTTATAAAATTGGGCCAGAACTGAACATGATCAATTTTGTGTTGTTTCCTGTTTGTCAAATTTTTAGGCTTGACCTGACCTCATTTTTTAAGCCCAAATAGTGACTCTAAACTAGTTTTCATTTGGACCAAAGGGGGCTGGTCCAAATGAAAATCAGTTTAGCACAAACTGGACCAGGACTGGTCCTGACCGAGTTTTGTGCAATTTACCAAACTAACCCTTAATATCTGATAAAAGATTCTCCTAAAGTTTCAAGATCCGCATCCAGTTAACATTCTCATCCCATGGCCTAGAAACGTTCGCACATTCTAGGCCCATATCAAGGGAAGAGTAAACGAATAGCCCAAGTTTCAATGGGTTGGATCGATATAATATTGGGCCTAGCCCAAACCCAATTCAGTGTTACGCCTCCAGCGGTGCCTTCGTGAGTTGCAACCGAGTCCCTGTCTTCATTTGATATTGCCGGAAACTCCGACAGCCATCATTCACAGCAGAAACTAGGGTTTTTTTCTATTTCTTCCCCCTCTTGTTAGGGTTTTACGCTAAATCCGACTCCATGGCCGACGCTCGGGTACTTTACTCTCTTCACTTATTTACATTTAGTAATACTTTATCTCGTTTAGTTATCTTTTTTTTAAAATTAGAATCGGCCTAGTTTCTGTTGTTATCCCCTTGAAATTTTAGGTTTAAATTAGGGCTGGTCTTGATATACTATACTTATGAAAAGAACTTAAATAATGTCGACGTCGATGAAAGAAGAATGTTGAGAATGAAGGAACACCTTAAGAATCAAGAAGGATGATAAAAGTAGGTGGCTTGCAAATTAAGTGTTGGTCATATACAAATTTATTGCTAAGTGATTCAAGTGTAGCGTTTTATTTAGGTTATTTTTTTTTATACAGGTTGATGATGCCTGCTTAGTTTAATCTATATAGCAAATCTATGTTTAAAATTATCCCTTTACTGGAGCATGTTACTTTGTTTTTATGCATGAAGTTGGCTCCAAGGAGAAGAATCAAAGAACAATTTTATATTCAAGGCTCATGATTGAAAAATCAGCTATGTAGATAATACAAACGCACTATACATGCTAAAAGATATGCTTGTTGGGGACCTGTTTGTAACTTTGCATCTTCACTTATAGGAGCCTCGTTAACGTTGTATGTATGTTCTAGTTTAGTGCATATCGATGTTCGATAATGTTTTCATAATCACGTGTTTTGTAATGCCTCCTGTGAAATTTTGATTTCCATTGAAGTAGAATGACAGAATATATCATAAATATTTGATCAGATTGTCAATCTGTTTTACGGTAGACATGACTTTTTCCCCTTTATTATGATTTTTTTTTGTTGCATGTTTTCTTAATTATATAGCTGTTTTAACGTTATAGGTGAGCGTTGGTTTCTTGCTTCCCCTTGGGAGCAATCTTGCCGTAGAAAATTCTGCTCCAAATATTCCAATTTATGAAGGGACCAATATTATTGGACGTAATAACCTCGCCATAACTGACAAGCGAGTGAGTCGGATGCATATCAGTTTGTGTGCATCAGTTGATGGGTCTGCCGAAGTCATGGTGGTATGTGACTTCTATTAGGCACTATCTTGCTATTTTGATTAAATGGAAATTGACTTTTTTCCTCGAAAGAATGACTGGCTTTTGGCACATTAAACACTTACAACAACTTTGAGATATATACGATGTTTCGTTTGATGGTAGTGAGTAGAGTTTATAAGATTTTATATACATGTCCTGCAATAAGTTTGTAGATTTGTTATAGCCATTTGTTCACCAAGTAAATGAAAATAGAATAGTTATAACCAGTTATGCAGTCTGAAAATTATTTTTATTTTGGATTGTCTTATAGGAAGGTCCGAATCCTATTGTTTTCAAATCAGGGGATCAAAGAAAAAAGATTTGTTCTCAAGACAAGTGCCCGATTACCCATGGGGATATTCTTGAGTTGATTCCAGGGAATCATTTATTTAAGTATGTCATAGAGGGCAGACACCATGAACCTTCATCCACATCCGATTTATGCCTCTCAAATAAAGGAAAGAGATGCGTTGAAGATGACCCTTTAGCTATCAAGAGAAACCGCCAGTTCCACGAAGACGAAGCTATTGCAAGAACACTCCAGGTGCTCATGCATTATTATACATTTTGAAAGCATTTGTGTTACACCTTTTGCATCACTGTTTCATATGTTAGCTATTGCCAGCAGATTGCCCGCTTATTTCTGGGACATTACACTTGTTGGAAGAACCCTTTGTTGGAAGAAAGAGCCCTCTATGAATTTAATTTTCAAAAGTAGAATTTTCAAACAATTAAATCTGTTTAACTGCTGACGGGGTGGGACCAGATAGTTGTGGGATGAGGCAAATTGTGTTCACGAAATGAGATGAAATGTTTATGAAATGACGCTGATTATTGTAGGACTTTCATCAGATAGCATCACATCCACATGATACGTAATCTTCTGATTTGATGGATATACCACATTATGAAGCGATTAAAGGTAAAATCCATAAACACAAAAAGAGAACCACATTAAAGGACCAGGATAAGGTTTCAAGATGGTCAATTAAAATGGTAAAGGGTCAACAGGATAAAAGAACAGTGCTACAAATGCTGTATCGTTGACTATGTGGCTTGAAACAAGCAATTCCTTTAGGAGATGCAAGTCACAGGACATGTACTTATATGATCAGAAGGATTTAATTTGCGCCAGCTATTTTCTCTAGCTATGTAGTAGTTTAAGCATCTATGTGAAAACGAAATCGATCAACTGAGTACAGTTTTGGAGAAAATAGCAACAGAATGATACTACAGAGATGATAAGTAGAAATTTCCTAGTATGATAACTTTCTTGATTCCTTGTGACATTTCTGAGTTTTATAAGATCAAGAATAATACTTTGGTTGATGCTGGAAGAAATTGGTTCCCTTACAAAATGAAGAAAGATGCAGGTACTAGTTGGACTTTAGGATTATAAATTCGTAAAATGTAATTCACTGTAGGCAGGGGAAGTTAGGTGTGCAAGGCTCCACACATGAGCCCTTTGGCATGTTTAATGTTGTCTAAAAATTAAAATGATCAATTCCTCATTTAAGTCAAAACTCTCAAATATATTTAATGCTCTCAGATCCAGATAGTCCAGTACACTTAAAATCTCTCACCCTTAATTATACTGTTTCCTTGGTTGTTTTATTTTTTGATCTGTAGCATAAATAAATAATGTTATATTTTACCTAAATTCTTAGTTAAATTATCTCTTTTGATGATAAAGGTCAAATTCTTGTTTCTTCTAAAGTAGAATTACTTTATCTATTCATTATTTACACTTAAAGTTAGTGAATATTTGTTCAGTGATCAATTTTACCCTAGATTTTGTACAGAATGAGCAAGCTATTAGCAAGGTACATGATAAGACATCAGCGATCGCCAGATATGGTGGCTCTCAGTCAGATACTGCTACGGATTTAGCCTCTGGGAGTGTGGAGTCCATCCGTGACTTTCACATTCCGAAGGATAGGTTGGATCTTATCTTCCGGCTCATGCGAGTCCAGGGCCTTCCGGCGTGGGCAAATTCTTCTTCAGTTGCTATCGATGATGTCATACAGGTCAGATCTTTAATTAGCATTGCAAAGAAATAGGCAAGTAATATGCATGTTTATTCTCTCTTTTTTTTGTGACTTCTATGCACTAGTATTGTACATGCTATGTTTCAATTTCAAAGTACTAGGTGAATTATAAATGTCTATGAGTAGCTCAGGAAAATATGATTAGTATGATGTTATTGATGAAAAAATTAATTAACTGAGTGAACCGATTGGCATAAACTCGTGGTCAATAAAGCACGGTTTTGTTTGATGATTGGTCTAGGAGCCCGCAATGCATAAGCTGGTTAAGCTTTGATTAAATGAATAATACGGAATTACATAGATTCGAATTATATATATGTGTACGGGTCAGATCTTTTGTTAGCATTGCAAAGAAATATGCTAGTAGCCTAGTACTATGCATGTTTATTCTCTCTTTTTTTTTAATAACTTCTATGCACTTGTATTGTACATGTGATGTTCCAATTCCAAAGTACTAGGTGAATTATAAATGTTATTAGTAGCTCAAGAAAATATGATTAATATAATGTTATTGATGAAAAAAGTAATTGAGGGGACCGATTGTCATGGACTGATGGACTCATGGTCAATGTTCTAAAGCACAGTTTTGTTACATGTTGAGTGTAGAAGCCCATAACGTGTAAGCTGATTAAGCTTTGATTAAATGAATAATACGAATTACATAGATTGAATTATATATATGTGTATCGGGTCAGATCTTTTGTTAGCATTGCAAAGAAATAGGCAAGTAATATGCATGTTTATTCTCTCTTTTTTGTGACTTCTATGCACTAGTATTGTACATGCTATGTTTCAATTTCAAAGTACTAGGTGAATTATAAATGTTATTAGTAGCTCAAGAAAATATGATTAATATAATGTTATTGATGAAAAAATTAATTAACTGAGTGAACCGATTGGCATAAACTCGTGGTCAATAAAGCACGGTTTTGTTTGATGATTGGTCTAGGAGCCCGCAATGCATAAGCTGGTTAAGCTTTGATTAAATGAATAATACGAATTACATAGATTGAATTATATATATGTGTATCGGGTCAGATCTTTTGTTAGCATTGCAAAGAAATATGCTAGTAGCCTAGTACTATGCATGTTTATTCTCTCTTTTTAATAACTTCTATGCACTTGTATTGTACATGTGATGTTCCAATTCAAAGTACTAGGTGAATTATAAATGTTATTAGTAGCTCAAGAAAATATGATTAATATAATGTTATTGATGAAAAAAGTAATTGAGGGGACCGATTGTCATGGACTGATGGACTCATGGTCAATGTTCTAAAGCACAGTTTTGTTACATGTTGAGTGTAGAAGCCCATAACGTGTAAGCTGATTAAGCTTTGATTAAACAAATAGTGCAGAAGTACATTATTTGAATTACATTTATGTATATGTATATATATTGTTAAAATAGCCAAAATCAGGAGAAAATATATGAGAATATGTATACTCAAGAAACAACCATAATTCAAGACCATTAGACTTTAGAGGCATATCAAGAAGGAATACCATCAACCACTACAACGAGAAATTTGAAAAAAATAAAATAAAAACAATGAAAGAAATCAGAAAAAAGTTAGATACATGCCACCAACAATCACCATACAGTCGTTATATAGGAAAATTTCTGCAGTTACACCTGAGGCCATTTAAGGCTTCTGCAGTTACACATGAACTTGTATATTGAAAGTCTATCCTTGATCTTATCAATATAAAGGTGGTCTTCAATATTATAGCGTGATCCGCTTTTGTATGAAATCGTCTATTTTCATTCATCTTAACATTATCTCTCCATTTATTTCAATTCCTATATCTGGCCATTTAAAGAAGCATATTTAATCAAATTTTTTAGATAGAACATATAAAATGTATCAGACACAACTAATGTAGTTAATTCTTATTTGGGCTTGCGAAAGCAACTAACTTTTGACTTTACTCAATGGATTACTAGGGGAACGTGCTTGTTGCTATTCTTTCAAACTATATGGTCGACATTGACTGGTTGATGTCTGGTATGTCTGGACCCATTCAGCAGTTTATGAGTTACAAATTTTTTTGTGTTCTTCTATATTTTCACTTGTTCAATGCACATCACTGGGCATTGTGACTTGTAGGTTGTCAAGGCAAGCTATTAGTTCAACATATTGCATGAGTACTTTGATAATCTGATACTAGAAACATCTTTATTCTTGTTTACAAGAAAGAACAAATGTACTGTTTTCTTCTGTTTGATCTATTTCCTTATACTACCTCCTATTTTAGGAAATTAAATAACTTTGGGAACATGTGAAGCTATTTTTGTTTCCAATTACTAGGGCATGTAATAATAATTAAAAAAAAGGAAAAAAAACAGTGAAAACAGTGAACATTCATTTCTGAACCACTCCGAAATCAATTAAGCATGAGGATGTTCACTTCCTTTCCATAATTGCTAGACTAGTTTCTAGTGATTGCTTGTATTGAATGAAGGAAGTATGGTAATCACATTTTCCTGCTTTCAGCTGCAAGTGATCATTGTCTTGCATCATTAACTGTTAGCATTCACAATGTCCTGGCATGTATACATTACTTCCTTTATTTATCTGGTTATACAACTATTTTTCTATTATTTATGCATATGTGCCTGTTTCTATTTACTTTAGCAGAATGGAATCACTGTCTCTTCTTTAATTTATTTTTCTGGCTTGCACCATAAAATTTCTTTCCCCCTATTTTCACTGGCTTCATTTCTTGTTTTATTTCATGAACTGTAATAAACTTTAGTGAGTTGGAAAATTTTCATGTTTCTACTTGTTTTAGTTGGAAACTCGGGATAAAGTTGTCTTTCCTCGGTGACTTTTTTTATTTCCAATGGAAGACCATTAAGTTATGGAACTTATGAACGCCCTTAGTATTCATTTTCAGTTTCTAAAAGTTTCTGCTGAAATTTCTTCTCATGCTTTTATACCTCTTATTTTCTTTTTTATCCCTTCAGATCTATAGTCTAGTGTAAGATATCTTCACATGTTTTACAGTTCCTTGTTTCTTCTCATTTTTGCACCTCTATCGTATATTTTAAAGTGACTAGTATTATTTTTTGTAGCATGCCCAAACTTGAGGAAGATTCCTCATGTGCTTGTTATTCATGGGGAAAGCGGTGCTACCGTGGAGCATTTGAAGGTAATGTAATTCTGGTGTCTTACAAATTTTATTGACATGACATCTATTGATGCTTGATATTGCAGAGAAACAAGCCTGCCAATTGGATTCTGCACAAGCCTCCACTTCCTATATCATATGGAACACATCACTCTAAAGCAATGATTCTGGTGTATGCAACAGGGGTGCGTGTTGTTGTACATACAGCGAATTTGATTTATATTGACTGGAACAATAAGACTCAAGGTTTATGGATGCAAGATTTTCCCTGGAAAGATAAAAACAGCTTGAGCAAGGGGAGTTCATTTGAAAATGACCTAGTTGATTATCTTAAAACACTCAAGGTAATTATATCCATTTTCCTGCCTGTATACTTCAATGTTCCTGTTTAATTATTTTACGGTTTATATGTCATCATTTTGATGTGTCTATTGTGCATGGTGACTATCATGAATTTGAAGATAAAAAGAAAGGGAGCGGAGCGCAGAACTTATTTATAAAATATATTCCTAAACAATTTTTTTCTTCTCTCTCTAGATATTGAGCTAACAAATTTATTTGAGTAAGTTCTCTTTGTTTTCTTATTCATTAACCCATGTTCAACTTCAAAATTTTAACATTTGCTGCTCATTGCCTTGTGTGCAGTGAAGAAGATATTTATTGTATCATAGAAATTAATCGATCATTCAACTACCAAAAGGTTTACTAGTGAAAGGTTTTACTGTTTTTAGCTGACATCGTCCTATTTTTCTTTAAATATTTGAAGTGCAGAGGCATCATTTCCTATACAAACCAACAAACAAGGTTTCGTCTCAGATTCAGCCAATCAAAACCTAGTATGGTTCCTAATTTTCAAATTTTCCATCTCACTTTTACTTCCATACCAATTCCAAATCAATCACTACCAACCCTGTGTAACTGTGTTCATTCCTTAAAAGCTGAATATATATATATATATATATATATATATATATATATATATATATATATATATATATATATATATATATATATATATATATATATATATATATATATATATAGGAAAAAGAAAGGATAAGGGGAGAATAGGAAGATAGAAGTTGAAGGTTACCTAGAGAAGTAGATTCTCTTGGGTAGTTGAATACCTGCATCAGACCAGTTTGCCATCTCACTAGTTTTCGTTGCACCTGCTCCTGATTCTGACCAGTTTGGAATTAACGTAATGACTCTGACTTAAATGATATGAATTGCAACTAAGAAGCGATCCGCTCTTACAAGTCTATTTCATTTCATCTGCTTATTATTCTTTTTCAAGGGTTATAACTTATCTCTGCATTTTAAACTTTTCCTGACAACCAAGGTACTCTTAAAACATTATTTTCTTCAGAATTGTGGTTGATTTTGTGGCTGAAAGAGCTGATATAATTTTGATGTGTACATGCAGTGGCCTGATTTTGATATTACCCTTCCTGGGATAGGCAATGCCAACATCAATGCATCCTTCTTTAAGAAGTTTGATTATAGCAGTGCAGCGGTATCTTCTCATTCCATAAGATGTAGATGTAGATGTAGATTTAATATTTTACCTTCTCATTCCATGAAATGTAGACGTAGATGTAGAGTTAATACTTTACATTTTCATTAATCTATATTATGTCACCTTATCTATTAGCTTCATGTTCCAATGATTCATATCACATTCTTGTGTTGTTTTTTATCTGCATGATAGCTTGTCTTTGTTGCATTTATTGACAAAGAAATTAAGTTTTGGTCTTTTAGTAAGTTAATATTGTTCAAGCATATGTACTAATTAAAATTTTGCCTTCCTAATACTGTTATCCATTTCAAGCTACCCAAATCATCAATACATTTTATTACTTGTCTTGTCCTCTGGATCCTGGGTTTTCTATTTATTATTCCTAACCTTTTCTGTGACCAGGTCAGATTGATTGCATCTGTTCCTGGGTACCATAGTGGTCTTAATCTTAAAAAGTGGGGTCATATGAAACTACGAAGTGTTCTTGAAGAGTGCATATTTGACAAAGAATTTTGTAAATCTCCGCTTGTTTACCAGGTATAAGAGACCTTTTTTCCTTACAAAATTATCTGTTTCATTCCTTACTAGTACTGTCCAATGAATGTTCTTTGCTTTTTGCACATATAGTTATTATGGCTTGTTCTTACTTGGTAAACGTGCAAGACTATGTCTTGTATTCTTGTCTTTAGTGTGAATCTTATATGTTTCATTAAGAGATTACCCATCTTCTTTTAGAAACTTCATTTTCAAAATTCACTCAGATGTTTCAGGAGTGCAGATCTCTCCACATGACACTCTGTGATCTGAATTATGGTGAATTTCTTTTCCTCTTGTCCCTTGCAAACTAAACACCTAGGAGAATGAAAGTTCCTCAGACTGAAGGAATAATAAGCAAAATAACCAGGAGGTATGACATGCCTTTGACATTGTATTCCATCCAGCTACTGTGAGCATATGATCTGATTGTTGAGTCATTCATTATGATTGCCTTTATCTGGATGTGACTTTCTTCTATTTGCCTAATCAAATTTAGATTTGGAGTTCAATCCAAACACATAGGGAGGGCTTGCCATGTATATTCACCTGCTATATGGTTAAATTAGGTAAAAAAGAGTTAAACAGAGATTTGGACATTTGTTATGTGGATAAGTATGCAAATTCTAGGTAGATTTGGGTGTAGATTTTGTATTTGCTTCTTGCCAGATAGATCTTTGGCCATAAAGCAAAAGATTATTTTTAGTGGGCATGTGCAGGTTCAAGAAATCACTTTGAATAATGTACTTTTCTTCTCATTAGAAAAGTGCTACAAAATTAATAAAAATGCCAACACAATGGGGTCGCTACTATCTTCATTAAATATTTCAGGCTTTTAAACTTTAGTCGATGCTTCCGTTTAAAACCTTTTGATTTGTGAGCCATCATTGTATAGTCATTTCAAATGGATTCAAACAAGTTCAGTGCATATTTTGTAAATTTTATTATTGGGCAGGAAATGCTCACTTTTAAGTTTCCTCCCATATAAATATTTATATGGTTATCTTTTTCCCTTTTACTTACGCATGGCTTATTTAGTACAATTTGGTCCTGTAATCTAATAATCTTGACCTTTTACAGTTCTCATCTCTTGGTTCTTTAGATGAGAAATGGTTGGCTGAATTTGCATCATCACTGTCGTCAGGTATGACAAGTGATAAGTCGCCTTTGGGCATAGGGACACCGCTTATAATCTGGCCTACTGTGGAAGATGTCAGATGCTCTTTAGAGGTATTACAGTGACAGGAAGTATTAAGTTTCTACATCTCATTTGTTTCTCATACAAATTTGAATTTATTACTTATGTATTAATAATCAATTCATTAGTCAGCTTCGGCTTAGGTATCCATATAACTTGTTACATTGTAGTTGTTGAACAAGACAAAAGGCTCAGTCCAAACCTGTTGAATTTTGCTGAAAAATCATTGAACTTTTTTCTTTTGTTCATTCTAACTCTTGATGTAGCTTTCTAGAGACGAAATAACCTTTTCATCGTCAATGTTTTTTTAACAATTTATTCATTTTGAGTCTTGAGTTAAAAGGTTAGCATATTTAGACCGCTAAAAATCTACTTATGTTATTATCTGTAAGATGTATGTTTGAGAAAGAGGAATAATGGATTGAAATTAAGTTATATGCATCAATTTAAACCTCGACAATGAAGTGCTTGTGTAGACAAAGGAAAAAAAACTGCAGGTAATGTTACCTAGAAACCTCACCGACTCTCGTTTTTCTATTTGATGGATCCATTAGATTGCGTTATAGAGTCATTACTGTTTGTTCTTTAAATTTTTGGTTCAAATTCTTTTGTTAACTTGACTTTTTTGCTTTTAATCTTCTACAAATAGCTTACCTCATCTTTTATGAAGTTTCGGCCTGGTAAACTGAAGTTTTCAATGTGAGTAGACCAAAACTCCAAAGAGGATGTAACAACAATCAGTGTGGTTGAAAGTAGCTCCATTTTGTCATCTTAAGTGGATCTCATTATAGGATGTGTTTGGTTAGAGTGTTGTAATGAAAAATGTATTTATATTTGCATGTAATTGCAACTCAAGTTGTTGAATGTTGTTGCAAGCTGCAACACTATAATTTGAGCGCGGATGAAACTCCTAATTTTTAGCGTATTTTGGTGTGCAACAACATTTTCTTGTTGCAAACACATCAAACCAAACACTCATACATGTAGTTGGAACAACATAGTGTTCCAATTACGTTAATCCAAACACAACCATGATGTTGCAACTACATTTGTTGTTCCGACCCCTCTAACCAAACACACCCACAGTGGACCAAATTATTGTGAATAGGACGGAATTTGTTCAAGCATTTAATTGACCGATCATGATTATATGAAGGTCTCAATTAAGATCCACAAGGATATCAATGTAAATATGTTGCAACCACAACAGTCTATGGAATTTTTTCAAGCATTCCATTCACCTATCATGATTATGTGGAGGTCTCAATTAAGCTCCACAAGGATATGAATATAGTATTTGTGCAATCACAAAAGTTTGTACAGTTATTTTTACATCTGGTTAGAGCTCAGCTTGGACATCTGGGAATAATATTCCTTTGTTATTAGTTTTTCTTGTTGGGTTCATCTTTACAATTTTCTGTTGATTATATTTTTGAGGTTTGCTTATGTCTTGTAACATGTTTTAGGGCTATAGAGCTGGTAACGCTGTTCCCAGTCCGCAAAAGAATGTCGAAAAGGATTTTTTAAAGATGTATTGGGCAAGATGGAAGGCAAACCACGTTGGACGGTGGTACGTGTCCTAATTCCTCTACTGTATGTGCAATCATCTCTGAGGAATATATTCTTTTTCAAAATATGATGATCTTCGAAAACATATTTGACACTGTTTATTTAATCATTAGGTAATCAATTTTTATCCTGATGTAATCCTTTTACACGTGAAACTGCATTTAATTTGAGTGGAAGAGGACATGATGTGATGGCTCTTAACTATTACAACTTAACAATAGAACAAGTGTGCTATAGTAAGTTTCACTAGATAAAGATGTTAATCATTCTAACCAATTTCTGAGTAATTTGGGCACCATTTCAGATCAAATGGAAAATGTAGCCTCTCAGCTATTCTAAAGGATTCTCTATTGGGTTTTATAGTTGTCAACATTACTCCAGTGATATGTGTGTGCCTAAGTTGCTGCAGGCAGGCACTGACATCAGTACATTTATATACATCCTCTACTGAGTGATGAATTTTCAATATGGATCCTCTCCCTTCCGGAAATTAAGCATATCTGGCTAGTTTGTCCATTGCTGTGCAGTAGTTTGTGTATTACTCTGTTGCATATGCTACCACATATGCTACCTCATTACTCTGTTACATATGCTCGATCTTCATACTGATGTGGTGATGAATAAGACCCAAATTTGAAATCTCCCTTCGGCTAATGAATCCCTTATCTCGATTCAGCACCATTAAGGGTTAACTCTGTTGAATTAGCAACTATACCATGTTTTACTTCCTTAATCAATGTTCATCTTGGTCTATCCCTAGTCCTCGTTGCTCCTTTCACTATGATCCTATCACTCCTCCCTACCTAGTGGATTCTGTTTTTTTTTCCCTCATTGGAATTTTCCACTCTGCCTAAACATAGTATCTCAGTAGCATTATTGTGCATGAATGAGCAAGAAATGACAAGTTGGTCGATCAATAATATGCAGAATGATGGTGTACTATATAATCAATTTTCTGCGAAACAAGGTTTGGCTAGAGATACCTGGTAGATTCAATATAGAGCTGACCATCGTTTTTTTAGGCTTCAGGGGAAGTTTATTATAGCTGTAATTACAATCCTGAGTATTTCACTGAGAAACTTTGTTGAACACCTACTATCTAATTGAAAGAAATAAATACTCTTTAAGTCTGTGATTTGTGAAGCGTCTATGGTCGGAAGAGTAGTTAACAGCAATGTTACAGAAGGCACTAGGCGGACTAGGCGTTTGAGCTAGCGCCT
>CM022706.1:5695794-5900277 GCA_012295165.1 Asparagus setaceus
TCATTCTAGAAAAAATAAAAATAAATAAATAAAACTGTTATGTGGCAACAAAAGTTATAACTACAGCTACAATTAACTTTTATAACTTGCAATTTTTTTATTTTTTACAATCTTCCAAGAATCAACAACCAGTAAATTCTAGCATGTCATCATTTTCATGTTTTTACTTCTTTTTTCTTGCAATAGAACTATAGAATGATATGAACTAAATACTAACAAATAACTACAGAGAAGAAACAAAATGAACAAGTTGAAACACTTTCTAGTTACAAACATTTGAAACAGTAACACATTGCTCAACAAGAATGACAGCAATCTTTATGTCAGGTAGCCTGATAATGAGTCCCTTGAAAAATCCTCGCTCTGAGATCGTGACTCTCGTCTGAGCGGCCTCCTGTCGGAGCTCGCCCTCCCCTTCCCTCGGCCTCTCAGAGCTTTACATGATTGCATGTGTGAGTGAAACTTCTCTGGATCAAAAGATCTCCCACATTGACTACACATTTTATGAACATAATTTTTTTCAGATACTAGTGAAAAACAGAGCATGAGATATAGGTTTGTAGGACTAGATTGAGTCGGACTATAACATTGTACCGGAATTGAGTAAATGCAATATTGTAATGAGGTATAATACAAACTAATTACAAGAGAAATAGAAAAATTCTCCAGAGAAATAAACTATATGTAATTTGTTATTTCAACTATATAAAAGATAGATTGTCAACCTTGTGCTCTTGCAATCGCCCTTGTAATATACTTAGTACATAATTGCTCTATGGGTTTTCGTTATATGCAACAAATATTGTAACTGAAATATTAACATAATAATGACTGCTTTGCATTATTGTGATTCAAATCTTATAGTTTTCTCTATATGTACTTAGAAGGAGCTGGTTGTAAATAACTATAGCCATTATCAAGAAAAAAAAAAAGAAAAAGAAGAGGAAAGATTATTTATTTATTTATTTATGTTAGCTTAAAAACTTACGAGCAATTGGGTGCTCCCAAAGTCTTGTAACTCGCCGATCCCCCGCTCCTCCTGCCACTACTCCTCTGGCTCTTCCTGATCACCAAAATATACACACAGATATTAATTCTATACAAAATTCAAACAATTTCATCCAATTTTATCTTATTTATAAATACCAAAATAAATCACCTCGAACTATCTTCCTCAGAGCTCTTCCGCTGGTGTGTCTGCTGACGTGGCACATCACCAGTGGATCTCCTCTTGTGGGGCCCACAGTCAGCGGACCGGCTGGTCGGTATAAGGACCGAGTCCCTCGCGTCGGCCGAACCGCACGTGAGGATGTTGCGGAACACGTGCGATGCGCGGCTGGAGTAGCTCCTCTTGAACGTCTGATTCTGCTGCTCCCCTTCTTGTTTCTTGACCGAAGCCTTTGTGCCGAACGCAGTCATCCTACGGTCGGCATTCAACTTCATCAGAGATTCGCATTCCATCTCAGGTGGCGGTTTAGGTGACACCTCGTCGGCTTGTTCGATCTGTATAGTTTCAGGTTCTAGCTCAAGTTCTGACACCAGCTGATGTTCTCTCACTGCTTTTTCTATGGTCTTTTTCGACGAAGTCACGATATTTTCAATATTGTCATAAGGAAACCCGCCTACACAAAGCAATAGGAAAAAAAAAAATTTAATCACTAAAGAATTATAAATATTAGTAGTATCTTCAATGAAAATAAAGATAACATAAATACCAATAGAATGAAAATGGAGGAGAGAGCCCTTTAGAACGTATTCATAATCAGCTATCGGAGTAATGAGATCATCATCTTTCAAATCTTGCCACACGTATATACTCTTGTATTTCCTAATTTCCAATAATAAAGAAAAAGAAATTACAAAAATTTCTAATTTAACTAATGAAATATTGAGAGAGAAAAAAACAAATTTATTTTATAAATAACCTTTTGTAAGACCAAGAGAAAGAATCAGGCATATCCTTCCCTCTCAATTCCGCAAGCCATCTCTTCACATCTAAACATTTACAAAAATTAGACAAGAACAAATAATACTTATATATAAAAATTTAATATAATAAATTAATTACCACGAAGATGAACTCCGTTATTGTGAAAATGACGGACTCTAATAAGATGGGGAGGCTCGACCGTTCCGTTACGGCTAAGGAAGTAAACAATGTTGGCTCTTCGGAACTGACTTCCTCCTCTTTGGTATCCTTCCATCTTGTTTCTTCCTCTGTGAAAGAAATTTATGAGCACACAATGATAAACAAATGCATCAACTCTCTCCATTTGTCTAAACTCTATGTTATCAAACAAAAATATACAATTTTTTAATGTAATTAATTAACTGTTAAGTATGTGATTATTCTAATAGATTGAAATTTGCAGGCCTTGAGCTATCAAACAAATAGAATAATGAGAAAGACAAACCTCGGGGATATGGAAGGAATAAACGCCAACCAAGGATTTTCTTGGGTCTCTCAATGTCTTCTCCTCGCCTTTAGCCTGTTTTATTTTTTTATGGTTGGGGTTTAATTTAGACTGTTTCTTTCTTAGTGAAAAATTAATGGATAGACCCTCGGATGGGATGTATCTTCTTCTTTGAGGCCTAATTAGTTAAGAGGTTCCAAAACTTAAATGTTCATGAATTCGCTTTTAATTCACACCAAAATTTGTGATGAAACAGTTAAGAAAATAAAAGGAGTTAAAGTGCCGGAATGATGATAATAAATGCAAAGAAGATTTTCTTTTCTTCCTTTCATTCTTTTTATTATTATTAAAAAGCTTGAGAGTGAACTGTAACTGGCAAGGCTAATAAACATATTAAGTAAAAATATTTTGCCCCATTTGGGATGTTAATAGTTTGATTAGTTTCTAAGCTACTGTATTCCTTTTATTGTGGGGTACAAATACTTCTAAATGCCAATAAACACCATTAGTCTTAATTCGAAACGATATTAATTGAGACGTTCCATATTAATCCAAGTCGATACTTTCATCACCAACCTCTACCTTAATTGCCGATATTTAGTGTTTCATATATGCATGATAAATTAGCATATTTGCTTTTTCAAAATAAAGAAAAATCTTTGAAGTAAAAGATTATGCAGACATTTAAACGCAAATCGGTAAGAACTAGATCCAGACTTTGTATCCTAAAACCAAGCATTAACAGGGCATGGATAGAGATTCGGAGTAATATTTTCTGTGTTTTTCAAAGGAAAAATATATTTAAAAAGTCATATTATTTAATTTTGGAATTAAAATTGATATTTAACGGTAGCCAATAGTTATCCAACTCCTCAATTATGTAATACAGACCTGAAAAGTGATGATGGAACAACGAAATATGGTGAACAGTAGATTTGTGAGTGTATGTAAAAGAAAAAAAAATAAATTATCTTTTCATATATTAATAACGCGCTAATAAAATTAGTCATTCTTCTAATGTAATGAAGGTGTCTTAGTCTGAGGCTCATAGGAATCCCATAATGATTTGTTTAAGCGTATGATTTAAGGCTAACTACCATCTTAAAAGAGCTTTGTGACAAGGATGTGATGATTAAGATATGATAATGATTTCGTTTATTTGGTTGGATTGAAATGGAGCTACTACCAATTCAATTTTTCTACAGTTGGAGATTCGATTTCAATTGTTTGCTATAAACGGTATTTAGAGTTACAAATTATAGAAAGTTTCATGGCAAAACTGACTCCAATTTTGGCTATATGAAAAATATAGACGATCAACATTTTAAGCGAGAATTGGCCACAAGAAAACGAAAGGCGCCAGCTAGATTAGTTTAATGCTCTAATTATTCTTATAGCAGTTTTCATAGATCTATCATAAAAAATCTCAAATTAGAAAAAAGTTAAGATTACCGTGTATATAGAAGGAGAGACCTGGCCATTACAATAATTTGGTAGATTAAATTCTCTAATCAATGAGGACTCGGCCAAACAAATAGACAATTGCCAAAAAGCTCCAAATATCACAACCAAACGACACCCTGAGACTCGGAGTCCCAAAGGGCCAGTATCGACCCAGCCAAAAGCATAAATTAAACCTCAGTTTGTATAAGATAGCAACATTAAAAACTCGCGATCTCAGTATCGTACAAGAAATCGAGACTCTTTTTCTTTATATGATTATATCTAATCTTTTCGAGGTAATGTTTGCAACAGCTACAAAGAAAAAAAAGTTCAGTTCGACTAACAATTTTATGACTCGTTTGATGGTAAACAGAACAGCATTAGGTACAACTTATTTGACCATCTTGGTCAATTTTGAATGTGACTAAGATTCTCATCGCATATCTCATCCCACATCTTTGGGTACCAAAAGCCTTGATACTAACCACGTGAAGAAACAAATGGTCAGTCCGACCTAAGCAAATTCCATGCTTCACAAATTATGAAAATTTGTTTTCCTCGTCCGGTGACTTCCTCGCGTATTCATTTAATGAATAAGGCATAGCATGTTGCGGGGAAAAAAAAGGGAGGTGAAACACATGCTTCCTGGGAGCCTTGGAAACAGACCTGCCATCTCCTCTTCTCATGTGAAGAAGAACTAAAACAACAATAGCAGTGATTACTTTGCTTACTCTTTGACACACACACAAACCATCACCTTACATTTTAGAGTAAATCCCAAGGGCCATAATGAAATTTAATTACTTTTACCTGACATAAATTATTTTTACTTTAATTTGTTACAAAGTTAGTAATTGACAGATAATCCCCTAATGGCATTAACACAGTCATGAAAAGCCTGATTTATCCATTTCTATACGCACAACCTGATTCTGTCACTCTCATTCCTCGTTAGAGGACAATTTTGTCCAAAAGTTTTCATGTACAAGTCAACTTGACACTAATGAAGAGAATATAATAGTTTTGTACTAAAATTCATGTTCATCCTCATGAGTTGCGTAGAGTTGAAGATCTCATCTGAAGGGTCGTGCTCCTCACCTTCAACATCAACTGTTCCAGAATCTTGAAATTCTCTCTGTCAAATGTGCCACAAGTCCAAAGAATCTCTGTAACCAAGCGTGCACCACATTCTGATTTTTGTACATTTTAGAGGTAACTTGAGTGGGTACAACCACTAAAAAGGGTGCAGTTGCTTTCGGAGTTTTACATTCTCTACTGTATTTATCTGATTCCAACTTGAGAAGATGCAGTTGCATTCGGAGTTCTACAAGAAAATAGAGTAGTTTGGCGGAGTTTAGATTTTTGCAGGAAAAGGAGTATTACTACAAGAGAAATGGAGATAGCACATTGCTTTAATTTACCTTGGAGACCAGCACTGGCCCCTCCTGAAATAGTGTGGGTTTGACAGGCCTTCATTTGATAGATGCTCAAGGACAGAGACAGGGCTTTGTTGCTCAGCATCTCTGGAGCTTGTCATGGAGTCAGATCCTGATTCACTACACTCAGAAGGAGCAGAATCTAATTGAAGATGCCTTGGTAAGGTGTCCTGGAGATTTAACAAAGAAAATTTTCAACAAAATCAAATCTTAGAGTAAAAGCAGCAGTTAGAATTCAATTTTCTCCCAAATTAATGCTCAGAAAGATAGATGAACCCTATCAAATAAAACATTTTAAAGGTCAAGGTACAGTGGATATCCAGGAAACAAAAGGAAGAAAATTTGGAGAAATGTGAATTTTTGTATTTTATGTTGTAAAGAATAAGAAGAGATAGGGTAGAGGATTGGAGGAAAGAAACAAAATGAAATAAGTTAATGACATGGATGCCCTATTTAAACTTTAGGTTAATCTACAGAACAAAATATTAGGGAAATTGGACCTTACAATCTCACACAAGAAAATGGGTGTGAAGCATGCACATACGCCTGTGTACACAAGCATTTATTTAAGGTGATATTTTTAGGAGAATAATTAAGGAGAGTTTGTATTATCTGAAATCTCATATAAACAGTTTCGTGGTATGAGAAGGAATAATCACTCTTAAATTGAGCAGAATGTACCTGCAAGTTCCCTGATCTGATGATCAAAGTACAGAAACATGTTCCGCTCCTACAAGATGCAGATAAACAGAAAATAAATCAGGACAAAGGAATAAAGTAATAAAAATGGTGAGAAGAATATCATCTGCAGTATCGACCGGATTATCATATGAACAACAGCAATGCCTTTACGCTATTAAAATAAGGTTTGCGAACAACTAGTTAGGACATGTGTCTAAGATTGTCAAATATCAAAAGATGTTTGCAGAAAAACAATTATAAATTACATAAGCAAAATGTTTAAGAATGCATTAGTATAGGTGATGACTGTAAATTTCATCAAAAAGGAAGACAAGTGCAACAAAGATAATAACCAGTTAGAATTCTTCTGCATAACATATCTGTTCAACCCCCATGAATTTAAAAGTCTCGTCTTTGGATATCTGATGGAAGAGCTGAGATTGCAGACTGCAGCATGCTCCCTAACTTCCTTCTTAATCTTGATAACGTATAGACCAAGGACCCAGAGAACTCCAATTCTCCAAGACCAGCAGAATCACCACCTACAGTTATGAGGAATTGCCCTTCCAAATACTTTTGAAGAACGGCATCTACAACATCAATAAGACCGAGAGAACAGTGGGTGTGTGTCCATTGAGATACTATAAACCCAGCTAATAAACACTGCCCTGAGTCCACAAGCTGGGATACGAAACATGGCAACAGGATCTTGCAAAAATGTTGCACATTTTTTTGATCCAAACTGTCTTTATCACTATGCAAATATTCCTGACAATGGCGAGCAAGATATCCCACCGAATGGCATAGATAAGAGAACACCTTAGAAAGAGTTGGATCTGAAGCAATATTTTCCAGGACTCCAGATGTCAACACAAGAATCAGAAGTTCATAACCATGGTCTACACGAACGGATGCATTCTTGGGACTTCCTCCCCCATCATTAAGGGTAGCCTCAACCGTGTGTAAGCATTGTAACCAAGGCCCCCTATAAGGAAGTAATAGTAACATCTTCAACGCCATAAAACAATCAACTTGAACTACAAGTTTATACAAGCACTGGGCTTCATCTTCGTCCAGCAATACATCAAGTCCATCAGACTTTGAAAATGATCTGTCCAGAATTTCAATTACCAGTTTGAACTCTGAAAGCCCAACGAGCTTTCTGATGATCTCCATCCAGCAACAGTGGAGGACTCGAGTAGAATAGGTATCATCCTTAATTTCTTCAGTTTTCCCAAGCTCTTCCTCTGGAAGGTTCTCCCAACCCTCATTGTCCCACTCATCACCGCTCCAGTTGTCAAATTCTTCACCCGATGATTCAACACTTGTGAACTTCTCCTTGTTTACCTGTGTCCTGTTTGAAGTAAACAATACTTCCCATTCCTCTAAAACAGACTGCAAGATATTGAGATCAGGCAGTGAAGTAGCCATTTCAGATAAATGTAAGAAACAAGAGACTGCTGAGTCAAGGGTGACTAGATCCTCAGGAGTAATCTTGATGTCTGGGGAGATCATGGCAACCAACCTAGTTGATTTCAATGCTACTAAAGTGCTTGTGATACTACTGCCAGAACCATCAGCTCTTTCCGTTGTGGTCAGACCTCTGGGTGTGAAGCATGCTTGTTCCCATCCTTCCCATGTCTGGACCACTGAAGCAATTTCGGTGGGAAGATTTGTGAGATTCTGTCCAGTGATGGCTTGCATTAGTTCCAAAGCATAGACACGCAAATGGCTTCCCAATTGCATGTCATCAGAAAAGGCAGTCAACTTCCTCCAAACTCGGCATCTGATCAGATTAAGATCTTCTGCATAGTCACCATCTTCTAGCCTGCTCAGAGACGCTAGCAGATAATGCAGGTCCTTATGCTCTTCGCAGCCTCTGCTCAGGTCTAGTAAAGATTTCTCCATCAGATATACATAAAGATCTACAAGATTCTTAAGCTTTCCATCCAAAGTTAAGCTTGTTGAGTATAAGTCAGCTTCAGAGTATACTTTAGCAACAAAATTGAACCCACAGCCCGAGAAAATCATGGCTTGAAAGAAACTTGAGATGTCTGCAGTCAGGCCACCCTTGAGACCCAGTTTAACATAGCCAGTAATCGTGCTCCACCCACAGTCTGTTGATATTTCATTTTCTGTCACTAACTTTTTAGTACCTTGAGACATCTTGCTAGGTGCTTTCTATCAAAGCCTTCATCATCAGCCATTTTGATCCAAAAGCTCATGAGCACAATAAGACAACCTCTCTTTGCAGATTCATCTGAATTTTTACATGACGGACTACCAGACGGAAGACAGAGTTTGCAATATCTCTCCATGATGTATGACTGGTCATCTTCTTCAAGTGATTTGATATATTTATTGCAAACATCATAGTTAGCTTCAATTTTTCCTACTAGTTCTTGCAACTCATTTGGATCCACACTACTATTACATATCGATTCAATTTCAGTCTCTAGGTGAGCTAAGCAACTTTGAATGTGATGCTTATAAACATCCTGCCATGACATGATGTGGACAATTGCGTCAGAATCACTGTAGATGCTGCCAAGGGCCCGTACCATATCTGCCAGAGTTTCTACAGTAGAATCACGGATGTTATTGGATACTTCTTCATTGATATGCCCAAAGTTCAAATCATCTAGTCTAGCAATGTTTTTAAAGTCCAATTCATTGATGAAAGATACCCTTTGACATTCTTGTTCAATAACCTTGTAAAACTGAAATGGCTCCAAATTATGCTTCTTATGATGTAGATACTGGTGGGTCAGTTCCATTAATGCTGGCTCTTCAGTTTTCCTCAAGTGCAAATAGCAGGCTGAAAGGATGCCATAAATGTATGAAAGCCGCTGCTTGTTGTGACCATCAATTTCAGGGTAAACAACTGATGAAATCATGCAAATGACCTCCTTAGCACACTTTACTATGATTTCTCTAAACTCTGAAATTTCTGCCAGAATATCATCATTCCTCCACTGGTCAGAAACAAGAACGGAGCCAAAAAACCGTAGTAGAACCTACAAATTGAATGCAAACATTTAGAGTCTGGACTTAGCATGTGTGTGAGTGTGAGAATGTGTGTGTGTGTGAGAGGGCCTGGTACCTCGTTGCGATTCAAGCCATAGGTATCAGCAAGTTTAACTGCTTCCTTGAGAATGTGATTTTTCTCTGTCTTTACCAAATCAATGAAGGAAAAAACAACAGCCTTGATGTACTCAGCATCACCAGATAAAAAGCGGGCAGTTTCTATCCCAGGAATTATTTGCTCCAGATTTCTTGCTTGATCAGCTAAATGTTTCTGCTCTTCCAATTTTGCTTTCCACTCTCTCCAGAATGTTGATTGTGCTTTCTCAATGTGTTCAAGTTCATCTGATTAAAAGCATCAAAACAAGCAAACACTTTAGAGCAATAAAAGCCTCCACCTTAAATGCATAAAAGCTCGCAGGACGAAGAATATTCATTTATAAACAGAACATGTTTACTGAATGTTTTTAGAAGTATATATATGAACAAGGAATTAATTTTTCAGTTGAAAGCTCTTCTACTAAACATGCCTTCGTCAACTTCCTGCTTGCTCAGCACGCTAATAAACTGGAACTTAATTTTTTTTAAAAGAGTACATACGAGAACCGGGGCTTAATTTTCCAGTTGAAAGCCCTTGTAATAGGCATGTCTTCACTAAGTTTTTGCTTTCTCACTGTGCTTGGGAGTAACTATTTTTAAAAAGTACATATGAGAAACAGGAAATAATTTGCCAGTTGAAAGGTCTTCTAATAGACATGTCTTCATCAAGTTATGGTTGCTAAGTGCTTTCTCAATGTGTTCAAGTTCATTTGATGAAAAGCATCAAAGCAAACAAACACTTTAGAGAAATAAAAGCCTCCGCCTAAAAATTGCATGTAAATTCATTGCTGATTTTTCAAAAAGAAGTACACATGATAACCAGGACTTAATTTTCAATTGAAAGCCCTCCTAATAGCCATGCCTTCATCGAGTTTTTTCTTGTCCAGTGTGCTAATCACTGAAAATCACTTCTAGAGTATATTGCATATCAAAATACTCACAAGTTAGAGCAACCTATAAACTATAAGTGTAAAGTGACATCATTACTGTCCTCAGATTCACAACCGATTAGCATTTTATAAATGTAAGGAGATACAAATAACGTTGAGAATCTAAGATTAGAAAAATATGTAGAATCATATGATTTTACCAGAAATAAATGATGTGTGCTTCTCTTGAAATTTGTGAATCAAGAGATTCCGTCTCTCATCAGGGGTTGAGCATTCTTTGTGTGAATTTTGCAGTGAGCTATACGCCATCCCTACATTCATGATGCTGAACATCTCCTGATATCCTTTCCTATCTTTCAATTGTTGTTCAATTATTTCAACGCCTTGAAAAGCATCAACAAGATTCAGTAGAAATGAGCATCCAAGAACATCCTCCTCTGTGCTTACAGGGGGTTCCATAATAGACTTAGCAATAGAGGCCATGAGATCATCACTTGGAGCAATATCATTATCCGCCAACCAATAAAGAATACTGATCAATGCTTGAGTTCGAATGGAGATATAATGTCCTCCAGGAAGAATGTCTGAACCCTGAACTGCCTTCTTACCATATTCTTCTTTCCTACTCAACTCCATGAGCCAAGGAAGCTCCAGTGCAGCAAATGATAAAACTTTTCTGTTTTCTCTTAAGAGAGAATCCCAACTAATCCCGTCTTCATCAAATGACAACTCCTTGCCAACCTTGAAAAGTATGTCCTTGATGTTATTGAAGTGATCATCATCACTCACACTCCCATGAAAATCGGTGACATGCTCCACATGTCTAGAATTATCTCTTAGATCAAATATATCTTGGACACTCTGTGCAGAGAGTGGCATTATCGAGGATCCCTGAACAGAAAAATTCGGAGGACTTGTTCGAGTTGAAACCATAAGATTCTCACATTGCATATGGATATCAAAATCCTTCCATGCATGAAGCAATTCTCCAATAGATTCCTCATCACAATGGCTCAAAGCGAAGCTCAAAAGCTGCTTTCGGGAACTTGAATCCATATTGTCAAGATGGGGACCCCTGGCAATTGCAGCACATAAGTCCCATATTGGCCCATGGCCCTTTCTAGCCAACACTAGACAAAGATCAAAAGCCAATTGTAGATCGCCTGCTACAGCAGCTTCTCTAGCGATTGCTTCTTCTACAGATGCTATATCTTCTTGAGAGGTTAGTCCTAGAAGTTTGGCGATTTCAATGAGCTCATCCACATTAAGGTAAGCTCCAGGTTGGCTAGAAATTACCATATTAATGATTTCCATGGGATTTCTTATCTGCTTAAACTGCATGGGTAGGAGAGTCACTCCAAGATTTGGAAGTCTAGTGGTTAGAGCTTCGATGATATCAGCCTCTGCCTGAACGATCTTGCTATTTGGGAAAAGATTTAAACACTCCTTGGCCTTCCAGATCTGCAAGGTTTCAGGTTTCAAGAGGTTAAAACAGTTTTTAACAGGATAGAAGCAATGGGTAGTATAAAAAGAAATAACCAAATTTACAGTACATGGTTAACTCAACCTTTTGTCTTCCATTAAACTTCATTATGAGATCAAACTTAACCATAAAAAGTAGCAAATTCACTGGGATAATGTCAGACTAAGATGAAGCATAAATAAGTTAACAAGTTAACTAGATAGTTTAATCTGGTTCCTTAGTAGTTAAGCAGCTAACACCTCCACATAAATACACACCCCCACAGAAAAGAAAAAAGAGAAAATGAGTAAGAATATAAGGAGTAAAGAAAGAAAAGGGGAAGATGGATGAGGAGGGGAGAGCAGAAAAGGAGTAAGGAATGAAAAGTTTAAAAAAAAAACCATAGATAAAAAAGGAAAGGGGAACGGAGTACAAAAATATGTAGAAGGAAGAGAAAGAAGGGGGAAAACGCCTAAACATTTATAAGTAAATCGGTACGCTTAAGAAGAAGAATTGAAAATATCTTCATAAGTCACTGACTCAATTATCAGCAACTCAATAGTAGATTATAACAAAATAATTTGCACCTATATTAACACAAAAATTGAACAGGATACTCACTTCGGTGCAAGCAAGACTTGAAGCTGAGAAGAAATACTCCCTTGCAGCTTGAACAACTAAATTTTCAGCTTTCTCTGTTTGCAAAGCAATGGAACTCGTCCCTTTCAGATAGTTCCTTGCAAGTGAGAATTTACCAGCTTTTAAAAGCCCTCTACAAAATTCAGTTAGCATATACTCTGAATCAAGAAAAGGAAATGCCTTTTCCCGAAAAGATTGCATATCACGCCACATGTTGGCCCAATCATTATCTGATCTACCTGGCTGCCGGCGGCCAAATTTAGATAAAATAAGTCGAAGAAGTTGTTTCACATTCTTTTCATCAGATTGCGCACCTAAAAAGAAGCTTATCGGTTTTGGCACCTGCAAACAAACAAGGGATGCGAACTTCAAGTCAGTATTTTAAAGTTGAGGCTGCATAATATCTGCTGAACACAAAAATGATTCATTAACTTGATTGAACAAATTCCTGTGAGGATTAGAACATGATGATGGTGAGAACAATTAGACACTCTCATAAAGCATTTAGGGAAAAAAATATTGCAGGACAGAGCAGTAAATTATAGAAAGAATTAAAGATGAGATGTTGCTTCCTGCCACTCTCAAGGTTTTCGTGGTCACATGGGGAAGACTCCATAAGAATAAAATTCAACAGGGGGTATCTTATAGGGCCAATTGCCAAATGACATTATAGAACATACTGCTTTTAAAAATTTGGCAGATCAAAGTAAAAAAACTCCCTCCTAACTTGCAATCTCTCAACTAAGAAAGGACTCCTCACTCCTTATATCTGCATGTCGATACATCATGGTTAATGCTTTACCACTTTAGTTTTGACATCTTAATCATTATAATTTATCTTTTTCATCTTTGCCTCAAACATTCTTTTTCTTTTGATCTCCACCCCAACATCTCATCCCATAATTAGTTATTGCAAACACCAGGTTTATCACACAACAGTTTAGAAGCCTTATTTTCTGTGAAACTACTCTGCTTTCGAAGAGTGTCTACATATTAATGTTTTATTTTTTCAAGTATACCTCTAGATCATCAATTTAATCATCACTTTTGCACTCCAAATTTATTCAGAATGCATTGATACTCCCAAAATCTACTTTGCTAAAATTTTCAGTTGACTATTGTTACTTGTTCGCATTATTCTTTTTCACAATGCACTTTGGAGTTCAGACTGCCTCACTGAATGTAAAACAACATCTACAAGTATGACAGACCTAGCGTTTACAGCTGAAAAATTCTAAACAGAATATAGCTGCTAGATTAATTGACCTACCAAATATAGGTTCTTTTTATGAAGCCCATCATAAGTATTTCTATCAGTTACACTTCCTCGTTCGCCGGTAGGTTACCTCCATTTCCACACAAAAATGACTTCTTTCTCACCCTTCATATAATTTTTCATGATATTTTGTCATATGCTCCCAAAGAAATCTCTCCAAGTTACCATTTTGTGTTAGCTATGATTCATCTGTCCACCTAATTTTGTTGATGTGTTGAAAATTGAAGATTTGTTGCATTATTCATCACTTATCGGACTGATAATTGATTCAGCTGGACTTATGCATCTCAATCACCACCAATCCAGGTTTCATCTTTCACTTTACCGAAAAAGTACAATAATAACGTCTTTATACAACTCAGACCTGGAATGCTATCTGATTCATAAGAAAGGGAAATCAAGGTTCCCCACAGGAAAGTTGATGGTGTATTGTTAACAAATATGCATACTACAAGTATTTAGCATGAAACCAAAAAACTCAGAAAATAAATTCTGATGATATATACCTGGTAGAAGGCCAAAAGTCTTCCCACTTCTGCATGGCCTTCGGCAATCTTTATTCTCCTCTCTATATCATCAGATGCATCACTATCTAAATGTTCCACAGAGCCTCTAGAATTTTGTGATGCACGCTCTCCCTCAAGCAAATTTGTTGAACTTAATTGCATCTCAGACCTTCCAAGTTGGCTTCTCAAGTAAGAGAATCTAGGTGTTCCCGGACTCTGTGTACCATGCCTTGTATTGAACTCCTTGCTGCTGTTATCTCTTAGTGTTTTCCTTGGAAGCTTTGACAAAATGGATGCCATTATATTCCACTGATCTATAAGAGTGCAAAGATAGATGCAATGGAGTGCAGTTTCAACTATTTCAACTTCATTTTTGAAAAGGCCATCAACTGGGAAATCCCCACATCCATTTTCAATAACTGCCAAGCATATTTCTAACAGATTGTCTGCAGCAATCTCCTTCAACCATCTAACGACAAATGAATCTTTCTCATCCTGATGTGGAAAACCTCGATTCTCTTCCATCTTATCTTTAGAATCTATTGGTTTAGAGAAACACCGCTGTTTCATAAATGGGACAGCTGTCTCATTCAGTCTTTTCACTACAGTATCCTCTTTCACACCCTTGAGCATAATTCTGAATTTCTCATAGTCTGACAACTGTTCCCATGCAATAAGACTCATACTGAAATCTTCTTCACAACTATCAGAATAAATTAGTTGATGCAAATATGATGTGTCCTCAAGAAAGTTCTGCAGCTCCACCATACCCTTGCGGTATGCAAACTCTAGCAGTGAAAGGCAGTTGTCGAGCTGGCCACTCAAGTTATCAATATCCCTTGTTCTCTTTATGTACCATTCTGAGAGTTCAGCAGTTGATGGCCAGACAAAGCCCAGAGACTGTTTGAGGACATTTTCAGTTATTAGTTGGATACACTTCTCGGAATTGCTAGGCATGTTGTTTATAAAGGAGATCATCTTTTCACATTCAACCCAATCACTTTCCCTTAAAGCAATGGTACTAGGAGGTGACCTCCCAGGAAGCAGCTGACCATATGACTGAATTGGAACTGTTTCAGGTATAGCAGATAAAATGTCTAATATTTTAGGGGAGAGAGAATACGGATGACGTTTGAAAAGAAGGTTAAGTGCTCCAATTTTTCCACTTTCAGCTAGACTTATAGCAGCTTCATAAAGAGGAATAGCACGAAATTTTCTGTATTCTTGCATAGAAAACCTGCAGAAATAGGGGAAAGCTAAGCAAGATGGTGAAAATCAAATAAGAATAAACTATGCAGCATGACCACAAGACATGGACGTCAAGTGACCTAGTGTCTCAAAGCAGACATGGACCTTCTAAAAGATTTAACATATGGACATAGCTGTAATTTATCATGTCTGTGCATAGAGAAGTATACTCAAAATCCAACACGTCCAATTTCTGTAATTGTAGGCTTTAATTAATGTAGTTGAGACTTTCATCTTCCATGAGGTTATTGGTATTGAAGAGGTGGCAGCATTTTCTTCTTATGATGATTTATTTCCCATGGGAGTGTCTTAGTTCCCTTGGGTCATCCTCAAAAACATCGAAATGTCCAAGTACCCATCACATCAAAATATTGAAAAATGAAGTATCCATCTAACATTACTTACGGGCAATGCCTAAATGAAGCTGAACTATGTGGTCATTAGGTCATGAATGCTCGGATAGGCAATGCATAATACTCACCAGGAATTTAAGCTGGTGACCAGCATATTTAAGAAGAACCAACAACACTGAATATTTATATTGTATGAACAACAGAAGAATAAAATAATTAAACATGGTGTAGGTGAGCAACATTGAGTCATTGTTAAAGGTGTTGAGTAGTCTTTAAGTACCTCCACGCAATGCACATTTTTGTCCTCTAAAATTTTAAAGCAATTTTTGAGAACCGATAATACATAACACCTATATCATGCCGCTGATATCGCATTTCGCATCTGAATGTTTTAAAAAATGTTTAAGGTTGATGTTTTGATAAGCTTCACAGCAGGCAAACCAACAATCTGAACTATTTTGACTACATGTATGATGTATCACAGAAACAAGTATCATGCAACTGTATGTCTGTATCATGACAGATGCACTAGTTGTATGCATGTATTGGACTCCAAGCCTGAGTCTTTGCATAGTTTCTAAAATATGTTGTGTGAATGTGCCATCTCGTGCCGTGCCATCTTACCACCCATGCAATATAGACTAGACCAAAGACAAATAAATTTTGATATTTAGAGAAGAATCTACTATTTATTCTCTAACTAGAGGTTTCTGTTCGTAAGTTGGAGGCTTATTCAGGTTGCAAAGCATGTAGGCAGTCACCTGCTGAATTCAATTGTTCATACTGATATATTTATGCTCCTAAAGTTGGATTAAACTAGAGGGGCAAAATAAAATATCCCAAGAAGACAGTTATTATTCACCATTGTTCTATAATCCATCTGTAGCTTGAATAAAAATTACACACCTTCCCATATTTATCCCCACAAATGTTTCCAGCTTGTCTCTATATTGTAGGAGCTGAAGCCTAATAACCCGAAAATCCCAGACTATGTTGGATTGACCATCATCCAAGTCCAAGAACTTGTACTCATCAGTTATACGAAGCCCATAAGAAAGTAGAGCCTTCACAATATCTTCACTTGGTTCAACTTTATCTAAACATTCAGATAGTACAAACATTTGATCCGTAATTTTTGGCAAAATCACATCTATCTCATGGATACCTTGATCAGAATGCAGCCACTGTTCTTTGAAAACTTCATTTTTGTCCAGCTTGTGACGACTGGCAAATTCCAATGCATACTGGTATTGTTGATTGCTGATTAGAACAGTATACATCTCTGAAACAGATTTCCCAGATAATGACATCAACCTCCAGTACAATTTGTCATTGTCAAGCTGATTCACGGTTATAGAAGACATTGGCTTGGTTTGCTGCATATTTTTGCTCTTTGTTGGCTCAGAGAGTGATATATTCTCATCAGACAACTTGCTGCTCTCCAGAACAAATACATGTCCTTCATGATGCTTCATTCTCTCAATAGCAGGCAAAGAAAATACTGGATCATTCTCAATAACTTTTACACCAGTAATGATGTTATACATGGAAATGTTGCCTTCCCTCTTTGCAAGAATAAGAATATGATCAGTCCACCAGCTGATGTCAACAATACTCTGTATGGATTCCTTACTAGTATGTGTCAAACTATCAGCTATGTTAGAGTGCTGAGTCTCAGCAAAAGAAATATTGGATAGCGAGAATTTTGCAGCATCCAGGTTGAATAAATCTATTCCCCCAGACAAATTGAGTACAGCAACATGCTTTGCATGGGGTGAGATCGCCACTTTGGGCGAGGTAAAAGGACCATTGTCACTATTTGAAGCTACAAAGAGACCTTTAAATTGAGGACTGCAGAACATCAACTCAAGCTCCAAATTTGTTGTCAGGCGAAAAAGAAAAACAAAATAGAAACCTGAGAAATTCCAAGAAACGCCATTCATTCAATATATGTATACGCAAGATATCTCATTAACCCAGTTGCTTAAAGATCCAGAGAAATAACAAAGGTAATAATTGCATAAAAGTTCCTATGGCACTATATTGAATTACCAGAATCATCTCTAGAATTTTCCGAGACACTAGAAGCACCAACCAGCACACCAAAAGAAAGACTTGAATGGAAGTCCAAACAGAACACTTTGTGAGGGAACTGCTTCTTGTCTGTTAAGAATCTACTTGAAGTTGGAACTTGATAAATGCATGCACTTGGATCAAGGGAGATATCAACATGATGAAGCAAAACATCCTCTGTAAAAATATAGAAACCAGACCTGTGCAAAAGCTTACCATGACAAATTCAGTTTAAAAAAAATGCCTAGTATACAAGTCTTCCAGTACATCTATAAAAAAACTCCACGAAGCTATGCAAGTAAAGATGTATAAGTTACCAGAAAGATTTTTCTAACCTGACATCATCCTGAATGATCAGGTCAATAATAGGTGCAGACAGTTTTAACTGGCTACTGGTTCTTCTCACTAGTTCCTCTCCACTTGATTTGATAAGGAAAAGGGTACTCATTTCATCAATTACCCCAAGGATACCCTGAGATTCCAGCCAAGCTCCACCGGTAAAAGCAGTCAGTCTGTCATTACCTGATTGCACAAAGTAAATATTAGGAACTTCTTCATTAATCCACAGTTTTATCTCCATCGTGTTCATCACCAATACATGAGGTGAGAACTAGAGGAGTTCATAACATATTAGACTTGAAAAATTCATGCTCAAGAGCAAAAGAAGACATGTTAAAGTGGAAAAGGTTTACTAGCTCTTTCTTTGCTTTTGCGAATGAAAGCAAAACAACAAAGATGCATAGAAAAGTTTTTATTATATATATATATATATATATATATATATATATATATATATATATATATATATATATATATATATATATAAGTACCAACAGGCATTTAATCCTAACTTGTGCATTATAAAGGGGACCTGTAATGCTATACTCAAGCAGAGAGACCTGGTTTTAGTGTGTAACCACATGTTAGATGGAGCCCTCATCATGAGTGGCAGTGGCAGCAGCATACTGCTGCCTCTCCTCAATTAGCCAAGTGCTGGGGTGTGTTGCAAAAATGGCAAAACTGTCTGGTTAATTGGTGTTGCTTCACTTGAAGCGAATGAAGAGAATCAGATAGCCTGAATTTATTTGGTGGTGTTCAGACTATTGACTAGTATTAAAAGAAATTTCATCCCCTTGCTTGCAGAGGATGGGAGTTATGCACTTTAACATTTAAAATCCAAAGAGTACTTTAAAGCTAACTAATTTATCAAACCTAAAACAGAGAAAATTGCACTTCTTTTGTTTGGCATACCTTAGCATCACGAGACCTTTAGACATCACGTGGGCCAACAATTTCCAAAGTAGAACTCTTCTTTACTAGATGCCTAAAGTGACATCTAATAGTGCAACCTAGTAAGACTGAGTCTTTTATCTGCAGTTGCTATTACTGAAATTTAGGAGCTGCCCAGTAATAGCATCCAAATGAACTGAATCATACAACTATAGTCTATAGCTTAACCAATGATGCTATTTATGGATTACTAGAACATCACAAGGTTCTTACTTAGCACTCAACCAAAAGAAGTGAAGCACAACAAAAACATAATGGCAAAAAAAAAAAAAAAACTTCCATTGAAGAACCTATTTCTAATTTGTATACAAGTGATTATTCAGAGACTCACTTGTAAAGATGCCAGTCGGATGCATATAGTTATCACCCTTCTGCAAAATAGTGATTTGATTTCTGCAGGCTATAGCAATGTATTCACCATTTGGTGAAACAAACAGAGACGTCCTTTTACTGAATAATCTCGGCCGTTTATATCGAGTCCATTTCTCTTTAAGCTGTTTGGCACCTTATTTAGCAAGGGAAAACATCTTATGTAAGCTTAAAACAATCCAGATTTTATAAAGGAAGAACTAGAGCACGAAAAAAAGACATTTTTCATGTAAAACAACAACTTGGATGTTACTACTCACAATTATAATTTAAAAAACTATAGGAACTCCTTGAAATTATATGATTCTACAGCAGGTCATAGAACCTAATCATGAAGACTCGATTAATAATAACAGAAATAAGAAAATTAAAACCTTGAAATGAAAGAAACGATCGCCAACCCCCAGCAGAACTCCTGCCAACCTAAATTCGAGGGGAAAAACAATTGATCACAAGAAAATAAGAACAATCAAAATGCGACAAACAAATGGAGGATTCAAAACCTCTTCTCTGAATGAATCTGAAGAGAAAGGCCTCTCGGCGTGCTGGCGGATCTCGTAAAGAACCTCTTCCGCTGCTGCTGCTTCTTCTCTCCCTTCTTCCATCTCCTTAATATTCTTTGGGATCGAAACCCTAATTTTATAGAAAACTTGAGATCTGCTCTCAAATTTATGGCGCGAATCGATTCTCCCAAATCTCGCACTTGGTTCTTCTCAACATTAGCGGGAGGAGCTCGCCGGAGAGTTAACGGCTTTAGGGTTCCGCCGAGGAGGCAGAGATTAGGGTTTGGGCTTGTGGAGTCGAAAGTAGTGGAAGGAGACAGAGCGGAGAAAAAGACGAGCTGTTGAATCGAAACCGGAAGATTGAAGACGGACTTTCTACGTATGACCCTCTGAATGATGATTTATTTGTGGAAATATGTTTTTTTTAATATAAATTGCACCGATTTATGTTTATTTGGCGCAAACAAAATAACGAAAGGAGTTAAAAATAAGGGCAAAATTATCAGATTGGTATTTTTTGTTGTCCATGTCTGACAGATTGGTATATTTTTTACCGAGCAATAATTTGATATATTATGTGGACAACAGTGATAAATTGGATCATGTGACTCTTCACGTGCGCCCGACATGGATTAAGCATGCTTACTTGGTAGGGTAACAATTAAGAGAGTAAAAAAAACTCAATTTCCCTCCATTCTCTATTTTCCCTTTCTTTCTTTATTCATGTAAAGGAGATAATGAATCTTTCAAACATTGCAGAGATTCCCTTTGTGCATGGAGTTTGGGACCTCTCAGACTTGCTTACTTCCATAGATACTAAGATGCAAGAGAGGATTAGGGTTATTTCGTCGGCCACAGTGAGACACAATAGATGAGTTCAAAATTCAAATTTTAAAAATAATTTGAGGAATTAGATCATTAATAAGGATTGTTATAACACTTCAAATTATTCAAAAAATTAATCTATGGTTAGTAGCAGACAAGTATCTCGCATTAGAGACATGATCTAGCTAATCTACTTCAAAAGGAACCGAACCAACAGTTCGGATGACTCAAACGGCCGACACGGCAAACAGCCCACTCGGCTGCCTTCCTTGCCGACATCTGACGAGGCCGGCTCAAAAGGCGGTACATGCCGTCATCTCGGCATTCTCGCTAGGTCGACTCGACAAACAGCCCACTCGGCCGTTCCTTTGCCGGCATCTTACGAGACCGACTCAAAGGGCGGTACGAGTCGACCTCTTCAAATGCAACTACTCCATGAACGACCCGCTTGGCTGACTGGTCGACCTCTTGTGAATCCGACTCAAAAGGCGGGACTTCTCGACATGCCATCTAGGATAGGAAGACGACGACGTGCTTGGAGCCTCCGCTAGCGGTGACTCGTCACCACATTCAATGTGAGATCAAAGCCATCAATTCTCTATGCTCATAGATCTTTAAGACACGTAGTACCACGTGCCCCCTGTCACTTCACATTAAATGCCGACACGACTTTTTCCATTCAGCTGGCAACACTTGTAAAGGCAAATCTGACTCAGCCGCCGACCCACGCCTAATCGAAGTGACACTCATTCACTCGCAGGCCGACACCTGTAAAGCAAGAGCTGACTTAGCCACCAGCTATCAGTCGGCCGAAGTTATCAAATTGCCCCCAGTTGCTTCTATAATAGGCAAATTGTTAACAACCCAGGTAAGCAATTTCGATGCAATAAAAACCTGCATTTGAGAATTCTCATTAAAACTACTATTTCCCCACTCAAGATTATCCACTAACTTGATCGTCGGAGGAACCATCGGGGATCCAACCCCAACCTGTCACAATTTGTGATATGTGCAGGACACCTCAGGGAATTTCAGGATCGGATATCTAGAGGAGTTAAAGGACCCTAATCATTTTACAACTTAATTAATTGACTGTATGATCTATAGCATCAACAAGGATGCTTGGTGTTATTTAATGGGTTCAAAACTTTGATTTTGCTACAATGTGGTAGATTTGTGTAAATTAGAGTTTTTCATCCCCTTGAGCCATTGTTTGCTTCTTCTCATGCTCGTGCTTGAAATTGACGTTGAGCAAGAATTTGAAGATGAACAATCCATCTCCATTTTCTATTTCCCTAACCAATTTAATACTAAGAGGAAGAAGAACAAAAAATTCTCAATTTGAACCTTAACTTTTGAGCTCTAATATGAGAAAAATCCTCTTTCGACAATGATCCCAACTACCGCCACGTTGGCAGCCACTTCGCCGCATATGAGGAGTCACATGATGCAATGTGACCAGAATTTTGGCTCCGGCAAAAAAAGGCCCATTTATCAACATAATCCACATGATATATCAAATTATCGCAAGAATAAGAAAATATACCGATCCATCACGCATGGTCAGCAAAATATTCAAATGTGGTAATTTGGCCTAAAAACAAGTGAGCTTTACTTCAGAGGCTAAGTTAACAGATTGGTTTTTTTATTAGGGCCTTTTTATCAGGTTGTTATTTTTAGACACTCCGGCGATGATAAGCTATTTATTTTATATCCAAACTTCGAGTCAAAAAGATCCACTTTCTCGTGGCAGGCGAAAATTTGCCCGTAACTCGCCACGCGAGGGTCACGCGGTCACTTTAGAGCCCTAATAAGCTCCTGATATGGCAGGGATTAAGTATGACATGGCTCATATATAGGCGAGACGCACTCCACGGTGGCAAACTCCAAAATTGGCAAACTCTTTGAAAGGAAGCGCGATCGCACTCCACGGTGGCAATTGCAGAGAACCTCGCTGGAAGAGGACGTTAGCTGCGAAGGAAAAGGACGTCGTATAATCTTCTCAGTATTACATTCATTAGTTGGGTCCCAAAGGTAAGATTTGCTTTTGGCTGATTGTCGTCACATGTGGTTTTGTAGTTGTAGATGGTTAATATGAAGATATTATCATGCTTAAATGAATGCAAACCTAGACTTCGGGTACAATTTTATTTCAAAATTATAAGTAGGATTTATTTGAAAGCAATTAAGAGTTTCTTGAAATCCAGTTAGGTGTTTATTGGTAAGCGAATAATGGAGTTTTCCCTAATTTGAAAATGATCACCAATTTCGAAGATGAGCTCGAAATTAGATACACTATCTTTGTTTTCACACGCATACACTCCCCCTTTCTTTCTTAATGGTGTCAACATTTCATGTATTACACTTGTAAAATTTTCACTACAGATTTCCTGTCTAATTTTGTCATGTTTATAATACTATATACAATGTACTCAACTAAGACGCTTTTCAAGGATATGCCTTTTGTTATTCACAAAAATCTAGATGCTATATGAGTTATCATGTAAAGCAATTAGTTTCCTGAAGTATATTTCTATTCTTCAAAAACTTGTCTTAATATTTTATTTATTTATTTGTTGTTTGAGAATTTCATGAGATGATTTTTCTAAATTAAAGATAGTTGCCAATTAACGGTTAATAAAATATAAAAGCAAAATGATACTTCACACATGACAACACTTATTCAACAAAAATAAATGTAAATTTATATGGAAAATCACAAAGAAGATTTGGTGAATTGTATGCAAACAAACTTCCAGAAACAAATAACCCAAAATGGAAACAAAATTTTCTGATTAAAGGAATCTTATTCTTTTCTTTATTCTATAAATTCTGCAGAAATTTCAACAAGGGTGGAGCTCAAACTCCTCCGTTACCATGAGCAAAGGCAAAAGTATCTTTCATGAGGAAGCAGAAAGTAGCAGCAGCAGAAATTTTGAGAAAGCTAAGCCCATGAACCAAATCTCAAATTATGAACAAAAAAGCTATCTTTCCTTTGAGTTTGAAGGCACTATGTATAGTCTAGTAAGTTTTTTTTTCCTTGGATATTTTTCATATTAAATTATATACAAAAAATCTATGTAGAGACCCTATTGTCTCAAATTATATTTTGAGTCCTCTATTGAAGTAATTGAATAAACCCATCTCAGAAATATCACCACCTCTTCGGCTCCTCCTATTCTTTTTCCCCCCCTCTATATTGATTTGTATAATTAGAAGTTAGTAACATTATAAGTTTTTTTTTAAAATTTCCCTGGTGATTTTATGGGTGTGAATGAATGTCATTGTCTCTCTCTCTCTTTTTTTTTCCTTCTTCATGCAGGGAGATACCGTGCTTGTATGCCCTGAGCAGGTAGAAAAACCACATGTGGCAATCATTAAGGTAACTCTTTCTAGTAAGTTTAATTCGGCCATTGATTTGAGTTTTTGGTTATACCATTATTCTGGTATTATATGCTCAACTTTAGCAGATGGAGGTATTGATTTATAGGAACACGAGCTTGAATCGAGAATTTATGTCTTGGGAATTGCCTTGTGAATCATGTCCTGGGATTTTTCCAAAAAATAAATATGAACATGCAAATTGAAATATTGGGAAAAATAAGTTGTCTCACCACAATTTGGTTTTATTTTAAAATTGGTTTTATAGATATGCATATTTATCTAAAAGAATTTATCAATATTTTTACTCTATAGTTAACCAATTCATCAACATCCTAATATTGAAGTAATGACCCTTCAATTTCATGATCTAGGGATGAATGATCAAGAAAGTGAGTTTTTTTTATTATAATGATATCACTACTTCTTTTGTATGAGATTATGTGTTCAAATCTCATAATTTGCAATGGACAAGAGGACCTCTAGACTACCTGTTCAGTTATTTGATTGGAGACTTATTCCTTGTTCTGAACCCCTTTATAGGAGCTCTGTAGACCTACACGCATTTCTTAAAAATTACAATTGAACAAAGCTATCGTGTTCTCACTTATGGTTGTTAAGCCTTTATTAGTCTTATTGATTGCTTGAATAGTACTATATATTTGAAGATTTACTATTGTTTATAAATGAAGCATGCTTAACCCTTAAGGAAAATTCAATATAACTAGATAAGTGATATTTGTATATAGTTGCTATGTCTTATTTTAGTTCACTCATGAAACTGGAATTTAAACTTCAAGTTTAGTTTTATGTAGTACTTCATGTTTTACTCATTAAACATCTTGCAAGTGTCAAATTTATTTCTGAATTAATTTTCTGAAATTGAATATTCAATTCTTATGAAGAACTTTACAATCGCAGAATATTACAGAAGATGTATATGGAGATACAATAGTTACTGGTCAATGGTTTTATCGTCCTGAGGAAGCAAAGAACAAGAGAGGGGGGACATGGGAAGCTCATGATACTAGAGAACTCTTTTATAGTTTTCATTTCGATGAATTTCCAGCAGAGAGCATTTTGCACCATTGCATAGTGCATTTTATTCCTCATCACAAGCAATTACCTGATATCTTACAAAACCCAGGTTTCATTGTTCAAAGAGTTTATGATTTTCACATGAAAAAACTTCGGGAATTGAATAATAATCACTATGACGAAGATACTAGATCCGAAATTGATAGACTTGTTCAGAGTACAATGGAGAATTTAGGAGATCTTCCAGACATTGTGGCTGTTGATTCTAGGAGGAGAAGAAAAGGAGAATCCAGAAGAAAAGATGCCTCAAGGATTAAGCCAACAATGAGATCTGACAGTGGCGTTTCTTATTATCATGATATATTAGCAAATTATAAAGTATTAACTGGTAATGAATGTCGTGACAAGTGGTTGGCAAAGCTTCTTCAAGGAATAACTATGGTGTGCACTTCAGAGAATGATATATTGGAAGAGGGTAAACAAAAGGTAATGCAATAGTTCATACTAAAGTCATATCTCCAAAAGTTGTATATTTCCTTATTAGTAGATCAATTGATTACTTTGATTCCTCATGATATAAAATGTTATTTGATGAATTTTCTATAGGCTGGTGACGATAAGTGTTGCATGGATGTTGTATTAGCAACATCGTCCCTAGAGAGGGCTACCTATGAGACCTCTATTGATCAACTCAAGTATAACCAGAAGATGCGGCAGTTGGATTTTAATCTCAAGGTAGGAATACCATATAATTCTTTTATAATAATTTCTACATAGACACTTATTAGTAGTGATGAATGTTAATTAAACCATTAATATAACCCGATATTTTTTACATATTTGGGACGCAATGAGTGCGAATAATACTGGGAGTACTGAAACATGAATAACACTGGGAGTAAAGAAAGTTTGATAACCTTCTCTGTTGATTCATGCAGAACAATGTACTTTTGACCAAACGCTTGCTGGACAAAGATCTGGAACCTGAAGCTATTTTGGTCATGAGCCCAGATGAACTAAAGGTATTATAGCATCCATAAGTCATATTTAATGAATTATTTCGATGTAACTTGTTTGTTCACTTTGCATAATCTCGGATGAATTTAAAACAGATTGCCCAATCTCAAATGTAATGCATTCCTTATAATTTGATATATGTACTTGCTAGTTCTCCTGTATAATATAGCTATGCAAAAGACTAATAATTAATTGAATGTTAGCACCATCTCAATATATAATCAAAGAAAATAGACATCCTGAAAGATATTTTAAGATAGAAGTTCCACATACCCATTATATTCTTTCTTTATCATTCTTTGATTCATTATTTTATAGTTCGTCCTTAATTTCTTGAACAATACACTGACTGGCACTTTTACCAATATATTTCTCCATATGTGACAAAAAATTCGTTGTTTTTTGTCACCAAATGCTCTAGCCTCCTCCTGGATAAAATCGCCCCACTAATAACCACTGATTTAGGTAGGCCAGTCACTAGAGCAACTGGTATTTATAAACAAATTATGGGGTGCGCTGAAAGAGATTGGAGTTTAGATATTCATGATCTCACCTTCTTCATGCTAGGACATTGTAATTTCAAGATAATCAGCTCCTGGGTAGGAGATCAATAAGGTATTTTCTTGACTAGTTTCAACTTGAATATTATAGGTGGGCATGGCTGCAGAAGAAATATATTTCTTGGAGCAAGAAGACGAATCAGAGAAAATACAGGTTAGACAACAATATGGATCTGACAATTTAAAGCAGAAATTGCAGAAGGTATGTGTTAAGCTTATCATTATATTTGTCCATAATCAGATGACAGATGCTTCGTGTCCACAATGCACGAAGAAGCAAGTAGGTGTTCTTGAATATATCCAAGCTGGAGGTCGTGGGGATCGCTACCAGGTATAAAATATAGGTTAGATTTTGTTTTTATTTTGCAACTTCCAGTCATACGTTAATTAAATGGTCCATCTCTCTCTCTCTCTCTCTCTCTCTCTGACAAGTATGAGAAATTCAAGAAGAATATATTGTTATTCAAAGTATTCTAAATCAAGTCTCTTCTAAATTTCTTCTGTTTCAAAATTGATTTTATTTCAGCTTGTGCTTCAAGTCTCTTCTAAATTTCTTCTGTTTCAAAATTGATTTTATTTCAGCTTGTGCTTCCTGTGACTGTTTTTTCTATCTGCAAAGATGCTCGTCTTCAATCACTTAAATTTCTTACTGTTAAAACTTGAGTTTTCTTAAGAATCTAGGGAATTACACTGTGATCTCAATCTTTACTTTTTTCCGTTGTTGTGTGCAGCTTGAATGTGCTGGTTGTGGTCATTCATGGTATGCTGATCGAAATGATATTTTTCGATAATGAAGCCATCATAGAAGATATATGGATAAAGATACTCAATGTTACTATCAAAAGTTTGAAATATTGTGGAAAACTTCAGCATGTATTGAGACTGTGAGATGGCACATCTGGAAATCCTTGACTGAGGCATACTTCAATTTTTATTTTATAGACACTGCAGTTCATCTTGTTGGGGTCTATACTCCCATTATTGAATTGGTGTAATTCTTCTTTTTTTTTTTTGGGAAGATACTCCCGTTAAATATATTTCTATTATCACATTTTACAGGTTTACAAACGGCAAATTGAGCCACCTTGCATAAATCAAGCAGGCTTATAAATGATCTGCATGCTCTTACACAATGCATATGAGTGCTCCACTTTGTCTCTCTCTCTAATTAAAGATCCAAAAGGATTCATGACTAAGTTATCAGAAAGTGATGCAACTGAAAGAATTACTGTTTACCTATATCATATTGTAAATTGTTTGTTTGTAAAGTCAAATTGCGAGTTTGCAAGGATTAGTGGAATTAAGATACTTGTTTGTTGACAAATTCCGGCAAACGAATTTATCTGTAAAGTCAGCAAAAACTTTGGTATGTGTAGAATCAAAATTATTTTTATTCTCAGTGCAATAAACCACAGTGGTGAAGTTAGAAACACTATAACATTGATCTCAGCTAAACTTCAATATTGGAGTACGTCAGTTCCATAATAATGTTTTTTTTTTGATTTGTGAGAGTGGCTCTGATACTACTTGTTGAGTTTAGAAGGGTGATGTATACTAAGAAATATTTTATTATTATTTCTTCAGTGTTACAACACTCAATACTCTCTCTAATATAAACACTCTCCCTAGTACATACCACTCCACTCTTTTACAAAAACTCACTATTTATTTTTCTCTTCCTTTATCTTTCTCTTTATTTTTCTCTCTTTCTTGCTACTGGGATGATGTTCACCGAAAGCTTTGGGGGGCTATTTATAAGTGATATTGTGGTAGGTGCACACGTCGAGGTTAGATTGCTACAGTGTCTCTACAATAACAGTTGGTGGCATAGTAGGTGGCCGCTGACTTTAACATTTTTTTTCCCCATAAGAAAAGAAGAAAAGAATTGTGCACCTAACCTACACGTACCAATATTAATTTGGACAAATTTTCAATTTAGCCCATATTCAACATTTATTTTCAAAATCCCATAAGAAAAGAAGAAAAGAATTGTGCACCTAACCTACACGTACCAATATTAATTTTCAATCTTAACTTAGAGCAATAAAACACAATGGCTGTCATCTAAAATTATTAAAATACATCACGTGCTTTGCCAACCACACAGGCACGCACCCACATCGAGTTCTCTCTCTCATGGGGAAAAAAAAGAAAGAAAAAGAAAAAAGAATTTTAGAGACCCCCTAACATTGGAGCGACTTGCACAAGACCACTAAATTTGAGAAAACATTCTAAACTCTCAAAAAGTTTTCACCAGGATATTGGGAAATTTCGTTCTATAGTTTGTCTAAGAAGAGAGAAAAACTATAAAAAGATTAGCGTGGAGTTTTTCATTTTCGGTCTTTCAAAAGGAGCGTGTTTGCTTCTCCAAAGGGCATTACCAGTCAGTGGATTTTGTTCAAAAGAGTAGAAGAGTTCTGCGAAACTCCCCAAAATTGGGAGTGTTCTTTAATTCTTAACCCTCGTAGGGTTTTGGCACCAATCAGGTCAAAGTTCAGGGGGTTTTCTGAAATTTACCCAAAAAGAAACAACCCCCAATCGGGCCAATCCTGTTGTTTCTCTACTCGACCACAAGCCTCTGCATCCATTTCCTACTGGGTTCTGGCAGATAGATAGTCTTTGATCCTCCTCTTCCATCTCTAATGGCTCTCTCTCCTTCAACCCCACGCTGCTGCTCTCCTCCTTCTCCTTACTCTCGCCCATCAGCTGCTACTGCTCCCAAATTCATCAGCTTCGCATCAAAGACCAAGCAATCTCGCTTCTCCTCGAAAAGCCCATCAGCTTCTCTGCGCATTGCATCACCTCTGGTCACTCTTTGGGGTAAAGGACTCTCTGGGTGTTCTCAGCAGCGGCGTTCGGCTCGCTTCGCCATCTGGGTATCTTGAATTCCTCATCAAAATCTCAGCTTCTCTAAGTTAGTAACTGGGTTTATGTTTAAATCTGAGTAAAGAAATTTTCTATATTGAAGTATCAGATTTTTAGTGCTTAATTCGGTCATATGGGCATTATGAGCAGTGAGTGTTCATTTATAATGAGGATGGTGATGATAAGGATAATGAAAAATAATAATTATAAATTGTCGTGATATTTGCAAAGTAGCTATACTTCGTATGCTTGTAGGTGAAGGTGTGTAATGTGGTTGTGTATAGTTTACACATATCAATTGAATTTGCAATTTTTTGTTCTGAATTTTTTTTTCTTCTCGTTATGTGACACCTAAAGTTAAAGGAAGTTACTTATTTTTCCCCCATTACATGTTGTGATATACTGATTCTAAAGAAACTCGAACTAAGCTCGAGTATTTTTTCAGGCATGCTCTCAAGTTGCTGGTGATGGGTCCAGTCCTTTATCAAAAAGACTTGCAGAGTACCGAGATTCTTTTTGGAGATTTCTAAGGCCTCACACGATTCGCGGGACTGCTCTAGGGTCCACGTAAGTGTTTGGATTTCTAGACTGAATTTGTATTCAATTAATTATTGATCAATCAACCATAATTTAGTTCTTTCTTGTTATTGCACTATTAGTATCCTCAATTCATCTTCCTTCTGATTGCAGAGCTTTGGTAGCAAGAGCCCTGATTGAGAACCCAAATCTGATAAACTGGTGGCTGACGATTAAGGCACTCTATGGACTTATAGCACTTATTTGCGGCAATGGTTATATTGTTGGGATTAATCAGATTTATGATATCGGAATTGACAAGTATGATATCCTTTTTTCCCCCCCTCAAACTTCTCTTTCTCCTTGTCAAACAAAAGCATGACTTTTTTCAGTCATGCTGGTCGAAAGTGTTGTGTTTTTGCTTATATTTCTTTGTTTTCAGGGTGAACAAGCCATATTTGCCTATCGCGGCAGGAGATCTATCAGTTCAGTCAGCATGGATTTTGGTGTTAGCTTTTGCAGCTGCTGGCCTTCTGATTGTTGGACTGAACTTTGGGCCATTCATCTCTTCTCTTTATTGTTTGGGACTTTTTCTTGGAACTATCTATTCTGTTCCTCCATTCAGATTAAAGAGATATCCTGTTGCGGCATTTCTTATTATTGCCACGGTATTACATTTTCCTCTTTGTTTTTTTTTAATTGTCATGTATTTTCCAGGTATCAAGTGTCAAATTTAGAGCATAGATAAATTATGAATCTGTAGACTGAGTGCTTGTATGATTGCAGCATACCAGCAATTTATCAGTTAGCATGTAAAAACCAAATGGGTGACATTGCTTGCTCATACCTCATGCATTCAAGTGGAAGTGTTAGTCAGTTCATTTACTATCTGATCTATATACTTCTAATTTATTAAAGTGATTCCAATATGTATAAAAGGGTATTTCATTTCCTATTATTATATATCACATCACTCTGAGCAATAAATCCTTCTAGGACAGGTTTGCTATAAATCTTTCTAGGACAGGTTTACTAAGTACAAAATATTTAAAACCCAAACCAACAGGAAAGAGCTTAAACCTTGACAGTGGAAGACAGCGCTTTAGCATTCATTAACAATGAGAGCGTAACGTTAGGCAGTTTTCTTGTCCATGATCATTATGTCAAATATGACTATCTAAGTGCATGTTATTCATCTATAGCATAAAACTAACATGATTATGATTGTCTTCCAGGGTGTAACAAACAAGTGATAAGTAATTGTTTTGTGATATGAAGATAGATTGCTTTTGATGCTAACGATTTGTAAAGAGGTTCTCACCATATTTGGCTGTTAGTAAGCTGGCATGTTACTCCACTTTCTTGGACCAATAGTCATGCAGACCTCTTTTCGTTTACAATTTTTAAAATTATGCTATACACCTTTTGCTGTTGTGATTATACGCACTATCCTTTATCTACATTTTGGACCTTATCTTGCAGAAACACCCTTCCGTATTTTCTGAATGTATATTGAATAAGTTCTTTTTTCCCTTCAGAAGTTTGTGTTTACATCTGATTTGACTTTTTAATCTAGTATAGCCAAGTAATGATTATTCTATGGAATATCTTCCTTTGATGCTTCACTCATTTGATTTTCTTAGGTACGTGGATTTCTTCTCAATTTTGGAGTATATTATGCCACCAGAGCTGCTTTGGGTCTTTCCTTTAAATGGAGGTAGACAATGTTCTCTGTATTTTCATGGTCACATATAGTAAACTATTTTACACATACATGCACAAAATATGCATTATGTTTAATAACTCCTGAATTTGAATAGTGGGTAAAAGTTGTTTTGCATATCATTGCAGACTCATGCAGAGATGATGGTCATGTCTAACGCCATGTGCCATATTTCTATCTGCAGTGCACCTGTAGCTTTCATCACAGCCTTTGTGACGTTGTTTGCTTTGGTCATTGCTATAACTAAAGATCTGTCAGATGTTGAAGGAGATCGCAAGTGAGTAAATCTGTCTGTTAATATACTCCAGGTTTATATATATTTTTTGTGGAAACCATCTTACAAGCGAGTCTTCTCTAAAATCTTCTTCTTGTAATTATTAAATTGATACTGATTTATACTTTTTCTAGAAATTGTGGTGTATAAGGGCATCTTTTATTTTTTGTAACTATTTTTTAAATAATTTTCTCTAGTTGCATTGTAAACTATCAGAATAAATCTACTCAAGTAAAGTGTTCAGTGATGTAAACATACAATTCATTCCTTCACCAAATTGAATTCTTTCTTCCTCCTATGTGTTTGCCTTACATTCTTCATGTAGGTTCAAAATATCAACCTTGGCAACAAAGCTTGGCGTCAGGAATATAGCACTTCTTGGCTCTGGTCTTTTGCTGGCAAATTATCTCAGTGCTATTCTTATAGCAATTTACATGCCACAGGTAAAAACAGATATTTCTTGGCATTGCTAGGGTGTTAAGTTACTGACAAATTTCAGCATCACAAGTGGCTCTTTTAATTCACTTTCTTTTTAAGATACAGGTTGAATGCTTGAAGCTAACTGTACATAAACAAATTTGTTACTTGAAACATCCACAAGCTAGATGGATAACCCATCCCTTGTTTATTGTAGACTGAATGATGTCTTTTACTGCGCAGGGTTTCAGACAAGGCTTAATGATACCTGCACACGCTTTATTAGCACTGTGGCTGATTTTCCAGGTTCTTCTTTACTTTCTTAGAATACAATACTCATTTAGCTGCTACATAGATCCTTGATAGGAATATGCATGTCTTATTAAATGATACCGCTCGCTGTGCCAGTAAATAATTGATTTACTATTTATTTGATGAACTCTTTGGAATGGAAGTTATTTTATCCATGTAGTTCATGTCGTGTAATTTGCAAAATGTAATCATATGTTACTGAGATTATAAGGCAAACTGTACTCCATTCTGGTTATCTGCATAGGTGCCTATGTCTCACCTGTAAGTGATTGCACATGTCAGCATTACTGAACTAGATCTTCAATTTACCATCTAGATAAGTTCACGGTACTTATTAATTGAAATAGGATATTGGCCAAGAGCAACTTGACCTGAGACCCTGTAAAATAGAGAAACATTAACAATATGTAAAGGTTGAGCTTTACCTAGCAGAAACGTTATAATATTGTCAAAGCTTCCACTACTTAATAAGATTGAGGTTTTTAAAAGCTTCTGAATTACATTACCTATTTTTATGCATCGAAAGGGAAAAAAAAGAGCTTAGTAGATGATGATATTTAAAAATCTAATTGTCTTATTGACGCAGAGCAGGACGCAAGAGAGCACTAATACCAAATGAATCAAACAATCACACGGATGGAGATCCTAAAGGGAGCTACGTGCATGCACTAGATGCAGATGCAGACTAACCAGCAAATAACTAAGGATGTAGTGCAACCCTAAAATGATAATGGCGATGAATCATGCATGGAATCACAGGAATATCAATATTCAATATAATTATAAATTCTCTACAACTCTCAAGAGTTCTCAAGATAATCAATAGAAGATTAAAGTCCTGTTTAGAGTTCACCTAAGGGGTGTAAGGAACTCACACCCAAATCGCAAAGATCTGAATCAGGATTGAGTTGAGAGGTTCTGTTGCAAACTTGGTGAACGACTCTGCAAAATTGAAGAACCAATTAGCCCTCAACAACTTGGATTTGAGTTCACCACACTTGATGATTGCCTCGGATGAGCTTGATCGGCTAGGATGAGCGGTGAGGCTCGGGTGAGCATAGCCTTTATGTCGGCTCCTGTGAACAGTGACGGAGTTGTTCATGTGAACAGTGTCGGCGGATTCCTGAGGGATAGGGTTTCGTTTGGAACGGATGGTTGGATAAGAGTTGAAGGTGAAATGAACGGTTGTGATTCGAGCAAAACAATTAAAAAAAGGGCCTTCACACCCGGGCTTCACACCCTTTCAGCAATTCACATGCCATTCTAAACTCTGAAATTCTTATTCAATCAAGTATGCCTTCTCTAGAGGCTTACATCCTTATTTAAAGAAAACAAAAGCACCAACTAAGGAAAAAAAAATCCTCATAAAAAGGAAACTAAAAATCCTAACAATCAAATCAAATCCATAAAATCCTCATGACAATCCAATAAGATCTCAAAGTATCAAACTGAATCTTTTCTTTCTCACATACACTTTCCAAGGATTCCCATCACTTATCTTCTTAACCACTTAGCCTAATTAGGGAAAGTTCCTATAGGACTAGGTATTTCAGTGGAGAAAATATGCATGTTTGCTCCATGTTCTGTTTCTTTGTTCTTGAATTCAAATCCAGTAGGTTGCCTGATCAAGATAACCCTTTATGAGTGTTGTCTGTTGCTGATGATTTTGTGTGTATTTTATTTCAGACTTGGGTTCTGGAGCAAGCAAAATACAGCAAGGTAACAAGTTTTATCTATTTCGACATTTTATTGTATTAAGTCCTAAATTGCTTAGTTCTGAAAAGTCTTATTATATATTTTGTTTTCAACTATATGTTTTCAGTAGCTGACCAAATTACCATTTTCCTTTTCAGGAAGCAATATCACAGTTCTATCGGTTTATTTGGAACCTCTTTTATGCCGAATATATCATATTTCCTGTTATATAGCCTGTAAAAGTTTTCTTCTCCCATTTTTGGTAGATAGTTATTTTTTTCCCTCTTAACTGTTTGTACGTTTTGTAATATTCCGTTTCCATGTGATTACACCCAAAGAGGTGAAAGGTTGTTTTTCCCCCTTTTTGGTAAGGTTCGAGCAAACAAGCTGTATGCATAGTAACTAAGACTTTTCGTTTCGAGTTACTTGGAAGAGTTTGTTTGATCCCTCTCTGAGATCTAAAACTTGAAAAGGAAAGTTAGTAGATAAATATCTTTCAGAACTTTATTGATGTCTTTTCTTTTTTGAATGAAAGTGTTCTTTTATTTCTGAATCATCGTATTGGAAGATTAATACATATATCTCTACATATGTATAATTAAGTTCATCATCCATTTTATGCCAAGTAACCACCATCATAAATTAGATATTTGCACTATTAGGTTTTTATGTTTGGAACATACTAAGATATAATGCAGTGTTATGATTATGTGTTGAGCATTCACTAAAGTGAACAGGCACAGACATGAGGATATCGGGTTGCCCGTTTTAATGATGATTTTTAACTACTAGCATGCTTATAATTGTCAAAAAGTATCCGGATCGGATATTTTAATAGGAGTGTAAAGAGAACTGGTAAAATGTGGATATGGTGTTTTTGCGTTCATTTTTATTTTTTATAATTTGACAAAGATTATGATGCGGATATTCATCTATCATAAAACCATTGCTGTACTCGTAAAATTGAGAACATATATGCTATGAATATCTATGAAAATGAATATACAAAAATGATATTCTATGAACATAATTATTCATGAGAAACTATGCAATAACATGTTATACAAATACATCAATCTATTAAAACCTTTCATGAATATGAATATCATTCTAATGAAATTCTAATGAATTGAGAAGTTTTTCTCAACAACTCTAAAGTGTTGTGGAGCTATTATACTTTACATTATTATCACCTTACTACTCATTGAATGTGAGAGTTTCCTGTGAATTTTATCCACATGAGGATTTGTTGGATATTCATATCAGGTTTTATTCAGATTTATATTAGTACTTGCATACAGATACAAATGCGATACTTATAAAAAGAAATTTGCAGTAGGATTTAAATTCGGTAATGATCCAAACCAGAATATGGTTGAATAATATTTCCCCTCTAAATTTTAACAATGATGCTACCCACTATTATGATAAATTTTAATTTTAATATTTACCATTACCCCAATATTGTACGTGAAAACCAGGTCTTAAATTATGAAAACACGTTGGGGCAAAACCACAGGTACCTAGCTTTTTTTTTTTTTTTAGTTTTAATAAGGTACCTAGCTAAAACACCAATATATTTCAAGCCTTGGCTGCTTAAAGTAAAACAATACAAAACTAATTATGGTAAGGAAAGCAAATAATGAACAATATCAAATAACCATTTAAAAGAAATTGCAATGTAGATTATTGGGACGTTGCTCATGATAATCCTCATTAACCCAAATAAAACTTACACCTGTTTAAATAATGAACATTTTACTAAGGAAGAATTTTGCATGAGATTTGTTCTTTTTTTCAAATTTACTTTTTATTTTCAGTTGGAGAATTATGATATTTTTATATTTTAAAGAAATAATAGCTCGATAATAAATAAAGGAGAAATTTTCAAAATGGACCATTTCATAAAAGTATTTTTCACTTTCAACCTACTCCCAAAGTAATTACCAGTTTCGACCTAGTTTCATCCACGTCAGCTGAAACTAGGTCGATTTAAAAAAATCGTCCAAAAACTCTACAGGATTGACAATCCTGTAGAGTTTAATGACTAAATTTTTATAGGAAAATGGTAATTTGGCCACAGTTCCTATTATTATATATCACATCAACTGAAACTAGGTTGATTGCACCGACTACACCTATTTTTCGTACTAAATCCTTCTCGCCCTTCGTCCATAGTACCTCTGATTCTTACGGAACGAGGTTGCCTTGCTTGTCTCTTATACTATGGAGGTAATAATCGTGGCCGACTATGCGTCCAACTTCGACTATCCTCTATCGGGTGAAAACACTCCTTGTACGTAAGTTGGGGCTGATTAGTTGAATACCACGTTGATCTGAATGACGATGTTTCTGCTCTCCGTTATGGGCCAATTGCAAAATACTTTGTATTCATGCTCATTATAATTGATCAATGTAAGTTGGTGTAATTCACTGATCAAACTCGTCAGAAGAGCATAATCTTATAACCATCAACGACATTCTCACCCTCCTTCGTATTTGGGTATATTATTATGATCATAGATAATTTTCCCATTATACGAACAAATAAGAACTACATGATCGTTCATTGTTACCTCTGGCAAATAAAGCAATTTTAGCATAAACCAATATTACAATATGTACATAAAATATAAAAATTAACTTCAACGCATTATTTAACCCTAACATCATTTATCCTAATCTAACACTAACTTTTACATCATAATATCTCAATTTTCCCAAAAAAACCATTTCAGATTACTAAAAAACTCACCATTTCAATTTCCTAACTTTAAAATAATTTTCCTAATTTTTCATTTCTCAATTACATACAAACTTCCAAAAAACCTAATACTAATCTGAAGTATAACTAAACAAGCTATTGGGGGATGAAATGGATGATAATTTGAGGAAAAATTAGGGAAAAAATATAAATTTTTGAAGAAATTATCAAAATTTATGTCAAAACCCTAGAAATTAACTCCGGCGTGATCATGGACAAAAGGTAGTCACCAGTGGGGGGAGATGGTCAGCGAAAGTGGTCAGAGATGGAATCGTGGTCGGAGTAGTTGGATGGGTAAAAAAAACCCTACATTTTGGTAGAGAGGGAGAGCAATCGAGAGGAGAGTGAGTGGATGTGAGCATGTGAACGGGAGAGAGAGATCGCGGTTGGTTTTATACTGCTAAAGTACACGGGATTCAGAATCCCATGAACTTTGAAAATTCCCCGAACCTAGTCCCGTGTTTTTTTAACAAAAGGTTGAATACTATAGAGGATTTTTGCAACCAAAGTTGATGGGATTGTCAATCCCATAGACTTTGGTAATTATGTACTTAATTATACGGGATTCAGAATCCGTATAGTTTAATGCGACGTTAAATTATACGGGATTGAATCCCATGAACTTTGAAAATTCCCGAACCTAGTCCGTGTTTTTAACAAAAGGTTGAATACTATAGAGGATTTTGCAACCAAAGTTGATGGGATTGTCAATCCCATAGACTTTGGTAATTATGTACTTAATTATACGGGATTGAATCCCATGAACTTTGAAAATTCCCGAACCTAGTCCCGTGTTTTTAACAAAAGGTTGAATACTATAGAGGATTTTGCAACCAAAGTTGATGGGATTGTCAATCCCATAGACTTTGGTAATTATGTACTTAATTATACGGGATTGAATCCCATGAACTTTGAAAATTCCCGAACCTAGTCCCGTGTTTTTAACAAAAGGTTGAATACTATAGAGGATTTTGCAACCAAAGTTGATGGGATTGTCAATCCCATAGACTTTGGTAATTATGTACTTAATTATACGGGATTGAATCCCATGAACTTTGAAAATTCCCGAACCTAGTCCGTGTTTTTAACAAAAGGTTGAATACTATAGAGGATTTTGCAACCAAAGTTGATGGGATTGTCAATCCCATAGACTTTGGTAATTATGTACTTAATTATACGGGATTGAATCCCATGAACTTTGAAAATTCCCGAACCTAGTCCGTGTTTTTAACAAAAGGTTGAATACTATAGAGGATTTTGCAACCAAAGTTGATGGGATTGTCAATCCCATAGACTTTGGTAATTATGTACTTAATTATACGGGATTGAATCCCATGAACTTTGAAAATTCCCGAACCTAGTCCCGTGTTTTTAACAAAAGGTTGAATACTATAGAGGATTTTGCAACCAAAGTTGATGGGATTGTCAATCCCATAGACTTTGGTAATTATGTACTTAATTATACGGGATTGAATCCCATGAACTTTGAAAATTCCCGAACCTAGTCCGTGTTTTTAACAAAAGGTTGAATACTATAGAGGATTTTGCAACCAAAGTTGATGGGATTGTCAATCCCATAGACTTTGGTAATTATGTACTTAATTATACGGGATTGAATCCGTATAGTTTAATGCGACGTTAAATTATACGGGATTGAATCCCATGAACTTTGAAAATTCCCGAACCTAGTCCCGTGTTTTTAACAAAAGGTTGAATACTATAGAGGATTTTGCAACCAAAGTTGATGGGATTGTCAATCCCATAGACTTTGGTAATTATGTACTTAATTATACGGGATTGAATCCCATGAACTTTGAAAATTCCCGAACCTAGTCCCGTGTTTTTAACAAAAGGTTGAATACTATAGAGGATTTTGCAACCAAAGTTGATGGGATTGTCAATCCCATAGACTTTGGTAATTATGTACTTAATTATACGGGATTGAATCCCATGAACTTTGAAAATTCCCGAACCTAGTCCCGTGTTTTTAACAAAAGGTTGAATACTATAGAGGATTTTGCAACCAAAGTTGATGGGATTGTCAATCCCATAGACTTTGGTAATTATGTACTTAATTATACGGGATTGAATCCCATGAACTTTGAAAATTCCCCGAACCTAGTCCCGTGTTTTTTTAACAAAAGGTTGAATACTATAGAGGATTTTTGCAACCAAAGTTGATGGGATTGTCAATCCCATAGACTTTGGTAATTATGTACTTAATTATACGGGATTCAGAATCCGTATAGTTTAATGCGACGTTAAATTATACGGGATTCTGAATCCCGTGTACTTTTTGAAAGATTTTTTTTAAAACCAACCTAATTTCAGCTAGTATGGTTGAAACGAGATCGAAATTGGTAAGGGGTCAGCTGAATGGCTGAAACTATGTCGAAATTCGTAATTAGATTGGGAGTTGGTCAATATTGATAAATACTTTTATGCAATGGTCTATTTTGAAAATTTTTAGATAAATAAATCCGAGACTGAAACTAGTAAAACTTACACCCGTAACTCCAGAAACCGGAAACGACACGTGCCCCTCGCCTTGCCCCCTCCGTCCGATGCCTCAAATCGAAACGCATTAAACAAAACCCGTCTCTTTTCCTACTTCCGGACCCAATTCCCCCTATTTTACTTCTCCGACGAGCATCCACTCGCTATCTCTCTCTCTTAAACCAAACCCTAATTCCTCTCCTTTCTCTTGAATCCCTCTAGTTCTCCGATCACCACGACACCAATGGGCACCACCGCGGGCGAGGAATCGACCTCCAGCGGCGGCGGCCAGTCCCGATCTCCGTCGAGCTCTGGCGCCCACCGCCACTACCTCGCGAAGACCGTCCTCAGGGGGAGCGCCGTCCTCCACGCCGTCTCTGGCCACATTCGCTCTCCCTCCACCCTCGACATCGTCTTCGGCAAGGTGAACATCCTCGATATTCGATCTGATCCCCCAAATTTCACCGATAAAATCTCTCCTTTTCGATCTTCATGCTTAGAACTGCAGTGTACTGGGAATTGACGCGTCTCGTTCCTAGTTGTTTATTACTCTCGACGTTTCTAGGTTTTCATAAATCAACATAATCTTCAAATTTATCCTCATCATTTCTTGCTGTGCTTATTTACTTATGGGAAAAAGGCGTGGATTGAACCCTTCATGAATTTGTGTGTTACTATTTTCTTCTCGTCATTTTATTTTGGACTCTTTGGGGGATGTAGTTTAATGCATCTCTCACTAGCAAAGGCTAGAAGTTGCTTGTGAAATTCGTAATTAGCAGCAAACTGTCACTTGAAATAATTGACTGCTACAAGAAGATACAACATTCTTGTTACTGGCGCAGTACGCACTTAACTCTGATGCTTAACATTTAACATACACCTTTGTCTGGGATAACTGCTCACAGGAAACATCATTAGAGTTGGTAGTGATTGGCGAAGATGGAATTGTAGAATCAGTCACTGAGCAGTCTGTATTCGGCATTATAAAGGATCTTGCCATCTTAAGATGGAATGAGGAATATCGTGAATCAACACCCCAGGTCTGTCACTTTATTCTGTTTGCCGATGTTGTCTTTCTTCTCCCTGAACCTTCAGTTTTGTAGGAGTTTGCTGATTAGATTGTAGAGTCTGCTAGTTTGTGTCTTATAATACTAGTTCTGTTTTGCAGACACAAGGGAAGGACCTTTTAGTCGTGATTTCAGATTCTGGAAAGCTCTCTTTTCTTACCTTTTGCTCTGAGATGCACAGGTTCAAATGGATATGGATTAGTCTTTGAGTTGTATATCACTTCTGATTGTCTCTCTCGGGCTCAGTAATCAGTGTGTACTATTTAAATTAGGTTCTTTGCTGTGACACATGTTCAGTTATCTGCTCCTGGGAATTCAAGACATCAACTTGGGAGAATGTTAGCTGTTGATCCTGCGTAAGTTGTGTAAATTGCTGTCTTTGATAGTATTTTTTTAGCAATGTTATAGATAAAGTCCTTCAAGGTTGATTCTTGCATTCCGGATAAAATTTTAAGTAAAAACCTGAGTTGATGATATCTCTTATGGCATATATGATTATCCTTGATAATACTGCTCAAGACCCAGGTTTCCTGGCAAACAGAAAACCATTTCATTCTGTTGGTTTTATAGAAATCCCCTAGTATTACCTAAACTTTGCCAGGAAAGTCCCTATATTATCACATCGGTCTGAAAACTCCTTGCCAGGGGGTTATCTATCAATTCCATCGTGCGTTCTGCCAAACCCAACAAAATGATGGGCAGAGGGGATGAGGGAGAGGAGGTTTCACTGGTTTATCCTAAAACTTACCTCTGCCAACAAATATTGTGAGCTTTTATTGAAATTAGCAATTCTACTCATGGGATAAAACTGAACACTTAAAATTTTGCATCTTTTGTGTCTGAATTCCATCAGAAATTAGTTGGACAGGGGTAACTAGCTGTGTCTAATAACATATGGTTTAAAGTATAGATATCAAATAATGCATATTATCATATATATGATTTAAAAGGCGTATAAGTATCAAAATAAATAGTTCTCTAGGAGATTTATGACATAGAACAATTTGTGTTTCTTTCTAGCTTCTACTGTGGATGGGGAGAAAATCAGTAAACTGGCTCTTTTATTAATAGTTTTCACCCAATTTTTATTGTTTGAGCTTGGATAATGATCTAGAATTCATGATTGAGAAGTAACTTCTACTACTGTGTTCCATATTTTAACTTCCTGTATTTAAAAGCATTTCTCTCCTTACAACAACAACAACAACAACAATAACAACAGAACCTTTATCCACAATTTTTGGGGTTGCCTACATGTATCTTCTTCATCTATTTATATTATGGGTCATTTCCTCCATTAACTATCAGCATGTCTTTCTCAATTGTTTCCAGCCAAATTATTCTAGGTCTACCTTTATCCTCTTTGCCCCATTATAACAGTGAACTGGACTCATGAAGTTTCATCCATTTGGAAATAAAACTTTCTCACCCGTATCTTCTTTTGCTCTAACTATCATATAAAGCATTTCCTATCCTGAGACAGGAATTTGAACAGCCTTTTACTTTCAGAATGTATTGAAGAAAAGGAAAAGGAGGTCACAGAATGCCAACTGCCAACATGGTTATTTAGTTATATGCTTCATATTTCAAGCTCCAGTTCCAAAAATCTCTCATCCCATTTGCTATTGTGATATATGCTCGAAGTTTCCAATATTTGTCTGTCCAGAATATCTGTAGACCCAAGTCTGTCTTTTCCCTACGTGAATAAGCTATCCTGGACATATAATTAGACCCACTGTTGTTCCTCTGAACAGCCAGTAAGCTTTTAGAATTCAAGTCACTCTAGCTATCTACCCCGTGGATAGCCGAACATCAAACATCAAGTGGAGGTGCATCTATGTGGTTGTACTTGTACCTTTATCAGTGCTTTACCTGCATGATTTTTTCGTCGCTTATGCTTCTGTTGTTTCTTTCCTTCATTTTTGTTGGACTTATGTCTGTTAGATTCTCAAGACAATCCTGGTGTTTGTGAACTTTGACAGTAAGTCTGATGTACATAATTTCCTAATTATTAGGATGCTTCTGTGTTCAGGTTGTTGAAAACATTCTATGTTTTCACAAACTACTGGAATCATCTCTGTTTTTTTATTTTAATTGGTTTAACTTTGCAACTACACAATTTTATTTGGCATCGAAAACGGGTTTATTTATTATCTTTATCTCTGAAAGTTGCATATATATATATATGTGTGTGTGTGTGTGTGTGTGTGTGTGTGTGTATTAATATTCTTAGATATTAGTTGCTGGTATCCCGTAAGCTATTCTTTCATTTGTTCAAATCTTTTTATTTTTTTACTGATGTGGCTAAACTTCCGGTCATTTCATTTTAGAGGCTGTTTTGTTGCTGTTAGTGCATACGATGATCGGATTGCTCTATTATCTGTGTCCAAGTCTGCCAGAAACAATATTGTTGATGAGGTGCGTTCCTGCAGTTGAGTTGATCAAGCATGCCTGAAATAATTGAGTGTCCATATTTTATGTAGCCAATTTTCTTATTTTCTAGATGTGGTCCATCTAATTTGTTAAAGTACTTATTTCAGATTTTGAAGATCTTCCCATGTCATAATTTCAGAAAATTTTCTACCCACCAGAAAATGAAGGAGAGACAAATGCTGTAAAGGAGACTTCAAGAGCTGATATTCGTGGTACAATTTGGAGCATGTGCTTTATTCCAAGTGAAGATAACAAAGGACATAACCCTATATTGGCAGTTTTAATGAACAGGTACAGTTTTCTGGTGTCATTTTAAGTATACTTTTAGTTCATATCATTGTCTTAAATTCCCTGATATATCGGCTAATATATCCTTTTGTAAGGCTTGCCACAAAATAATACGCCGTTAATATCCTTTACTGCTTTTTGGCAATTTTTGGATGACATATTCTCGATATGCCCGATATATTAGCCGATATCTCCTTTTATATGGGTTGTCATCGAGCAATATAGTTTTGCAAAATTTCTTTTGATGTTTTTAAACAAAATTTCAGGGTTTTTCTTGGATATTCTAGTAAGTTTTTCCCGTAGTAAGTTTAGTAAGTTTCTACAATTGGTTAGTGATCCTAAACATATATTCTATGTTACGTAGTTACCTCTATCGGACGCCGTGTACATGCCCGACATGTACCTGTACCAAAACTTCTTGGACACTTCTTAAATATATGCATACATTTTTCGGGCGTATACTCAGTTATACAAACATGTTTTAATTGAAAACACTCCTCATACACTTCTTGGATGTATATCCTACTCCTGCACTTCGTCTATTTCTTATATATTGATCTCATGTAAATGAAAAAATAATATTGATCTTCGTAAATTATCAACTTTAATATATATAAATATACATAACATACTTATACATAGTTGTGTCTCCATTACAACCCATTACCCATGCAACTTAGCATATATTGTTTACATTTTTGTATGCTTAGATTTCATTAAGTATGTTTAGAGTACATTTTAGGACATTATTATATATGCACATCATCGATATAGCACTCCGATATTTACTGCAATATTTCTCCTATATCCGCAATCCGATATGGATTTTAGCTGTCCAATATTTCTCCATTATCCGACATTTAAAACCTTGGTTCATGATGTTCTTGTTATACATACTATACAATGTCCTCCTTATACATTCTACAATCCTACTAGTCAGTTAAATGCTTCCCAATTTTCACTACAGAGAAGAGTTTCCTAATACAATATGTTGTAATGGCACCACAGGAAACCCATTGGCGAGAATCAAATAGTATTATTTGAATGGAATCTAAGCACACAAAGTGTCCATGTTATCTTTCGGTATTCAGAAGCTGGTCCTTTAGCACACCATATTTCGGCAGTTCCTCATCTTTCAGGCTTCACTTTGCTTTTCAGAATTGGTGATGTTCTTCTTATTGATATGAGAAACCCCCATGCTGTTTGTTCCATTTACAAAATGAATCTTGATTTAGACGCTGCAGTTGAAGAACAAAGTTCTTTTGAAGATCCCTGCAGAGGTTTGTTTGTTGATGATGAAGGTATGTCCAATGTGGCTTGTGCTTTGTTGGAATTGAGGGATTCTGGTGATGACGATCCCATGAACATTGATAGTGAAAGTGGAAAATCAGTTTCTACTTCGAAGTACATTGTTTCTTGGAGTTGGGAACCTGTTGGATCAACAAGTTCAAGGTTGATTTTTTGTTTGGACACAGGAGAACTGCATATACTTGAAATTTGTTCTGAAGTTGGGGGAGTCAGAGTTTTGTCTAACTGCGTCTACAAGGGTTCGCCTTGTAAGACGCTTCTTTGGGTTGAAAGTGGATTTATTGCTTGTCTTGTTGACATGGGAGATGGCATGATTTTTAAGTTGGAAGATGGAAGGTTGCTATACAGAAGTCCAATTCAGAATATAGCACCAATTTTGGATTTAGCTGTTGAGAATTTCCCTGATGAGAAGCAGAACCAAATGTTTGCCTGCTGTGGTATGAATCCTGAGGGATCAATAAGAATAATTCGAAATGGTATCAGTGTAGAGAAGCTTTTAAAGACTGCCTCTATTTATGAAGGGATAACTGGTACATGGACATTGAAGATGAAGAAAAGTGATGCTTATCATTCTTTTCTTGTTTTGTCTTTCGTCGAAGAAACCAGGGTACTTTCTGTTGGTTTGAGCTTTAATGATGTCACTGATGCTGCCGGTTTCCTGCCTGATGTCTCCACTGTGGCATGTGGCTTGGTGGCTGACAGATTGCTGCTGCAGATTCACAAGGCTGGGGTGAGACTTTGTTTACCTACAACATGCGGTCATCTTGAAGGAATTCCACTCTCTGCACCAGTTTGTAGTTCTTGGTATCCTGGTAACATGTCCATCAGTTTGGGTGCTGTTGGACATAATTTTTTCGTTGTGACTACTTCTAATCCTTGCTTCTTATTTGTTCTTGGTGTTAAACATATATCAGCATATCAGTATGAAATATATGAGATTCAACATGTGAAACTGCAGCATGAAGTATCTTGCATATCTATACCAAGAGAATGTATCGAACATGAACAATTAGCATCAAATTTAAATCTAGCACAAAAGGATCATCAAGTTGCTCTGCAGAATACAGTTGACAATGGTATTACTTTTCTGATTGGTACTCATAAGCCATCAGTAGAGGTCCTTTCGTTTGTATTTGGAGTAGGGTTAAGCGTCCTTGCAGTTGGAACTATTTCAATAAATAATGCTAGGAACTCCTGTCAGTGGCAGCATCCCTGAAAACGTGAGGCTTGTATCAGTGGACAGGCCCTATATTCTTGCTGGCTTGAGAAATGGAATGCTACTGTTATGAGTGGCCTGCAACCTCCTCGATTCCTCTAGCAGAACAGAACAGACAATTTGACTTTTTAACAAAATAGATGCTCCATTGCCACAAACGATGGCTTCTTTCTCCTTTGTTAATGTCAAGAAGAATGCTGAGAATTCTAAAACAGTTATTCTGCAATTGATAGCCATCCGTCGGATCGGGATAACTCCTGTAGTTTTGGTAGCCCTCCATGATTCCCTTGATGCAGATGTAATCATTCTCAGTGACAGGCCTTGGTTATTGCATTCTGCAAGACACAGTCTTGCTTATACTTCTATCTCATTTCGACCTGCCACTCATGTGACCCCCGTGTTTTCTGCTGATTGCCCCAAAGGAATTTTATTTGTTGCCGATAATAGTTTACATTTGGTAAGAGGCCTTGTTGATAAATCCATTTATGTTTCACTTTCTCATGGCAGTATTCTTTTCTTATCTGTCATGTTTTTCTGGTTGAAACTGAAACTGTTTCTGTTTTATCCATGTAAATTATAGATGGGAAAGCTGACCTAGTTACATTTGATATTTATTTGTGGAATCATAATTAGCTGTACTTTATCTTTAATTTATTCATTAGTAATTGCTCAATGAGCAACATTATTTAAGTTTTTCTGCTTGTACTTGTGTCTGCTTTATGTTTTAGTTTCAAGGCATATCTTCCAGTAGTTTGGACTTAAGAGAATCTGGGAGACAACATTATCTCATCTATTTTCAGAAGGCAAAGTACATGTAAAACTTGCCTTCTAATAAATTATCGATTTTGTATCAAAATCGTGGCCTTTAGGAATCTTGTGACACAAGTATCATAGGATATAACAGGATATATGTTTGGTAAATGCTTTTCTTGTTTAACCTCTTAGCAGTTATTGGAGGCGGTAGTGACCTCAACTTGCCCTCCTCTTGGGACATCTAGTAGTGGAGGGAGATTTAATGCAGAACTAATCATCCCCTCATCTTGCATTTAAACTTTTCTTCTAATAAAATATCTGATGTAGTATCAAAATCACGGCCTTGAATAATCTGGTGAGGACATGCTGAGAAAACCGGCTGATGTATCTGGTTTACACAAGTTTCATAGGATATAACAGGATATATGTTTGGTAAATGCTTTTCTTGTTTAACCTCTTAGCAGTTATTGGAGGCGGTAGTGACCTCAACTTGCCCTCCTCTTGGGACATCTAGTAGTGGAGGGAGATTTAATGCAGAACTAATCATCCCTCATCTTGCATTTAAACTTTTCTTCTAATAAAATATCTGATGTAGTATCAAAATCCGGCCTTGAATAATCTGGTGAGGACATGCTGAGAAAACCGGCTGATGTATCTGGTTTACACAAGTTTCATAGGATATAACAGGATATATGTTTGGTAAATGCTTTTCTTGTTTAACCTCTTAGCAGTTATTGGAGGCGGTAGTGACCTCAACTTGCCCTCCTCTTGGGACATCTAGTAGTGGAGGGAGATTTAATGCAGAACTAATCATCCCTCATCTTGCATTTAAACTTTTCTTCTAATAAAATATCTGATGTAGTATCAAAATCCGGCCTTGAATAATCTGGTGAGGACATGCTGAGAAAACCGGCTGATGTTCGTGGTACAATTTGGAGCATGTGCTTTATTCCAAGTGAAGATAACAAAGGACATAACCCTATATTGGCAGTTTTAATGAACAGGTACAGTTTTCTGGTGTCATTTTAAGTATACTTTTAGTTCATATCATTGTCTTAAATTCCCTGATATATCGGCTAATATATCCTTTTGTAAGGCTTGCCACAAAATAATACGCCGTTAATATCCTTTACTGCTTTTTGGCAATTTTTGGATGACATATTCTCGATATGCCCGATATATTAGCCGATATCTCCTTTTATATGGGTTGTCATCGAGCAATATAGTTTTGCAAAAATTTCTTTTGATGTTTTTTTAAACAAAAATTTCAGGGTTTTTCTTCGGATATTCTAGTAAGTTTTTTCCCCGTAGTAAGTTTAGTAAGTTTCTACAATTGGTTAGTGATCCTAAACATATATTCTATGTTACGTAGTTACCTCTATCGGACGCCGTGTACATGCCCGACATGTACCTGTACCAAAACTTCTTGGACACTTCTTAAATATATGCATACATTTTTCAGACGTATACTCAGTTATACAAACATGTTTTAATTGAAAACACTCCTCATACACTTCTTGGATGTATATCCTACTCCTGCACTTTACGTCTATTTCTTATATATTGATCTCATGTAAATGAAAAAATAATATTGATCTTACGTAAATTATCAACTTTAATATATATAAATATACATAACATACTTATACATAGTTGTGTCTCCGTACAACCCGTACCCATGCAACTTAGCATATATTGTTTACATTTTTGTATGCTTAGATTTCATTAAGTATGTTTAGAGTACATTTTAGGACATTATTATATATGCACATCATCTGATATAGCACTCCGATATTTACTGCATATCCTCGATATTTCTCCTATATCCGCAATCCGATATGGATTTTAGCTGTCCAATATTTCTCCATTATCCGACATTTAAAACCTTGGTTCATGATGTTCTTGTTATACATACTATACAATGTCCTCCTTATACATTCTACAATCCTACTAGTCAGTTAAATGCTTCCCAATTTTCACTACAGAGAAGAGTTTCCTAATACAATATGTTGTAATGGCACCACAGGAAACCCATTGGCGAGAATCAAATAGTATTATTTGAATGGAATCTAAGCACACAAAGTGTCCATGTTATCTTTCGGTATTCAGAAGCTGGTCCTTTAGCACACCATATTTCGGCAGTTCCTCATCTTTCAGGCTTCACTTTGCTTTTCAGAATTGGTGATGTTCTTCTTATTGATATGAGAAACCCCCATGCTGTTTGTTCCATTTACAAAATGAATCTTGATTTAGACGCTGCAGTTGAAGAACAAAGTTCTTTTGAAGATCCCTGCAGAGGTTTGTTTGTTGATGATGAAGGTATGTCCAATGTGGCTTGTGCTTTGTTGGAATTGAGGGATTCTGGTGATGACGATCCCATGAACATTGATAGTGAAAGTGGAAAATCAGTTTCTACTTCGAAGTACATTGTTTCTTGGAGTTGGGAACCTGTTGGATCAACAAGTTCAAGGTTGATTTTTTGTTTGGACACAGGAGAACTGCATATACTTGAAATTTGTTCTGAAGTTGGGGGAGTCAGAGTTTTGTCTAACTGCGTCTACAAGGGTTCGCCTTGTAAGACGCTTCTTTGGGTTGAAAGTGGATTTATTGCTTGTCTTGTTGACATGGGAGATGGCATGATTTTTAAGTTGGAAGATGGAAGGTTGCTATACAGAAGTCCAATTCAGAATATAGCACCAATTTTGGATTTAGCTGTTGAGAATTTCCCTGATGAGAAGCAGAACCAAATGTTTGCCTGCTGTGGTATGAATCCTGAGGGATCAATAAGAATAATTCGAAATGGTATCAGTGTAGAGAAGCTTTTAAAGACTGCCTCTATTTATGAAGGGATAACTGGTACATGGACATTGAAGATGAAGAAAAGTGATGCTTATCATTCTTTTCTTGTTTTGTCTTTCGTCGAAGAAACCAGGGTACTTTCTGTTGGTTTGAGCTTTAATGATGTCACTGATGCTGCCGGTTTCCTGCCTGATGTCTCCACTGTGGCATGTGGCTTGGTGGCTGACAGATTGCTGCTGCAGATTCACAAGGCTGGGGTGAGACTTTGTTTACCTACAACATGCGGTCATCTTGAAGGAATTCCACTCTCTGCACCAGTTTGTAGTTCTTGGTATCCTGGTAACATGTCCATCAGTTTGGGTGCTGTTGGACATAATTTTTTCGTTGTGACTACTTCTAATCCTTGCTTCTTATTTGTTCTTGGTGTTAAACATATATCAGCATATCAGTATGAAATATATGAGATTCAACATGTGAAACTGCAGCATGAAGTATCTTGCATATCTATACCAAGAGAATGTATCGAACATGAACAATTAGCATCAAATTTAAATCTAGCACAAAAGGATCATCAAGTTGCTCTGCAGAATACAGTTGACAATGGTATTACTTTTCTGATTGGTACTCATAAGCCATCAGTAGAGGTCCTTTCGTTTGTATTTGGAGTAGGGTTAAGCGTCCTTGCAGTTGGAACTATTTCAATAAATAATGCGCTAGGAACTCCTGTCAGTGGCAGCATCCCTGAAAACGTGAGGCTTGTATCAGTGGACAGGCCCTATATTCTTGCTGGCTTGAGAAATGGAATGCTACTTCGTTATGAGTGGCCTGCAACCTCCTCGATTCCTCTAGCAGAACAGAACAGACAATTTGACTTTTTTAACAAAATAGATGCTCCATTGCCACAAACGATGGCTTCTTTCTCCTTTGTTAATGTCAAGAAGAATGCTGAGAATTCTAAAACAGTTATTCTGCAATTGATAGCCATCCGTCGGATCGGGATAACTCCTGTAGTTTTGGTAGCCCTCCATGATTCCCTTGATGCAGATGTAATCATTCTCAGTGACAGGCCTTGGTTATTGCATTCTGCAAGACACAGTCTTGCTTATACTTCTATCTCATTTCGACCTGCCACTCATGTGACCCCCGTGTTTTCTGCTGATTGCCCCAAAGGAATTTTATTTGTTGCCGATAATAGTTTACATTTGGTAAGAGGCCTTGTTGATAAATCCATTTATGTTTCACTTTCTCATGGCAGTATTCTTTTCTTATCTGTCATGTTTTTCTGGTTGAAACTGAAACTGTTTCTGTTTTATCCATGTAAATTATAGATGGGAAAGCTGACCTAGTTACATTTGATATTTATTTGTGGAATCATAATTAGCTGTACTTTATCTTTAATTTATTCATTAGTAATTGCTCAATGAGCAACATTATTTAAGTTTTTCTGCTTGTACTTGTGTCTGCTTTATGTTTTAGTTTCAAGGCATATCTTCCAGTAGTTTGGACTTAAGAGAATCTGGGAGACAACATTATCTCATCTATTTTCAGAAGGCAAAGTACATGTAAAACTTGCCTTCTAATAAATTATCCGATTTTGTATCAAAATCGTGGCCTTTAGGAATCTTGTGACACAAGTATCATAGGATATAACAGGATATATGTTCGGTAAATGCTTTTCTTGTTTAACCTCTTAGCAGTTATTGGAGGCGGTAGTGACCTCAACTTGCCCTCCTCTTGGGACATCTAGTAGTGGAGGGAGATTTAATGCAGAACTAATCATCCCCTCATCTTGCATTTAAACTTTTCTTCTAATAAAATATCTGATGTAGTATCAAAATCACGGCCTTGAATAATCTGGTGAGGACATGCTGAGAAAACCGGCTGATGTATCTGGTTTACACAAGTTTCATAGGATATAACGGGATATATTGGGTAAATGTTTTTCTTGTTTGATCTCAGTAGTTATGGGAGATGGTTCTGACCTCAACTCGTCCTCTTATGGAACATCTAGTTGTGAAAGGATATTTAACGCAGAGCTAATCCTCTTCTCATCTTAATCTCTCTTGATCACCGTCTTAGGAACAAAGAAGGAATTATGTTAAATTTTATGGGGTATATTCCCATTGTATTGCATATGCCATAATTCGTACTTTGGATCCTTTACCACATCGGAACATGTGACATACCATATGTTAAGTGGTCTCATGTTTTATGCTTCTATGGGCTAACAGTGCGTGGCGTAGTTCCTTAAAACTTTTTTATAGGACCACAAACAAAGTTGATGCAGCCTAGCCTCGTCCATACTTGGATTGCTGCTGTATCAAGCTACGTCTCAAAATTGAAACTTATAGTAACCTTCTAGATATCATGGTAACATGTCCATCAGTTTGGGTGCTGTTGGACATAATTTTTCGTTGTGACTACTTCTAATCCTTGCTTCTTATTTGTTCTTGGTGTTAAACATATATCAGCATATCAGTATGAAATATATGAGATTCAACATGTGAAACTGCAGCATGAAGTATCTTGCATATCTATACCAAGAGAATGTATCGAACATGAACAATTAGCATCAAATTTAAATCTAGCACAAAAGGATCATCAAGTTGCTCTGCAGAATACAGTTGACAATGGTATTACTTTTCTGATTGGTACTCATAAGCCATCAGTAGAGGTCCTTTCGTTTGTATTTGGAGTAGGGTTAAGCGTCCTTGCAGTTGGAACTATTTCAATAAATAATGCGCTAGGAACTCCTGTCAGTGGCAGCATCCCTGAAAACGTGAGGCTTGTATCAGTGGACAGGCCCTATATTCTTGCTGGCTTGAGAAATGGAATGCTACTTCGTTATGAGTGGCCTGCAACCTCCTCGATTCCTCTAGCAGAACAGAACAGACAATTTGACTTTTTTAACAAAATAGATGCTCCATTGCCACAAACGATGGCTTCTTTCTCCTTTGTTAATGTCAAGAAGAATGCTGAGAATTCTAAAACAGTTATTCTGCAATTGATAGCCATCCGTCGGATCGGGATAACTCCTGTAGTTTTGGTAGCCCTCCATGATTCCCTTGATGCAGATGTAATCATTCTCAGTGACAGGCCTTGGTTATTGCATTCTGCAAGACACAGTCTTGCTTATACTTCTATCTCATTTCGACCTGCCACTCATGTGACCCCCGTGTTTTCTGCTGATTGCCCCAAAGGAATTTTATTTGTTGCCGATAATAGTTTACATTTGGTAAGAGGCCTTGTTGATAAATCCATTTATGTTTCACTTTCTCATGGCAGTATTCTTTTCTTATCTGTCATGTTTTTCTGGTTGAAACTGAAACTGTTTCTGTTTTATCCATGTAAATTATAGATGGGAAAGCTGACCTAGTTACATTTGATATTTATTTGTGGAATCATAATTAGCTGTACTTTATCTTTAATTTATTCATTAGTAATTGCTCAATGAGCAACATTATTTAAGTTTTTCTGCTTGTACTTGTGTCTGCTTTATGTTTTAGTTTCAAGGCATATCTTCCAGTAGTTTGGACTTAAGAGAATCTGGGAGACAACATTATCTCATCTATTTTCAGAAGGCAAAGTACATGTAAAACTTGCCTTCTAATAAATTATCCGATTTTGTATCAAAATCGTGGCCTTTAGGAATCTTGTGACACAAGTATCATAGGATATAACAGGATATATGTTTGGTAAATGCTTTTCTTGTTTAACCTCTTAGCAGTTATTGGAGGCGGTAGTGACCTCAACTTGCCCTCCTCTTGGGACATCTAGTAGTGGAGGGAGATTTAATGCAGAACTAATCATCCCCTCATCTTGCATTTAAACTTTTCTTCTAATAAAATATCTGATGTAGTATCAAAATCACGGCCTTGAATAATCTGGTGAGGACATGCTGAGAAAACGGCTGATGTATCTGGTTTACACAAGTTTCATAGGATATAACGGGATATATTGGGTAAATGTTTTTCTTGTTTGATCTCAGTAGTTATGGGAGATGGTTCTGACCTCAACTCGTCCTCTTATGGAACATCTAGTTGTGGAAGGATATTTAACGCAGAGCTAATCCTCTTCTCATCTTAATCTCTCTTGATCACCGTCTTAGGAACAAAGAAGGAATTATGTTAAATTTTATGGGGTATATTCCCATTGTATTGCATATGCCATAATTCGTACTTTGGATCCTTTACCACATCGGAACATGTGACATACCATATGTTAAGTGGTCTCATGTTTTATGCTTCTATGGGCTAACAGTGCGTGGCGTAGTTCCTTAAAACTTTTTTATAGGACCACAAACAAAGTTGATGCAGCCTAGCCTCGTCCATACTTGGATTGCTGCTGTATCAAGCTACGTCTCAAAATTGAAACTTATAGTAACCTTCTAGATATCATGAATGGCCATTTTGCAGGATGTTTTTTATATATATAAAGGCTACTGTCACATATTACTTTTTTTGGTTCTTAGGAGAACATGTATTTTTTAATGCAAAGAGAGGCTTAGCCGACATTATTATAAAAATGAATATTGAAACCTTTCGATTGAAATTTCTGTCTATATATACTATTAAATTGATTAAATTGCTTTTTATAATTAGATTTGTGAGTTAAATTTGGGGAAACATAATTTGGCTATTAAGAGATCTGGTCTAGTTGTTTGTTTGTTTGTTTGTTTTTTTTGCCAGCTCAAAAGGATCACTTCAGCTGCATTTTTCAATTGTATGTTCTCTAGTTCATTTGCTGTCATTTGAATCACATATAGCTGCCCAAGGTTGCTGAGGGTATTCACAGCTGTAGTGGGTAGCAATAACAGTAAAGAGCCATATTAATGTGTATTGGTAGTGTAATATTTTGATCAAAATATGATATTGAGACCATTGCATGTCAGATTCTTCAAATACTTCCAAGCTTACCAGGTCGCATATTAAAACAAATTGTCCCAAAATATTAGCTTCTACTAGAGCATTGTGGAATATAGGAAGGTCAATCTCTGGTCTCAGTTGCTCTTGGGTTTACAGCACGAAGCCATTTAACCTAAGCCGCTTAGAGATACTGCTGTCAGAGAATGTCAATTATGCCAGTCAACTTAATTTACCTACAATCCTATGAAGATGGTATTTACTGAAATAATGACCATTTTGTACTTCATATTGGCTATAAGAATTGATTAAGTGGCTAATTTTTGACCAGTAGGACTAATGCCATTTGTAAACTGTTCTTAACATTTCTCTATATCAAAGTTGCATACTATCTCAAGATTGCCTGTGATAACTATGTTTGTAACAGTGTATTTGTCTTGTTAGTACACTTTAGTACGATACAAATGTTTTAGTATCCTAAATTCAAATTGAGATATTGGCTATTGTTTTCGACTGGATGGGCTTATAGCTTATGGATTTTTATTGCAAGCTGTTATTCTTTCATCACAGCCTCTAATGTGTTTCATCAAAATAACTTTTAATGCTTTTTTTATTATTATAAATTCCTTTGCAGGTGGAGATGGTTCATGCTAAGAGACTTAATGTACAAAAGTTTTCGGTTGGAGGCACTCCGCGGAAGGTTTTATACCATCATGAAAATAAAACATTGCTGGTGATGAGGATAGGACTACCTGGGGATTGCTCATCAGATATATGTCGTGTAGATCCCTTAAGTGGCTCAGTGCTCTCAAAGTTCGTTTGTGAACCTGGAGAAACAGCAAAATGCATGCAAATTGTCAAGGTTGGAAATGAGGAGGTTTTAATTGTAGGAACTAGTCAAGTATGTGGGCGGATAGTCATGGCCAGTGGTGAAGCTGAGAGGTTAGCATGTCTGTAAATTATTTATATTCTACTTGTTTTTCCGTAAGAGCTAAAATATATGCTACTTTTACATATTTGATTAACCTTAAATATCAGGTCAGTTGTCACTTGTAAGTCTAAAATTCTATACAAATTTATGCAGTTATTTCCATTTTCTGACAATCTTGAATGATGGCTGTCAATAGTAATTTGTATATTTCATTTTGTATTTTTCTACTGCATTATTTTAAAAGCCATTTTCTCTAATTTTTGAAAGCCCTAAGATAGTCTTGTGACAAATAGGGTTAGCTGATTTCTATCTATTACTTAAAAGGGATTAGTTTAATCCCTGTTACATATTTTATTTATCATAGGTCGCTAATGGACCTGGTAAGGTCGCAATATTTTTGCCATTTTTGATATTAGAATCAACTAATAAGACTGCTTAATGCAACAGCACCAAAGGACGTCTTATTGTGTTAAGTCTGGAAAGTGCACAGAGATCCTCAGATAGCAGTTCACTGATGTTCAGCTCTAGTTTGAATTTACCTTCCCATATATCTTCTCCTTTTGGCGAAATTGTTGGGTACGCAACTGAACAGTTATCAAGCAGTAGTCTCTGCAGTAGCCCAGATGACATCAGCAGCGATGTGGTTAAACTTGAAGAAATGGAGGCGCGGCAGTTGCGGTTAATCTTTCAGGTTCAACTGCCTGGCGCCGTACTTTCTGTCTGTCCATACTTAGATCGTTATTTCTTGGCATCAGCTGGCAACATCGTACGTTATCCTTTTTATTTTTTAATTTTATGCAAGTTTGTTTTAGATGCCGCAATCCTGTTATGAAAAAGATCAGTAATATGGCTATTACTAATATTCATTTATTTCTATCTAGCAGACATGTTGAATTTAATAATACTGGAAACATAATTATGTATTTTGCATGTCAACTTGGATAACTTCTGGTTTTGCTGTCCATTTTATTTAATGTAGAATGTTGTTACTATCAGGTCAATGTATTTGGTTTTCTAAATGAGAACCCACAACGACTGAGAAAGTTTGCTACAGCAAAGACACGCTTTGCTATAACCTGTTTGGCTACGTATTTTACAAGAATTGCTGTTGGTGATTGTCGGGATGGCATCCTTTTCTACTCGTACCGTGAGGTATGATTATTTTGTCCTCCATGTCCCAATTTCTGCCAATGTATTCTGCTTTGTATTGTTAAATATATCCCGTAGATATTTTATCAAATAACAAGCAACACCGGTCTTATTTGTAGGATAATAGAAAATTAGAACAGATGTATTCTGATCCAGTACAAAGACTGGTTGCTGATTGTGCACTTGTGGATATGGACACTGTTGTAGTATCAGATCGCAGTGGGAACATCTCCGTTCTTTCCTGTGCAGATCATCTAGAAGGTGCATTATGCTTTCGAATTGTATGGGTTACCTGCTTATCTGATGCATGCTATTCTTGTTGATATGCAATTTAAAATTCGTCTTTATTTACATATGAAAGCAGGACTATCATATAAAATTTTAATGTCACCAATTCACTTATGATGTGTTTTCTTTTACTGACTTGTGTTTGTGGATGGAGGTATACAGCCTTAAAGCTTTCATGTGAAAGATCTTCCTATATATTTCCTTTCTATTTTGTTACTTTATGAGGTTTGTGCTTGTTTGTCTTTTTAAATTTGTCGATTACAATAACTAGTCGAAGATGGTTGGAGCTGTTGTCTTTCTCAGGCAGCAAGTTAATATATATGCCCACTGTTGTTTCTTTTTTCTGCTTCTTAAACTATGTTAGTTCTAGGTTAATGAGAAGTAAAACTTTGAAAATAGGGCATAAAGCAAGGTGGAAGGAGTGGCTCAATTGTCTGCCGGGCCACCTAGGAAGCTGCTTAAGCACCCATCACCTTAATGATAAACAAACCATCTGACCAAGAATCAATGATGTGTTTTGAGCGATGCTCTTAATTATTAGTAATAAGACTTGTGAATCATATTAAAGAAGAACAAGCAACAAAGTAAAAGGAATAAGAAGGGCTCAAAAGGACATATAACCTCGTCTGTGAAATAAAAGAGAAGTAGATGAGAACAGAATAATTGTGGTAAGAAATAGTGGTAGCTCAGACAATAAGCAGATGAAGAGTATTCAGATAACATGTTGACTTGAATCTTGCTAGTTTTCGGAGAAGGGTGGCTACAGTGGGCCATTAGTATGCACCCTTGATTAATGAACTGCATCCTTGTTATCTTTATCTTTCTTGTAACATTTTGTCATTGAGCATGAGTGGTGAATCAATTGGATGGTGTGTCCTTAAAATGTAAGGAGCAATGCAGATTGCATCATCTAAAGATCGTAACACAGACGTTTGAAATTTATGCAGTTTTCTTTTTTCCTTTTTTTCTTGTTTTTCTTAAGTTTATGCTTTGAAAGTTGTTTATTTAGTGAGGTAAGGGGTTTGCAGATTTAATATCACTGGCTAAGTTTGTTTACACAATTTGAGAATTGCCTCGAGTTCTATAGTTCTTTTGCATCCATGATGAGCGGCAATTTATCTGTCAGCTTTGTTATAAAATTTGCTTCCACTAAAGCTTGTTGGTTTGTGCTAAACCTTCAAATTTGAAGGATCTTATTACTGTTTGCTTTTCCCCTTGTTGCAGGTAGTGCAAACCCAGAGAAGAATCTAACACTAAACTGCTCATTTTACTTGGGAGAAACTATTATGGGCATTCATAAGGTAAAACTTGAACATTATCGTTGTTAGTATAATGCTGGTTGTGAAATGTTAAATGGTATTGAAAATCTTATAAAGATGGAAACTAAAAGATGATTACGTTGAGATTTATTTTAGTGTAAATAATTAATTAAAAGGGATACAAGGAAGGGAACAACATTTTCTTTGTTATTAAACTGTGTAGTATATTTATTCCAAATGTTTATTTTAAACATGTTTGTGCTTGAAAAGATAAGTATATGGGGGTAGGAGTGATATTTTGAAGGTCTCTGATGCGAAGGTATAGGTTTAGACATATCAGTCTTTCGGGTTCTAGTATGTTTGCCGTGCTTGCCTTGTCATTTTGATAAATTTTTGTATTGTAATTATCCTCCATCGGGTTCAGAAATTGTCTCTCCTTTCATTTTGGTTCACTTTGTGTAGAGTCAGATTTTTAACTTATTCAGTTATCATAACTTTCTTGCAGGGTTCGTTCTCATACAAACTTCCAGTTGATGATGTACCGAACAAGTGTAATGGTCTTGGAGATAGCATTTGAAGATTCATACAACAGTATGCGTGGCTGATGCGCTGCTCGAAGTGTGCTTGTTCTGATTCCCATTACAAGGTTGGTTCATTTTGATTTCCTGTTATATTTGCTGTCAGACTGCTTGTACTGTTATGGTTTACCAATTTTTCTACAGTAACTCCTCATGTTTGATTTCCTGCTATATTTGCCATCAGACTGCTTGCACTGTTATTGTTTGAATTTTTCTCCAGTAACTTCCTCATGTACTAGTCCTGTAGAATTATGAAGGCATCCAGTGGTTTTCTTCCTTACTGAATTTAGATCTCAATCAATTAATTCAAATTTTGTTAACATGCAGGGAAGAGTATGAACTGTTAGAAGCTGTACAAGCAAAACTTGTGCTTCATCCATTGACTTCTCCTCTGCTAGGAAACATCCATAAAGAGTTCGTGTGAAAGATCTTCCTATATATTTCCTTTCTATTTTGTTACTTTATGAGGTTTGTGCTTGTTTGTCTTTTTAAATTTGTCGATTACAATAACTAGTCGAAGATGGTTGGAGCTGTTGTCTTTCTCAGGCAGCAAGTTAATATATATGCCCACTGTTGTTTCTTTTTTCTGCTTCTTAAACTATGTTAGTTCTAGGTTAATGAGAAGTAAAACTTTGAAAATAGGGCATAAAGCAAGGTGGAAGGAGTGGCTCAATTGTCTGCCGGGCCACCTAGGAAGCTGCTTAAGCACCCATCACCTTAATGATAAACAAACCATCTGACCAAGAATCAATGATGTGTTTTGAGCGATGCTCTTAATTATTAGTAATAAGACTTGTGAATCATATTAAAGAAGAACAAGCAACAAAGTAAAAGGAATAAGAAGGGCTCAAAAGGACATATAACCTCGTCTGTGAAATAAAAGAGAAGTAGATGAGAACAGAATAATTGTGGTAAGAAATAGTGGTAGCTCAGACAATAAGCAGATGAAGAGTATTCAGATAACATGTTGACTTGAATCTTGCTAGTTTTCGGAGAAGGGTGGCTACAGTGGGCCATTAGTATGCACCCTTGATTAATGAACTGCATCCTTGTTATCTTTATCTTTCTTGTAACATTTTGTCATTGAGCATGAGTGGTGAATCAATTGGATGGTGTGTCCTTAAAATGTAAGGAGCAATGCAGATTGCATCATCTAAAGATCGTAACACAGACGTTTGAAATTTATGCAGTTTTCTTTTTTCCTTTTTTTCTTGTTTTTCTTAAGTTTATGCTTTGAAAGTTGTTTATTTAGTGAGGTAAGGGGTTTGCAGATTTAATATCACTGGCTAAGTTTGTTTACACAATTTGAGAATTGCCTCGAGTTCTATAGTTCTTTTGCATCCATGATGAACGGCAATTTATCTGTCAGCTTTTGTTATAAAATTTGCTTCCACTAAAGCTTGTTGGTTTGTGCTAAACCTTCAGAATTTCGAAGGATCTTATTACTGTTTGCTTTTTCCCCCCTTGTTGCAGGTAGTGCAAACCCAGAGAAGAATCTAACACTAAACTGCTCATTTTACTTGGGAGAAACTATTATGGGCATTCATAAGGTAAAAACTTGAACATTATCGTTGTTAGTATAATGCTGGTTGTGAAATGTTAAATGGTATTGAAAATCTTATAAAGATGGAAACTAAAAGATGATTACGTTGAGATTTATTTTAGTGTAAATAATTAATTAAAAGGGATACAAGGAAGGGAACAACATTTTCTTTGTTATTAAACTGTGTAGTATATTTATTCCAAATGTTTATTTTAAACATGTTTGTGCTTGAAAAGATAAGTATATGGGGGTAGGAGTGATATTTTGAAGGTCTCTGAATGCGAAGGTATAGGTTTAGACATATCAGTCTTTCGGGTTCTAGTATGTTTGCCGTGCTTGCCTTGTCATTTTGATAAATTTTTGTATTGTAATTATCCTCCATCGGGTTCAGAAATTGTCTCTCCTTTCATTTTGGTTCACTTTGTGTAGAGTCAGATTTTTAACTTATTCAGTTATCATAACTTTCTTGCAGGGTTCGTTCTCATACAAACTTCCAGTTGATGATGTACCGAACAAGTGTAATGGTCTTGGAGATAGCATTTGAAGATTCATACAACAGTATCGTGGCTGGTGCGCTGCTTTCGGAAGTGTGCTTGTTCTGATTCCCATTACAAGGTTGGTTCATTTTGATTTCCTGTTATATTTGCTGTCAGACTGCTTGTACTGTTATGGTTTACCAATTTTTCTACAGTAACTTCCTCATGTTTGATTTCCTGCTATATTTGCCATCAGACTGCTTGCACTGTTATTGTTTGCGAATTTTTCTCCAGTAACTTCCTCATGTACTAGTCCTGTAGAATTATGAAGGCATCCAGTGGTTTTCTTCCTTACTGAATTTAGATCTCAATCAATTAATTCAAATTTTGTTAACATGCAGGGAAGAGTATGAACTGTTAGAAGCTGTACAAGCAAAACTTGTGCTTCATCCATTGACGTCTCCTCTGCTAGGAAACATCCATAAAGAGTTCTGTGGGCGTGGACCACTGGTAAGCTATTCTCGCCAGTTTGAGTTTGTGTTATACAGTTATTAACTTGACATTGTTGGCCGTTAGTTATATGTAGTTGGGGAATGCTTTATCCCCCTTTTGGTAGCACGCGTTAGCCCCTTTTTTGCTGAAAAATTGTATCAAATTATTACCACATCAGTCATCAGATTGTTGCTGTCTGCTACATTCTTGTTCACTGCTTACTTTCCGGTTCATATATTTGCAGACTGCTTGTTTACTAGTTAATATATTTTTATGTTGATGCTTCCATTCCATTTTATCTGATGAAGATGGAATATTTGTTTATAAACTTTCAAACTAAATCTCTCGCTACTATTATTGAGAAAAAAGTCAAAAATATCTGACTAGATAAACTTTTGGAGAAGGTTTTCTGTAAACACCCATGTAATTTCTAATGTTGCTCACGTTATTTATTACCTTGCTGCTGTATTTGTGGGTCATCCACCATTCTGATGTCATCTTTAACACATTATTTCTTTTCTGTTCTTTTTCTTTTTTCTTTTCTTTTTTCTTTTTCGGTTTTCTTTTTTCTTTTGTGAGGTAAGGGGTTTGCAGATTTAATATCACTGGCTAAGTTTGTTTACACAATTTGAGAATTGCCTGAGTTCTATAGTTCTTTTGCATCCATGATGAACGGCAATTTATCTGTCAGCTTTTGTTATAAAATTTGCTTCCACTAAAGCTTGTTGGTTTGTGCTAAACCTTCAGAATTTCAAGGATCTTATTACTGTTTGCTTTTTCCCCTTGTTGCAGGTAGTGCAAACCCAGAGAAGAATCTAACACTAAACTGCTCATTTTACTTGGGAGAAACTATTATGGGCATTCATAAGGTAAAAACTTGAACATTATCGTTGTTAGTATAATGCTGGTTGTGAAATGTTAAATGGTATTCGAAAATCTTATAAAGATGGAAACTAAAAGATGATTACGTTGAGATTTATTTTAGTGTAAATAATTAATTAAAAGGGATACAAGGAAGGGAACAACATTTTCTTTGTTATTAAACTGTGTAGTATATTTATTCCAAATGTTTATTTTAAACATGTTTGTGCTTGAAAAGATAAGTATATGGGGGTAGGAGTGATATTTTGAAGGTCTCTGGTACGAAGGTATAGGTTTAGACATATCAGTCTTTCGGGTTCTAGTATGTTTGCCCGTGCTTGCCTTGTCATTTTGATAAATTTTTTGTATTGTAATTATCCTCCATCGGGTTCAGAAATTGTCTCTCCTTTCATTTTGGTTCACTTTGTGTAGAGTCAGATTTTTAACTTATTCAGTTATCATAACTTTCTTGCAGGGTTCGTTCTCATACAAACTTCCAGTTGATGATGTACCGAACAAGTGTAATGGTGCGGAGATAGCATTTGAAGATTCATACAACAGTATCGTGGCTGGTACGCTGCTCGGAAGTGTGCTTGTTCTGATTCCCATTACAAGGTTGGTTCATTTTGATTTCCTGTTATATTTGCTGTCAGACTGCTTGTACTGTTATGGTTTACCAATTTTTCTACAGTAATTTCCTCATGTTTGATTTCCTGCTATATTTGCCATCAGACTGCTTGCACTGTTATTGTTTGCGAATTTTTCTCCAGTAACTTCCTCATGTACTAGTCCTGTAGAATTATGAAGGCATCCAGTGGTTTTCTTCCTTACTGAATTTAGATCTCAATCAATTAATTCAAATTTTGTTAACATGCAGGGAAGAGTATGAACTGTTAGAAGCTGTACAAGCAAAACTTGTGCTTCATCCATTGACTTCTCCTCTGCTAGGAAACATCCATAAAGAGTTCTGTGGGCATGGACCACTGGTAAGCTATTCTCGCCAGTTTGAGTTTGTGTTATACAGTTATTAACTTGACATTGTTGGCCGTTAGTTATATGTAGTTGGGGAATGCTTTATCCCCTTTTGGTAGCAGCGTTAGCCCTTTTTGCTGAAAAATTGTATCAAATTATTACCACATCAGTCATCAGATTGTTGCTGTCTGCTACATTCTTGTTCACTGCTTACTTTCCGTTCATATATTTGCAGACTGCTTGTTTACTAGTTAATATATTTTTATGTTGATGCTTCCATTCCATTTTATCTGATGAAGATGGAATATTTGTTTATAAACTTTCAAACTAAATCTCTCGCTACTATTATTGAGAAAAAGTCAAAAATATCTGACTAGATAAACTTTTGGAGAAGGTTTTCTGTAAACACCCATGTAATTTCTAATGTTGCTCACGTTATTTATTACCTTGCTGCTGTATTTGTGGGTCATCCACCATTCTGATGTCATCTTTAACACATTATTTCTTTTCTGTTCTTTTTTCTTTTTCTTTTTCTTTTTCGTTTTTCTTTTTTTCTTTTGTTGGTGGATAACATCTTTAACACATTATTTCAATCCAGTTCTAGGTGTATGAATAATAACTTTTGGAATGTGGTCAAGCTGACTATCAAAACGATATAAAATTACTGAATAAGAAGGATGTGGTTTCATATTTGGGTTCTTCACTCTTAGTCCTCATATTAAGAAATTCTTGCAATGCAGGCAGGACCTACCATGCTTGATGGAAACTTGCTTGCCCAGTTCTTGAGCTGACAAGCATGCAGCAAGAAGACGTGGTTACATCATCATCTACTGCCCAAAGTTCTAGGGCCACAATACCAGATTCTTGCCATGCTTCTCCTCCTATTTCTGTCAGTGAGGTTGTTCGGGTGCTTGAAAGAGTTCATTATGCCCTTAACTAGAAGAATATCAGTGTTTATCACATTTTATATCGCAAGGTATTTTCAAGGGAGAAAGACACAACATGGTGGTGGTGGTGAGGTGCAATCAACAAATAATTTTGCATGAAATATGGACTTTTAGATAAGATGCATACAAGGAATGAGGTTACGGGACCTAAGCTGGAGAAAGTCTTAGTTAGATGTCTCGAATTTGTATCATGACTTTGATTTCTTTGCCGTAATGAATTTAATTGGTTTTATATGTGGACAATCCCGTCGTCCAAAATGCTCCAAGTTGTCATAAATAGATGTGTATTGTTTCATCTTTAATGAATGCGTATAGGGAGTGAAACTGAAATCAGGAATTTTTGCGACGACAGATCTGTTTTCTGACATGAAAGTTAGGCAGTAAAATAAAGATTAGCCCAGGTCCAGTTCGATAAAAGCTTGTTCTTCTTCAGGCCCAGTTTGATTTCCTGTTATATTTGCTGTCAGACTGCTTGTACTGTTATGGTTTACCAATTTTTCTACAGTAATTTCCTCATGTTTGATTTCCTGCTATATTTGCCATCAGACTGCTTGCACTGTTATTGTTTGAATTTTTCTCCAGTAACTTCCTCATGTACTAGTCCTGTAGAATTATGAAGGCATCCAGTGGTTTTCTTCCTTACTGAATTTAGATCTCAATCAATTAATTCAAATTTTGTTAACATGCAGGGAAGAGTATGAACTGTTAGAAGCTGTACAAGCAAAACTTGTGCTTCATCCATTGACTTCTCCTCTGCTAGGAAACATCCATAAAGAGTTCTGTGGGCGTGGACCACTGGTAAGCTATTCTCGCCAGTTTGAGTTTGTGTTATACAGTTATTAACTTGACATTGTTGGCCGTTAGTTATATGTAGTTGGGGAATGCTTTATCCCCCTTTTGGTAGCACGCGTTAGCCCCTTTTTTGCTGAAAAATTGTATCAAATTATTACCACATCAGTCATCAGATTGTTGCTGTCTGCTACATTCTTGTTCACTGCTTACTTTCCGGTTCATATATTTGCAGACTGCTTGTTTACTAGTTAATATATTTTTTATGTTGATGCTTCCATTCCATTTTATCTGATGAAGATGGAATATTTGTTTATAAACTTTCAAACTAAATCTCTCGCTACTATTATTGAGAAAAAGTCAAAAATATCTGACTAGATAAACTTTTGGAGAAGGTTTTCTGTAAACACCCATGTAATTTCTAATGTTGCTCACGTTATTTATTACCTTGCTGCTGTATTTGTGGGTCATCCACCATTCTGATGTCATCTTTAACACATTATTTCTTTTCTGTTCTTTTTTCTTTTTCTTTTTCTTTTTCTTTTTCGGTTTTCTTTTTTTCTTTTGTTGGTGGATAACATCTTTAACACATTATTTCAATCCAGTTCTAGGTGTATGAATAATAACTTTTGGAATGTGGTCAAGCTGACTATCAAAACGATATAAAATTACTGAATAAGAAGGATGTGGTTTCATATTTGGGTTCTTCACTCTTAGTCATATTAAGAAATTCTTGCAATGCAGGCAGGACCTACCATGCTTGATGGAAACTTGCTTGCCCAGTTCTTGGAGCTGACAAGCATGCAGCAAGAAGACGTGGTTACATCATCATCTACTGCCCAAAGTTCTAGGGCCACAATACCAGATTCTTGCCATGCTTCTCCTCCTATTTCTGTCAGTGAGGTTGTTCGGGTGCTTGAAAGAGTTCATTATGCCCTTAACTAGAAGAATATCAGTGTTTATCACATTTTATATCGCAAGGTATTTTCAAGGAGAAAGACACAACATGGTGGTGGTGGTGAGGTGCAATCAACAAATAATTTTGCATGAAATATGGACTTTTAGATAAGATGCATACAAGGAATGAGGTTACCGGGACCTAAGCTGGAGAAAGTCTTAGTTAGATGTCTCGAATTTGTATCATGACTTTGATTTCTTTGCCGTAATGAATTTAATTGGTTTTATATGTGGACAATCCCCGTCGTCCAAAATGCTCCAAGTTGTCATAAATAGATGTGTATTGTTTCATCTTTAATGAATGCGTATAGGGAGTGAAACTGAAATCAGGAATTTTTTGCGACGACAGATCTGTTTTCTGACATGAAAGTTAGGCAGTAAAATAAAGATTAGCCCAGGTCCAGTTCGATAAAAAGCTTGTTCTTCTTCAGGCCCAGTTTGATAACTGGGGAAAAAAAAAAAACCTCTCCTGTTTGTGTTTGATGACTAAATTAATTGGTATCACGACCACTGAGCAAGCATGACTGCAAGTTTATGTTGAACAAAATCAGTGGTGACGCTTGATTATTGCTATTTGAATTCTGTTTGTTTGGTTGATTCTGAATTGAGATTTGAGCTCGTTTTTTTTTTTTTTAATTAGATGAACAAGCATAAACACAACAAATCTTTGTTCATTAGGCTCAATGGAGGAAAAAACATAGCCTGTTTGAGTTTCACCTATTTAACATCCTGTAGGTATTAATTTGGACATTGTGGCTGGAAAAAAATAAAAATAAAAATCTTCGGATGGCTCAAATCTCAATTCAGAATCAACTAGCTGTGGAAGCTTGAAAATATAGACGCTGCTACGCGTATAGGATTATTAAGGCTACAGAGGCTCCAGTGCTGGTTTGTCAATGTATTCATAAAGGATGACTATATCCACGTTCCGAAGTTTAGATTAGCATTTTGCCCTGTAACAAACAGATCTATATGATCGCATTTTGATTCTGCTTTAAATTCCATGGTTTACTTATGCAGTATACATGGGAAGTGTCAAGGCAAAAAACCTGTGAGCTTAATTTGCATGCCGTTGTCATTTTCTTCCAACAGGTAGTTTGGTTAGACGTCATTAAGTCCCAAATATGGATTAGTTCCAACCCGGTACCCTGAAGTATGGTGTAACTACACGAATAATCCTGAAGTATTGTATCTACATGAGTAACCTTGAACATAAAGATTATAATTACATGAGTAACCCTGAGAGTTGTTTTTTTATCTAGGCTTTATGGTCATAGGCTTTATGACCACCCTTGTAGTTACAATTAGTAATCTCATAGTTGCTAGTAATCTCAGGATTACTGGTAGAGATCTGAAAACTATAGGGTCACACGTAGATAACGCCATTATACCCCAAGGTACTGGGTTGTAATTAATCCCTAAAATATTGCCACTATTAAATATCTTGATTTGATGTGTGCTCTTCATTAATTACACATATATCTGTTAAAGTTTCACGAGTAAAATCATTTCTTGTTTCTTAGGAAATTCTAAACGGGTGATAAAGTTGTAAGCAAAAGAATTTGTTGTCTCGTATGAGAAAGACTGTTACACATGATATTGTGAACCTTTAACTTCACAAACGCAATATAAACAAGTTGTTTAAAAGCCACGGGGGGGTTTTTTTTCCCTGTTTAAAACTGGTCCAAAATTTAACTTCACTGCTAACATTTGAGCTCCTTTGCTTCGTGTTCTTAGTAACCCACTCGAGCCCTTTTGTTCTGTGGAGACGATAAAAAATTGGAATGGGTGAAAGGTGAGAGAGTGGTGAGGGAGGGTTTTGGTACAGCAGGTGAGGGAGTGGCGTCGGTATGTACTCCTTAGGTAAAGGATTTGTACTCCTAATACTTGGGTGCCACAGCAGTTGGAATCAGTTTGTAGTCGAGTTAGCATTTCTTTGATTGAAATCTTGATAAGAAGAAGACATATTAGTGAATTGTGGAGGTTACAAGGATCTCAGGATGAGGCTGAAGGTTCAAGAAGATAAACTCAGCAATTCAAAGCTAATCAAGTCCAAACGAGCAAGCATCGAAAGCACATAAAACAGACTAAAAAAACACCGAAAAGTTCAAAACTTTCTTATATCATCAAGGGCGGATTCAAAAAGCTTTTCCTTTGAAGGCGATATAGTTATGCATATAAATTAGTAACCTTGCTGCTGTATTTGTGGGTCATCCACCATTCTGATGTCATCTTTAACACATTATTTCTTTTCTGTTCTTTTTCTTTTTCTTTTTCTTTTTCTTTTTCTTTTTCTTTTGTTGGTGGATAACATCTTTAACACATTATTTCAATCCAGTTCTAGGTGTATGAATAATAACTTTTGGAATGTGGTCAAGCTGACTATCAAAAGCGATATAAAATTACTGAATAAGAAGGATGTGGTTTCATATTTGGGTTCTTCACTCTTAGTCCTCATATTAAGAAATTCTTGCAATGCAGGCAGGACCTACCATGCTTGATGGAAACTTGCTTGCCCAGTTCTTGGAGCTGACAAGCATGCAGCAAGAAGACGTGGTTACATCATCATCTACTGCCCAAAGTTCTAGGGCCACAATACCAGATTCTTGCCATGCTTCTCCTCCTATTTCTGTCAGTGAGGTTGTTCGGGTGCTTGAAAGAGTTCATTATGCCCTTAACTAGAAGAATATCAGTGTTTATCACATTTTATATCGCAAGGTATTTTCAAGGGAGAAAGACACAACATGGTGGTGGTGGTGAGGTGCAATCAACAAATAATTTTGCATGAAATATGGACTTTTAGATAAGATGCATACAAGGAATGAGGTTACCGGGACCTAAGCTGGAGAAAGTCTTAGTTAGATGTCTCGAATTTGTATCATGACTTTGATTTCTTTGCCGTAATGAATTTAATTGGTTTTATATGTGGACAATCCCCGTCGTCCAAAATGCTCCAAGTTGTCATAAATAGATGTGTATTGTTTCATCTTTAATGAATGCGTATAGGGAGTGAAACTGAAATCAGGAATTTTTTGCGACGACAGATCTGTTTTCTGACATGAAAGTTAGGCAGTAAAATAAAGATTAGCCCAGGTCCAGTTCGATAAAAAGCTTGTTCTTCTTCAGGCCCAGTTTGATAACTGGGGGGAAAAAAACAAAAAAAAAACCTCTCCTGTTTGTGTTTGATGACTAAATTAATTGGTATCACGACCACTGAGCAAGCATGACTGCAAGTTTATGTTGAACAAAATCAGTGGTGACGCTTGATTATTGCTATTTGAATTCTGTTTGTTTGGTTGATTCTGAATTGAGATTTGAGCTCGTTTTTTTTTTTTTTAATTAGATGAACAAGCATAAACACAACAAATCTTTGTTCATTAGGCTCAATGGAGGAAAAAACATAGCCTGTTTGAGTTTCACCTATTTAACATCCTGTAGGTATTAATTTGGACATTGTGGCTGGAAAAAAATAAAAATAAAAATCTTCGGATGGCTCAAATCTCAATTCAGAATCAACTAGCTGTGGAAGCTTGAAAATATAGACGCTGCTACGCGTATAGGATTATTAAGGCTACAGAGGCTCCAGTGCTGGTTTGTCAATGTATTCATAAAGGATGACTATATCCACGTTCCGAAGTTTAGATTAGCATTTTGCCCTGTAACAAACAGATCTATATGATCGCATTTTGATTCTGCTTTAAATTCCATGGTTTACTTATGCAGTATACATGGGAAGTGTCAAGGCAAAAAACCTGTGAGCTTAATTTGCATGCCGTTGTCATTTTCTTCCAACAGGTAGTTTGGTTAGACGTCATTAAGTCCCAAATATGGATTAGTTCCAACCCGGTACCCTGAAGTATGGTGTAACTACACGAATAATCCTGAAGTATTGTATCTACATGAGTAACCTTGAACATAAAGATTATAATTACATGAGTAACCCTGAGAGTTGTTTTTTTATCTAGGCTTTATGGTCATAGGCTTTATGACCACCCTTGTAGTTACAATTAGTAATCTCATAGTTGCTAGTAATCTCAGGATTACTGGTAGAGATACGAAAACTATAGGGTCACCTGTGCGATAACGCCATTATACCCCAAGGTACTGGGTTGTAATTAATCCCTAAAATATTGCCACTATTAAATATCTTGATTTGATGTGTGCTCTTCATTAATTACACATATATCTGTTAAAGTTTCACGAGTAAAATCATTTCTTGTTTCTTAGGAAATTCTAAACGGGTGATAAAGTTGTAAGCAAAAGAATTTGTTGTCTCGTATGAGAAAGACTGTTACACATGATATTGTGAACCTTTAACTTCACAAACGCAATATAAACAAGTTGTTTAAAAGCCACGGGGGGGTTTTTTTTCCCTGTTTAAAACTGGTCCAAAATTTAACTTCACTGCTAACATTTGAGCTCCTTTGCTTCGTGTTCTTAGTAACCCACTCGAGCCCTTTTGTTCTGTGGAGACGATAAAAATTGGAATGGGTGAAAGGTGAGAGAGTGGTGAGGGAGGGTTTTGGTACAGCAGGTGAGGGAGTGGCGTCGGTATGTACTCCTTAGGTAAAGGATTTGTACTCCTAATACTTGGGTGCCACAGCAGTTGGAATCAGTTTGTAGTCGAGTTAGCATTTCTTTGATTGAAATCTTGATAAGAAGAAGACATATTAGTGAATTGTGGAGGTTACAAGGATCTCAGGATGAGGCTGAAGGTTCAAGAAGATAAACTCAGCAATTCAAAGCTAATCAAGTCCAAACGAGCAAGCATCGAAAGCACATAAAACAGACTAAAAAACACGAAAAGTTCAAAACTTTCTTATATCATCAAGGGCGGATTCAAAAGCTTTTCCTTTGAAGGCGATATAGTTATGCATATAAATTAGTAACTTATATTGTATAAATTTTAGCTAATTAAAAGCTTATTTATACAATAATCATAAAGATCTCAATACTAATATTTTTCATTATCATTTTCATATTAATACAGGATCAAGTTTTTCTTTTTATAAGAAAACTATCAAAGTACTACTAAAATCAAGCATTGATTTTCATAGTTGTTCTTTACGTAGTCTTATATTTCATGTAATTGGGGGCACCTATTAATATTCTATGGGGCACCCATGTGAATTTGTTACACATTAATAAAAATTCAAAAGTTGTATGGAGGCAAGGATGGATTCTTCATAATTGTTCTTTACATGGTCATTTAATTTGGGGCACCTATTAATATTCTATGGGGCACCCATGTGAATTTGTTACACATTAATAAAAATTCAAAAGTTGTATGGGGCAAGTACTCCCACAAGTCTCTATATAGATCCGTCCATGTATATCATCCATCTTTTTAATATTCTTATATTGTAAACAGGGGCAAAGATATGTGTAGAGGGTGGTGGCAAGTGACACCACCCTTTAGCTAAAAATAAAGTACTATATACTAGATTATATAAAATCTGACACCAATATAAAACTAAGCATTGAGTAATGACCCATTTAAGAAATATCGTGTATCTAACTAGTATATATATATTTAAGAAATAGTGTGTATCCAATTACAAGAGATTCCATGAAGAGACTATTTTCTACAATAAAAATTGTAAAAATTAACTGTGACATCAAATAGGAGATTAATGGATGAACACATCTTAGTAACTTGTATTGAAAGTGATGTATTTAGTAGTATTCTAATGAGGTTGTAATGCAACAATCCCAAAATATGAAGACTAGTAAGGGCCATTGTGATTATATTTAGTTAAATATATCTTTCATATCTCATTAAAGTTCCTAATTATCTCGGGATTACTTGGTAGAGATCTGAAAACTATAGGGTCACCTGCGATAACGCCATTATACCCCAAGGTACTGGGTTGTAATTAATCCCTAAAATATTGCCACTATTAAATATCTTGATTTGATGTGTGCTCTTCATTAATTACACATATATCTGTTAAAGTTTCACGAGTAAAATCATTTCTTGTTTCTTAGGAAATTCTAAACGGGTGATAAAGTTGTAAGCAAAAGAATTTGTTGTCTCGTATGAGAAAGACTGTTACACATGATATTGTGAACCTTTAACTTCACAAACGCAATATAAACAAGTTGTTTAAAAGCCACGGGGGTTTTTTTCCCTGTTTAAAACTGGTCCAAAATTTAACTTCACTGCTAACATTTGAGCTCCTTTGCTTCGTGTTCTTAGTAACCCACTCGAGCCCTTTTGTTCTGTGGAGACGATAAAAATTGGAATGGGTGAAAGGTGAGAGAGTGGTGAGGGAGGGTTTTGGTACAGCAGGTGAGGGAGTGGCGTCGGTATGTACTCCTTAGGTAAAGGATTTGTACTCCTAATACTTGGGTGCCACAGCAGTTGGAATCAGTTTGTAGTCGAGTTAGCATTTCTTTGATTGAAATCTTGATAAGAAGAAGACATATTAGTGAATTGTGGAGGTTACAAGGATCTCAGGATGAGGCTGAAGGTTCAAGAAGATAAACTCAGCAATTCAAAGCTAATCAAGTCCAAACGAGCAAGCATCGAAAGCACAAAAAACAGACTAAAAAAACACGGAAAAGTTCAAAACTTTCTTATATCATCAGGGGCGGATCCAAAAAGCTTTTCCATTGAAGGCACCGATATAGTTATGCATATAAATTAGTAACTTATATTGTATAAATTTTAGCTAATTAAAAGCTTATTTATACAATAATCATAAAGATCTCAATACTAATATTTTTCATTATCATTTTCATATTAATACATGATCAAGTTTTTCTTTTTATAAGAAAACTATCAAAGTACTACTAAAATCAAGCATTGATTTTTCATAGTTGTTCTTTACGTAGTCTTATATTTCATGTAATTGGGGGCACCTATTAATATTCTATGGGGCACCCATATGAATTTGTTACTCATTAATAAAAATTCAAAAGTTGTATGGAGGCAAGGATGGATTCTTCATAATTGTTCTTTACATGGTCATTTAATTTGGGGCACCTATTAATATTCTATGGGGCACCCATGTGAATTTGTTACACATTAATAAAAATTCAAAAGTTGTATGGGGCAAGTACTCCCACAAGTCTCTATATAGATCCGTCCATGTATATCATCCATCTTTTTAATATTCTTATATTGTAAACAGGGGCAAAGATATGTGTAGAGGTGGTGGCAAGTGACACCACCCTTTAGCTAAAAATAAAGTACTATATACTAGATTATATAAAATCTGACACCAATATAAAACTAAGCATTGAGTAATGACCCATTTAAGAAATATCGTGTATCTAACTAGTATATATATATTTAAGAAATAGTGTGTATCCAATTACAAGAGATTCCATGAAGAGACTATTTTCTACAATAAAATTGTAAAAATTAACTGTGACATCAAATAGGAGATTAATGGATGAACACATCTTAGTAACTTGTATTGAAAGTGATGTATTTAGTAGTATTCTAATGAGGTTGTAATGCAACAATCCCAAAATATGAAGACTAGTAAGGGCCATTGTGATTATATTTAGTTAAATATATCTTTCATATCTCATTAAAGTTCCTAATTATATTGACTATGAGAAAAGTTATCTGTCTTTTATGTATATTGTGAACCTTTAACTTCACAAACGCAATATAAACAAGTTGTTTAAAAGCCACGGGGGTTTTTTCCCTGTTTAAAACTGGTCCAAAATTTAACTTCACTGCTAACATTTGAGCTCCTTTGCTTCGTGTTCTTAGTAACCCACTCGAGCCCTTTTGTTCTGTGGAGACGATAAAAATTGGAATGGGTGAAAGGTGAGAGTGGTGAGGGAGGGTTTTGGTACAGCAGGTGAGGGAGTGGCGTCGGTATGTACTCCTTAGGTAAAGGATTTGTACTCCTAATACTTGGGTGCCACAGCAGTTGGAATCAGTTTGTAGTCGAGTTAGCATTTCTTTGATTGAAATCTTGATAAGAAGAAGACATATTAGTGAATTGTGGAGGTTACAAGGATCTCAGGATGAGGCTGAAGGTTCAAGAAGATAAACTCAGCAATTCAAAGCTAATCAAGTCCAAACGAGCAAGCATCGAAAGCACATAAAACAGACTAAAAACACGAAAAGTTCAAAACTTTCTTATATCATCAAGGGCGGATTCAAAAAGCTTTTCCTTTGAAGGCACTGATATAGTTATGCATATAAATTAGTAACTTATATTGTATAAATTTTAGCTAATTAAAAGCTTATTTATACAATAATCATAAAGATCTCAATACTAATATTTTTCATTATCATTTTCATATTAATACAGGATCAAGTTTTTCTTTTTATAAGAAAACTATCAAAGTACTACTAAAATCAAGCATTGATTTTTCATAGTTGTTCTTTATGTGGTCTTATATTTCATGTAATTGGGGGGCACCTATTAATATTCTATGGGGGCACCCATATGAATTTGTTACTCATTAATAAAAAATTCAAAAGTTGTATGGAGGCAAGGATGGATTCTTCATAATTGTTCTTTACATGGTCATTTAATTTGGGGCACCTATTAATATTCTATGGGGGCACCCATGTGAATTTGTTACACATTAATAAAAAATTCAAAAGTTGTATGGGGGCAAGTACTCCCACAAGTCTCTATATAGATCCGTCCATGTATATCATCCATCTTTTTTAATATTCTTATATTGTAAACAGGGGCAAAGATATGTGTAGAGGGTGGTGGCAAGTGACACCACCCTTTAGCTAAAAATAAAGTACTATATACTAGATTATATAAAATCTGACACCAATATAAAACTAAGCATTGAGTAATGACCCATTTAAGAAATATCGTATCTAACTAGTATATATATATTTAAGAAATAGTGTGTATCCAATTACAAGAGATTCCATGAAGAGACTATTTTCTACAATAAAATTGTAAAAATTAACTGTGACATCAAATAGGAGATTAATGGATGAACACATCTTAGTAACTTGTATTGAAAGTGATGTATTTAGTAGTATTCTAATGAGGTTGTAATGCAACAATCCCAAAATATGAAGACTAGTAAGGGCCATTGTGATTATATTTAGTTAAATATATCTTTCATATCTCATTAAAGTTCCTAATTATATTGACTATGAGAAAAGTTATCTGTCTTTTTATGTATATTGTGACACCACTGCTAAGAATTTCTGGCTCCGCCCCTTATTGTAAACCCACTAATTTTGAAGCTCCTCCTGTGAAACTAAAGCAATTTAGATCTCCAATGTTTCTTCACTTTCACTCTCCATAGGCCAAAATCATGGATAAGCCCAACCTTGGCTTTATCCTTTACCTTCTTCTGTTCTTTATCTTCTGGAAGTGCAAGTTATGAAATTAATGTTATTGGAGGCAGCAGCTCAATATTTGTCTTAAGCTTTTGTCTTCTTTTAACTTCAAATGTGTTGATTGGTTTTGATCGTCAATGAAGCTGTCACATGCAAAACTGTTAATTGTGGTGAAGGAATTTGCAATAGGAGGTAGACAAGCCCCCGTTCTTCTTCGAGTGTTAATATGGACTCGGCTCAAGGTATCGAATTTACCCACCATGTATAATTCCCAACTGTAAGTCTTCTCTTCTCAAGTTTGGAGTACTTCAAATTGTTGGGACAAACCCAGGGCCCAAAAATCTCAGAATCTCAGTCTCCAATTAAGAGAGATAAGAAAGAGAGAGCTAGAGAGAAAAAAATAGAGAGAGTATCTCTTTATAAAGAGAGATTGTAATCCTCCTAAATTTTTCCTCAATTAGCTAGAGAATTTGAAATGAAGGATTTAGGATCCGCAAACAAGATTCTAGGGATGCAAATTTACCGAGACAGAAATAATATGAAGTTTTGGCTTTCTCAGAAGAATTATTTGAAGAAAATCTTGCGGCGCTTCAACATGCAAGATTGTAAGCCAATTTCTACCCCACTTCCTGTTAATTTCAATTTATCCTCTAATATGTGTCCTAGCAGTGAAGAAGAGAGGATGGAGATGTCTCGAAAATCGTATGCATCAGTGAGAAGTTTGATGTTCGCGATGATTTGTACAAGACTAGACATTGCACAAGCAGTGGAGGGTTAGTCGATACATGGCGAATCTGGTAGAGACATTGGAATGTCAGAAAGAGGGTCCTAAGATACATTAAGGGCACCTCGGATGTTGCATTATGTTATGGGGATCTGATTTTATTGTCGTGGATATGTTGATTCGATTATGCGGTGATCGTGATAATAGCAAATCCACCACGTGCTATGTGTTTGCAATTCTGCTTTTGCGGTTGTTTGGTTTCAAACCGTACCAGCTACTTCAACAACGTAAGGTATATGTAGCAGCCTACAAGCTAGTAAAGAGGCGATATGGTTGAAGATGGTGTGAGGAACTCGCCATGAACAAAGAAGATTTCTATTTTGTGACAAATGAGTGCTTTGCATTTGACAAGAAACTTCATCAGCTTGTAAACACATTGAGCCTGGTATTAATTTCGCCGAGAAAGTGGAGAAGGAACTTGGATGCCTAAAAATCACACCAAAGATAACATAGCGCATTTTTGACAAAAGCCCTCAAGGCCGACAAGTTTGTTTGGTGTCGATCCTCTTGTGGCACGATGAAGACGTGAGCAACATGAAGATGGCAATATAGAAAGAATGGTGTGAAGATATGATTGATACTCAATCAAATCTTCAAGTGGAGAGATTGTTAAGCAAAGAATTGCTAATCAAATTTATTCGCTCTCTTCCAGAGACCTACCAACCGTAGACTCTCACCAACCGTCACTATAGCAAGATCAGAAAGCAAATCTCTAGCAACGGTGTTCACCTACCACAAACGCAGTTATAAATAGCCCCTGTGCTAAGTTCAAATCATCCCAAAATTCGAAACAACTCCTCCTCTGCATATAGAAGAGTGAGAGAAAATAATAGAGAGTATCTCCTTGTAAGAAGAGAGATTGTAATCTCCTAAGTTTTTCCTCATAGTGAATTCTTCTATCCTCTGCCAGGCTTTTACCCCAAATTCATTTAGGGGTTTTCCACGAAATCAGGTGTTCTTATTACTTCTTCAATATTTTACCGCACCTCGCTTCTATGGGCCTGGTTTTCCCAACACAAATGACTCACTGTTATTTCCTGATAAATTTTATTTTTTTCCCTTGTTTTATTTTTGAAATGAGCACAGCTTTCTCTTATTATTTCAATTAACTTCAATTGTAGAAGGTCTCGGCTAACATCAATTACCCTGCCAACGAACTCTCTAATGGTAAGTTCTCACCTCGGATGATTATTTGAAATAATGTAGTTATGCATTTGTTTTAAAGAAATTGTATTAAGGTTGTATCATAGATTACAATCATACATAAAATGGTCAAGAATTAGACTAATATTTTCATATTTTTCCGGATGTTTCCAGGTTAAGATCAGCGGATCCTCAATCTATATGTCGCATTTAAATTGAATACAATCCAGAATAATAATTGGTAAGTATCATATTCGGAATTTCCTCAAAACTAAGTATAATTCAAGTAGGCTTTCTCTCAGCTTCGAGGGTTCTAGACTTGCTTTACTACTGTATGAAACTTCTTGGGCATTTGCTGTAGTTGAGGAAAATCTGCACGATTTTATTCTGAATTCATTCTTTTGTATTGGTTTGATATGAAATACTTCGTTCTTTTGGTTAATTGGATTGTATAGGCATTGATATGTTAAGACTGCAAATTCGATCTCTTTTGAGGGTTTTTGCTTTTTGGCTGGATTTATTTGGTCGATTACATTAACTGTGTCATTCGGTTCTTACATTTCTCTTGTGTTGATCTCATAGTGCCAATTCTTGTCTTGATAAAATTTGATTAATTCTCATTTTGTTGTTTATTACGTGTCAAATGAAAGATTCAATCACCGATTCTATAGGGATGTTATGACTCAATGCCCGCAGTTTCTTATAAAGAATAACATAATGTCCTGACTTATTATGTGATTTTACGAACAAATAGGTTGGCAACCTTAGAATATTATTACTTAATCTTTCTTTCATTTCTTGATCTTAAGTTTCAACATGCAAGATTGTAAGCCAATTTCTACCCCACTTCTGTTAATTTCAATTTATCCTCTAATATGTGTCCTAGCGAAGAAGAGAGGATGGAGATGTCTCGAAAATCGTATGCATCAGTGAGAAGTTTGATGTTGCGATGATTTGTACAAGACTAGACATTGCACAAGCATGGGAGTGGTTAGTCGATACATGGCGAATCTGTAGAGAGCATTGGAATGTCAGAAAGAGGGTCCTAAGATACATTAAGGGCACCTCGATGTTGCATTATGTTATGGGGATCGATTTTATTGTCGTGGATATGTTGATTCGATTATGCGGTGATCGTGATAATAGCAAATCCACCACGTGCTATGTGTTTGCAATTCTGCTTTTGCGGTTGTTTGGTTTCAAACCGTACCAGCTACTTCAACAACGTAAGGTATATGTAGCAGCCTACAAGCTAGTAAAGAGGCGATATGGTTGAAGATGGTGTGAGGAACTCGCCATGAACAAAGAAGATTTCTATTTTGTGACAAATGAGTGCTTTGCATTTGACAAGAAACTTCATCAGCTTGTAAACACATTGAGCCTGGTATTAATTTCGCCGAGAAAGTGGAGAAGGAACTTGGATGCCTAAAAATCACACCAAAGATAACATAGCGATTTTTGACAAAAGCAATAACACGACAAGTTTGTTTGGTGTCGATCCTCTTGTGGCCTGATGAAGACGTGAGCAACATGAAGATGGCAATATAGAAAGAATGGTGTGAAGATATGATTGATACTCAATCAAATCTTCAAGTGGGAGATTGTTAGAAAAGCAGCAATTGCTACAGTAGCCGCATTTGCTACAGTACCTACCAACCGCAGACTCACCAACCGTCACTATAGCAGTACTGTAGCAAATACTGTAGCAACGGTGTTCACCTACCACAAACGCAGTTATAAATAGCCCCCAGGCGTTAAGTTCAAATCATCCCAAAAATTCCAGAAACAACTCCTCCTCTGCATATAGAAGAGTGAGAGAGAAAATAATAGAGAGAGTATCTCCTTGTAAGAAGAGAGATTGTAATCTCCTAAGTTTTTCCTCATAGTGAATTCTTCTATCCTTGCCCGTGGTTTTTACCCCAAATTCATTTAGGGGGTTTTCCACGTAAATCTGTGTGTTCTTTATTACTTCTTCAATATTTTACCGCACCTCGCTTCTATGGGCCTGGTTTTCCCAACACAAATGACTCACTGTTATTTCCTGATAAATTTTATTTTTTTTCCCCTTGTTTTATTTTTGAAATGAGCACAGCTTTCTCTTATTATTTCAATTAACTTCAATTGTAGAAGGTCTCGGCTAACATCAATTACCCTGCCAACGAACCTCTCTAATGGTAAGTTCTCACCTCGGATGATTATTTGAAATAATGTAGTTATGCATTTGTTTTTAAAGAAATTGTATTAAGGTTGTATCATAGATTACAATCATACATAAAAATGGTCAAGAATTAGACTAATATTTTCATATTTTTCCGGATGTTTCCAGGTTAAGATCAGCGGATCCTCAATCTATATGTCGCATTTAAATTGAATACAATCCAGAATAATAATTGGTAAGTATCATATTCGGAATTTCCTCAAAACTAAGTATAATTCAAGTAGGCTTTCTCTCAGCTTCGAGGGTTCTAGACTTGCTTTACTACTGTATGAAACTTCTTGGGCATTTGCTGTAGTTGAGGAAAATCTGCACGATTTTATTCTGAATTCATTCTTTTGTATTGGTTTGATATGAAATACTTCGTTCTTTTGGTTAATTGGATTGTATAGGCATTGATATGTTAAGACTGCAAATTCGATCTCTTTTGAGGGTTTTGCTTTTGGCTGGATTTATTTGGTCGATTACATTAACTGTGTCATTCGGTTCTTACATTTCTCTTGTGTTGATCTCATAGTGCCAATTCTTGTCTTGATAAAATTTGATTAATTCTCATTTTGTTGTTTATTACGTGTCAAATGAAAGATTCAATCACCGATTCTATAGGGATGTTATGACTCAATGCCCGCAGTTTCTTATAAAGAATAACATAATGTCCTGACTTATTATGTGATTTTACGAACAAATAGGTTGGCAACCTTAGAATATTATTACTTAATCTTTCTTTCATTTCTTGATCTTAAGTTTATCTTTTAAGCTTGTTTACATATACTCTGAGCCTGAGTACTTAATGTATGGGAAAGTAAGCAATGAGAGAAAGACTTGTATGCCTACGAAATTGTTTTACTTGAACTATTCCTCATCTACGATGATAACCCTAAAGGCCAAGAAAATTTGGTTATGCAGGTAATAAATCTATGAGTAAATTATGATACAAATAGCATAAAAATGATCCATACATCCAAATGAAAGGATGAGAGAAGGACAAATAATTAATATTGCCTTTGTTGCTAAGACCAAACCAACACTAGATAGAGACTTAAAAGAGTTCTTTAATGCCAATCTTGAAGAGAACTAATCAATTTCATAGTTGTCTCTCTCTTCATCTTAAGAGAAATAAAACGTAGACCTCAAATGACCTAGGTTCAAAGTAATAAATGCATAAACAACAAATTCAAGTTTTCCTGTCATTTTGTCTGATACATTTGTTTTCTTGTTCTCATATGAAACATGTACTTATACTTCTTTGAGGAGAAGCTGTAAATGGTGTTCACTACCACAGCAGTTATAAATAGCCCCAGTTAAGTTCAAATCATCCCAAAATTCGAAACAACTCCTCCTCCGCATATAGAAGAGTGAGAGAGAAAATAATAGAGAGAGTATCTCCTTGTAAGAAGAGAGATTGTAATCTCCTAAGTTTTTCCTCATAGTGAATTCTTCTATCCTTGCCCGTGGTTTTACCCAAATTCATTTAGGGGTTTTCAATTCACGTCAATGTTATATTCTTCATATTTTAATTTTATGACCCACTGCTTATTGGGCCAGGTTTGTCCAACACAATGACTCACTGTTATTTCCTGATAAATTTTATTTTTTCCCTTGTTTTATTTTTGAAATGAGCACAGCTTTCTCTTATTATTTCAATTAACTTCAATTGTAGAAGGTCTCGGCTAACATCAATTACCCTGCCAACGAACCTCTCTAATGGTAAGTTCTCACCTCGGATGATTATTTGAAATAATGTAGTTATGCATTTGTTTTAAAGAAATTGTATTAAGGTTGTATCATAGATTACAATCATACATAAAATGGTCAAGAATTAGACTAATATTTTCATATTTTTCCGGATGTTTCCAGGTTAAGATCAGCGGATCCTCAATCTATATGTCGCATTTAAATTGAATACAATCCAGAATAATAATTGGTAAGTATCATATTCGGAATTTCCTCAAAACTAAGTATAATTCAAGTAGGCTTTCTCTCAGCTTCGAGGGTTCTAGACTTGCTTTACTACTGTATGAAACTTCTTGGGCATTTGCTGTAGTTGAGGAAAATCTGCACGATTTTATTCTGAATTCATTCTTTTGTATTGGTTTGATATGAAATACTTCGTTCTTTTGGTTAATTGGATTGTATAGGCATTGATATGTTAAGACTGCAAATTCGATCTCTTTTGAGGGTTTTTGCTTTTTGGCTGGATTTATTTGGTCGATTACATTAATTGTGTCATTCGGTTCTTACATTTCTCGTGTTGATTTCATAGTGCCAATTCTTGTCTTGATAAAATTTGATTAATTCTCATTTTGTTGTTTATTACGTGTCAAATGAAAGATTCAATCACCGATTCTATAGGTATGTTATGACTCAATGCCCGCAGTTTCTTATAAAGAATAACATAATGTCCTGACTTATTATGTGATTTTACGAACAAATAGGTTGGCAACCTTAGAATATTATTACTTAATCTTTCTTTCATTTCTTGATCTTAAGTTTATCTTTTAAGCTTGTTTACATATACTCTGAGCCTGAGTACTTAATGTATGGGAAAGTAAGCAATGAGAGAAAGACTTGTATGCCTACGAAATTGTTTTACTTGAACTATTCCTCATCTACGATGATAACCCTAAAGGCCAAGAAAATTTGGTTATGCAGGTAATAAATCTATGAGTAAATTATGATACAAATAGCATAAAAAATGATCCATACATCCAAATGAAAGGATGAGAGAAGGACAAATAATTAATATTGCCTTTGTTGCTAAGACCAAACCAACACTAGATAGAGACTTAAAAGAGTTCTTTAATGCCAATCTTGAAGAGAACTAATCAATTTCATAGTTGTCTCTCTCTTCATCTTAAGAGAAATAAAACGTAGACCTCAAATGACCTAGGTTCAAAGTAATAAATGCATAAACAACAAATTCAAGTTTTCCTGTCATTTTGTCTGATACATTTGTTTTCTTGTTCTCATATGAAACATGTACTTATACTTCTTTGAGGAGAAGCTGTCATGGATAAATTCCAACAAATTCCAACACTGATGTATAACCCCCATTATGAGTTGGATTGCAAGGATTAAGAAGCATATTCATCTCCGACGTTTGGTGTGGAGGACGAGGATGCATCTAGAATTTGTTCTATATGGTTTGTATATATGTTTATTTATAACAGACTAAATCCTCATGCTTTCTAACTTAGATTTTGTTGCAAACAATGTGCATAAATACATTGTATCAAGACTGTTGCATGTTATTATCTTTTGAATAATGTCAAAATTATTTTCAATATTTATGATTACTGAAATGAAACCATGATCATGAAAAACATGTTACCAATTATTTAAACAGACTTTAATTCTTCTCTTGTATGTTTGGTAGTTAAAAATGAAAGACAAAGCAACGACAAAGGATTTGTCGACATACAAAAGATATTGTACTCAAAATTATATATTTTTTTCACGAAGAATGGGCAATATTTTACATACAGAAACATCAAACTAGGCAACTAAATCATATCACTCTTGTATGTTCTACACCCAAAAATGTCCCCAGGACTACACCAGGAACTAGTTATATCACAAAATTTTTACCTAGATAGGCAACCTATTGAACCCAAAAGAGAGAAGTAGAATACCAATTATATAATTTGCTGCGATTGTGTAACTCTGCCGAAACCTAAAACCTCCATAATCTACAACAAGCCTCGTTAGGCAATCATAATCTGGATAAGAAGTCTATTCCAGCAAGCTCATATCATGTTTCCATCCAAAGAGGGTAGAGATTGCAGATTATCATCCCTATGAAGCTAAAGATTTGATTCTTTATTCATCAAATCCAGTTGCACCCTTATTTTCATACCATTCTCTCTGCATACTATATTGCACTACAAGATTCATTGCAAACTCTCTGCATGTTCTATTGAACACCCAGGTTCATTTCAAGCTCTCAGCATATTCTATTGCTTTTCTCTTGACATGTTCAATCCTCTCTTCATCACCTTGTGACTTTTCGTAGTTGAGATACTTCTTGAATAAAAACTGCAAATCAGTTTTAAAAAATAATTAAAAGAAAATGATGAAAAAAAGTAAACTAATGAGAACATCAGAGCCTGTAGGAATGTTGTATTTCTAGGACATTCAACAGAAAGAAATAAGAAATACAGTATAGCATGTCAAGATAGGAAAAGTCAAATTTCGGGTATGAGCGCATTTGTCTACTAGTGTCTATAAATAAAGACATTTCAGATTCCAACACTGTTGTGTATTAAAAAAATGAAAAAAGATTTTGTACCTCAATTTTCCTTGGAGGAAGGCTTAAACAGGTTACCCTCTCAAATAATGCTCGAATGACTTCTGGATCGCCTAGTCGGATCTCCTGCATATACCACATATTTTTAGGGAATGAAAATCCTTTCAAATATGTGACATTAAAATTTGCATATAAATAGGGTTTTGGATAAATTACCTGATCAAGGTAAATACTCCAAAGATCTGTTCTCTTAGGATACTCCCGCAGTACACCTTCAAACATTGACCTACCTCGATCAGGTAAGCCACATTTAAACTCCAGAATTGCAGTCTGTGAGATAAATTTGATGTGTTTTTTGCGAGGAAGACTTAGAAGAGCACGGTTTATAATCGATTGAATTCCCTCTTTGCCTTGCTTCAAGAGGTTTTGCACACGATGCAACCAGATCTACAATTCAAAAGAGCATAAGACCTCTGCATACCATCTAAAGAAAACAATTTGAATACATAGCCACTTGCCTTGCATGAATTTTTGAATTTTTTGCCATTCTTTCAAGAAGATCTCCTGCCAGGTCATGCTGTCATGGATAAATTCCAACAAATTCCAACACTGATGTATAACCCCATTATGAGTTGGATTGCAAGGATTAAGAAGCATATTCATCTCCGACGTTTGGTGTGGAGGACGAGGATGCATCTAGAATTTGTTCTATATGGTTTGTATATATGTTTATTTATAACAGACTAAATCCTCATGCTTTCTAACTTAGATTTTGTTGCAAACAATGTGCATAAATACATTGTATCAAGACTGTTGCATGTTATTATCTTTTGAATAATGTCAAAATTATTTTCAATATTTATGATTACTGAAATGAAACCATGATCATGAAAAACATGTTACCAATTATTTAAACAGACTTTAATTCTTCTCTTGTATGTTTGGTAGTTAAAAATGAAAGACAAAGCAACGACAAAGGATTTGTCGACATACAAAAGATATTGTACTCAAAATTATATATTTTTTTCACGAAGAATGGGCAATATTTTACATACAGAAACATCAAACTAGGCAACTAAATCATATCACTCTTGTATGTTCTACACCCAAAAATGTCCCCAGGACTACACCAGGAACTAGTTATATCACAAAATTTTTACCTAGATAGGCAACCTATTGAACCCAAAGAGAGAAGTAGAATACCAATTATATAATTTGCTGCGATTGTGTAACTCTGCCGAAACCTAAAACCTCCATAATCTACAACAAGCCTCGTTAGGCAATCATAATCTGGATAAGAAGTCTATTCCAGCAAGCTCATATCATGTTTCCATCCAAAGAGGGTAGAGATTGCAGATTATCATCCCTATGAAGCTAAAGATTTGATTCTTTATTCATCAAATCCAGTTGCACCCTTATTTTCATACCATTCTCTCTGCATACTATATTGCACTACAAGATTCATTGCAAACTCTCTGCATGTTCTATTGAACACCCAGGTTCATTTCAAGCTCTCAGCATATTCTATTGCTTTTCTCTTGACATGTTCAATCCTCTCTTCATCACCTTGTGACTTTTCGTAGTTGAGATACTTCTTGAATAAAAACTGCAAATCAGTTTTAAAAATAATTAAAAGAAAATGATGAAAAAAGTAAACTAATGAGAACATCAGAGCCTGTAGGAATGTTGTATTTCTAGGACATTCAACAGAAAGAAATAAGAAATACAGTATAGCATGTCAAGATAGGAAAAGTCAAATTTCGGGTATGAGCGCATTTGTCTACTAGTGTCTATAAATAAAGACATTTCAGATTCCAACACTGTTGTGTATTAAAAAATGAAAAAGATTTTGTACCTCAATTTTCCTTGGAGGAAGGCTTAAACAGGTTACCCTCTCAAATAATGCTCGAATGACTTCTGGATCGCCTAGTCGGATCTCCTGCATATACCACATATTTTTAGGGAATGAAAATCCTTTCAAATATGTGACATTAAAATTTGCATATAAATAGGGTTTTGGATAAATTACCTGATCAAGGTAAATACTCCAAAGATCTGTTCTCTTAGGATACTCCCGCAGTACACCTTCAAACATTGACCTACCTCGATCAGGTAAGCCACATTTAAACTCCAGAATTGCAGTCTGTGAGATAAATTTGATGTGTTTTTTGCGAGGAAGACTTAGAAGAGCACGGTTTATAATCGATTGAATTCCCTCTTTGCCTTGCTTCAAGAGGTTTTGCACACGATGCAACCAGATCTACAATTCAAAAAGAGCATAAGACCTCTGCATACCATCTAAAGAGAAAACAATTTGAATACATAGCCACTTGCCTTGCATGAATTTTTGAATTTTTTTGCCATTCTTTCAAGAAGATCTCCTGCCAGGTCATGCTGTTCGGTCCTTTCGTACATCCCGAGCAGAGAGAAATGGAGTTTTTTGGGATCGCAGTATTGCAGCGCTCTTTGGAAGATTTTTCTAACAGACTCCTATATTTTTTGGGCGAATATAGTTTAATAAAGCTACAATTGTTTACTTTGCCAAATAAAACATCAAACAGACAACATACCTTGGGAGGATTTCCATATTGGTTCTCTAAATTAAAATAAGCTGTCCAAATATTCAGCTTTTCATTTTCTTCTCGGAAATTTATTGTTCTCAAAGCCCTTCAGAGAATAAAAAGGATATGTCAGAATATCAAAATTCAAGAAGAAAATTCAAGTTCTGACTAGCAATAATAATAAGTGATCCTTTTAATCGCTAAGAAATGCAGAAAATAGTGAATAAAAGCTATAATATTAATATAAATACAATTGTCAGGCAGAAAATTATTCACTGAAAGACAGCCCAAACAAGTACTCAAAACAAAATGTTTTCGAAGTCTATTCACGTTTGTTGCCCCAACCCAACCCAACCCCCACCCCACAAAAAAAAAACCAAAAAAACCCCCACACACAGACCCCTCCCCCCAAAACTGAGTGCACATTCTATCAGAACGCCCCGCACCGTGTGGGGTGTTCTGAGCCATTGAGATAACAAGTAGGGAAACAGTTTGGGTATTTTACTGCCCACCCTATGGCTCAGATCTCACCGCAGTGTGTGGTGTTTCTGATAGAATATGCACACTCCCCCAACCCAAAATAAATAAATAAATACAAATTCCGAACAGAAAAGGCGGAGAAAAAAACCAGAACACAGAGAAAGAAAAAGTTAATTTATTGTTCATGTTGGACCTCGCCTCTATACTAATATACAGATTTATATAGGGGAGAGAAGGAGAATTTCGACCAAACCCCTCTACAGGTTCCTTAAAGAGAAGAAAAAAAGAACTATGGTCTATGTAAATTAATTACTTAGCTAAAGAGTTGATCCATATCACTCATAGCTCTATTTCAAACTGAAGGTTGAGGGATATATGGTGCGTAAATTTGAGCCAAGATGAAAATTAAGGGATATATTGTGACCTAGAAGCGCAGGTTGTCGTAGAAGATAACTAACGATTCCAATAGTTTGGAGATACATATCATCGACTCCAGTTACAAGTTGATAAAATGGACTATTAAGAGATATTCGAGGCAAATCTTCTAACACTCAAATCCTATGTTATGATCAAGTTAAGTTGAGATATGAGCTAATATATAATATTAAAAAACTTCCTTGAAACATATTTACAGAATCCGATTCAGTTCTGGAGTGGGATGATTAACGGACGAATAAGGAGCTGTAGGCCTAATTAAAATCATTTGCAATGGCTCATCTAACTTGGAAGGTAACCATTAAATTTTTTAGAAATCAGTCCAGTCCAACGTGTATTAATTAAAAATAAGCAGCATGACTTTTATCTACCTAACTTCCTTTTCACTTCCTTCTGAAGATTAATCATAATGCAGAAACCAGAAACAGTTTTTTAAAACTGATTGGCCAAATAATACCTTTCAGCAATAGAGCGTGCCTTCTCAACATCTGCAAGTGACTCCATAAAGGCCATGTACTGCACCCAGACAAAACTGCTATTAGGGGAGCTCCTCACCAATTTTTCAAAATCTTCCTCTGTACGTGGTATATCCTTCTGTAAGATTCTCTCTTCAGCAGCGGTAATTTCAAGCTCTCTGTTTCAATGATTATGTGGTTTTTTTAATTAGTTCAGTAACACTTTATGCTTAATTAAACAGGAAAATCATAAGATATTAAGCATATGTACCTCTCTTCTTTTGCCTTCTTCCTTTCACGTCTATCACTCTTCTTCGCAACTAAGCTGTTCTGTCCAGTACTAACCTGCTTTTCACTTGCATCTTCCATGTCAGAACTGTCCGACTGATCAAGAGAAACCTGGAGAGGAAGGACTGAAGCCCTTGTCTGAACTTGTGAAAGAACTGCAGGGTCATCTTCGCAATTAAAAATCTCTTGGATTAGTGGCGAGTCGTCATGCTGTTGCATTGTAGGCAAAGAATCATACATAACTACAGGATCATCAGTAGTTTTGTCATTTTCAGAATGGCCAGATACAGTTTGTCCACGATTGGCATCACCAATGTAAGATTTCTTCATTCCCAATGATATGCGACGCCTTTCCTCATCAACCTGAAAACAGAAGTATGCACATGACATGTAATTTAGAGATAGGAGCATGCTGCGACAATATTGCAGGAAATAATAGAACTCCTGAAATTTCCGGATGACATAATCTACCCATATTTTTGCATAGTCAAATCAAGCAAGTAAACATTGCAACAAAATAAAAGGTCAAGTCCAAAACAGATATGAAGAGAACGATGTATAAGCCGGATAAATTCAAACTAACCTTTAGAACCTTTGCTACAACCCTTTCCCCAGCCTGATATTTGCCTTCAATATTATCAAGATGCTCATCGGACACTTCTGATATATGACAAAGACCAACCTGGTGTATGATAACACAAGAAAAAAATTACAGACTTTATAATTTGTTATTACGAGAAAGCAAATTAAAGATCAATTACCATGCTGGTATTATCAATTTTGATAAATAAACCGTATGGCTCAGTCCGCCTAATCAAGCCAGAAATCACATCTCCGACTTTCACATTGAGAAAAGAGCTTGTGTCTGATTTTACTCTTTGGCTTTCAGTGTCTTTCTTCAATGTTACATCGACTCTCTTTGATGAAGAATCCACAGATAAGACCCTGTCAAAGAAGGATTTTGACTTACATATAGGCAAGAGTTTCTTATTTAACTGGTTTACGAACTACAATTACCTGCCATGCACGAGTAATCCTACAGGAAACTCCTTCTCAGGGCTATCAATGTAATCATCAGACAAGTTTGACAAGAGGATTCGAGCATCAATCCTTCGAGAAAGCATAATGAAACATCCTTTTGAAGTAACATTCTTTACATAACCCTGCACATTTGAAGTGGTATGGCTTAATGGACGAACAACCATGTCTAAAAATATACATTCAAATATTAATAATGATTACACTTATCTACTACTTCTAACTTAAAAGCAAAAAAAAGTACTATTCATAATGCAGTAAATACCATTCTAGCTACAGTACAATTCATTAAATTAAAAATACTGTTTTTATACTACAGCAAAATTCTCAGCCTCAGCCATACTGATCGCATTTTTATGTTTTTTCCTCATAAGCACTGTTCATGTACATAAAACAATTATCGACTACTTCTAACTTAAAAGCAAAAAAGTACTATTCATAATACAGTAAACACCATTCTTGCCACAGTACAATTCATAAAATTAAAATTGATGAATTTAACATTTACCAGACATTTCACAAGTATCAATCTTTTTTGGCTCTATTATAGAAAATTGATAAAACTTGCTGATTGGTGTATTATTTTGTTAACTAGTTCAAAAATTCACTCTATAAATAATAATAATAAATTTATCGCTGGAGTTTTTATAAATAGTTATTTTTAATCATATTATCAATTTGCTGACAAATATACCTCGGTAAATAATACCCGCAGCAACGCGCGGGCATAATACTAGTCTATCATAAATTGGTAACTACATTAAATAATCTTTTCATACGTTCCTAAGAAAACTATACACGTTTCTAAACAGATGGCTAAAACGTCAAAGAAGGCAGTTTGTCTGGTTAACATACTGATTATCCTCACTTTTGCAAACATCAAATTCTCGTCTACATCCACGTCAAGTGATGCCAACCCTTGTGGGAAGCTACCACATAAAAGATAAAGTAAAAAAATAATGCCAACCAAAAAGATAAGCATAAACAGGGACTCCTAAACACAGTTATCAAACGAAACTTGGGAAAATAACCCGACTCACCAATCTTACCTTACTCAAGTGTGTTATTAATAGAAACTAAAATTTGACTATCAGGCTCATGTTACGCAAAGTACAATGATATAACAAGAGCAGCAACAAAAAGCCTTAATCATGCAGTTCTTCGCTATAAGCTGCGTAAGTCCATCCCACCATTCTGCTCCATTAAGACGCAATTTCTCAGACAGTTAAAGAGTCACAAGAGTCCTATACCACGAAATTACTGAAAGTATCTCTGAAAGAGTTTCAAAGCCTAGAGATTTGAAAAGGACAAAGACAGCAATCCCAAACTATAACTAGGAGAGTAGATATAGATCTAGTAGCATCTATACACATTTACAGCCATGTTAAGGAAAACTGTGTTAGACTCATCGGACATGAAAGAATACATTATCAAAGGAACATAATACTGTCTGTTCCAAAAAGAACTTACAGATCATGAGATATTAAATAAACGTCAGTTAAGCAAGTTTTTTTTCTCTCTAAGATATAAGACAAATAGCTAAAAAGTAGATAGAAGCCAAATTGAGATTTAACGAATGGAATCCCTTATAGTAGTGTTTCATGTGTCTTACATTAGACCCTATTCAGGCCAAAAAACAAGAAGTGAATGAAAGTATTAAACGTGAGTACTATCTTGCTCGTCTATGGCACTTCACAGTCTGCAGAAATTTTGAGGCTAACTTCTCGTTTGAATAGGCTTTTGAGTCTAATTTCTTGTTTGAATAGGCTTTTGAGTCTAAATTCTAAATTGGATAACTTAGACTGCATAACCTGAAAAGGGAGTTAGCTTTCCTTAAACTGCCTAGCACAATTAAATGGCAAATAGCCCTTTCTCATTCAATGCCACCAGTAGGATTCTAGCACTAACCAATAGAGGTTTAATGTAAAATTGACAAACTAATAATGACTAGACATTTGTGGGGGTGCTTTTCTCTCATTTTTATAATCCTACCAATGAAAGATAACTCAAAAGTCGTCACTGCAAATCCCTTAAACATAAATAGCCTTCAAAAGGTGATATGTGTTATACATTCTGAGAAAAGATAATATTCAATTATCCTAACAAATTAAGCATGATACTTTATATATAATATTATACAGCTCTAAAGAACATACTTGAGAAAACAACATTAAAATAAAGACAATAAGTACCTTGACTTCCATGTTTGGATGTAGATCTTCAATGTTTTCAAACCGTTCAAGTATTGAATCCCTGTGATACAAATATAGGTTCCTCAAAATTGCAACCAAAACAAAAGTTCATCATGAAAGCATAATTAGAAATTAAACTTAGTGCATCAGAAATAAAAAAATTTGAACCACAACATAAAGATGTTTTCAAAAAGATAACAGTCACCATAGAAAGAAGATATATATATATATATATATAGAAATACAAAAAATTGAACCACAACATAAAGATGTTCTCAAAAGATAACAGTCACCATAGAAAGAATATATATATATATATATATATATATATATATATATATATATATATATATATATATATATATATATATATATATATGTCAACAAAAATTCCACTTAATGTCGTCTAGACAAGGCACTTGATGTTCACTACATACCTAACATAAAATGCAATCTACATGAAACTGGTGGGATACTAGCTTTCATAAATGTGCAGACTTCTAGAATATATTCTTCAAATACTCTTTTGACAATTCACAGATGCATTTTGCACAGTTAACAGATAACACTGCATATATGTTCATTACTTTTCTTTTGAAAATTATCTAAAATGTCTTAGTTACAAAGATATCAAAATAGTACTCAGTAAACAGATTTATTAACAGTTCAGAATGTACTTCAACATATGAATAGTAAGATATATTAAGCTCTTTAGAATTTTTAGGGCACATTAATTTCTTTAGGATGTTTGCTAAGACATAAGGTAATAGACTTTAACAGAAAGATGAGATATTATAAGATTAAAACACAAGCATGCATGCAGAAAAATTTGTTAATACTACCATCAATGTAAGGAATTAAAGATTGTGATATATAGTCTTTTTGTCTACGTGCCGTAACTCGATTTTTTTCATGTCTCTGTACCTCTATTATGTCATATCCATGTCTATATGTCAGGGTTCAATATTCTTCACCATATGCATGTTTTTCCATCCCTCACTTGTGTGATCACACACAAACAGAAGAAAGAAGGGATAAACGAACAGGTAAAAGTTAGCAGATAGACACTCAAATCGTAAATCATAGCAGTCTTATAAGTTTTGTCATGAATTTTATATGATTTATTATTTGCAAATAAGACATATCAACTCAACATCAAACATCTCTTATGTTCTTCAGGAGTCAAATGTGGCTGAGCTCTTTATTCTTAATTGGGACTAGAAAGACATCGCTATCAGAAGTATTGGAGAAAACATACCAGAATATACATCATAAGGGGAGTTCAGATAAGTAACCAATAAGAATAGCAGGAAATGACTGGAAGATAAGATAATCTAATGGTTGCTGCACTAATCCGTAAGAAACTAAGAATACAAAACTGAACATAATGCAGTAGCAATAGATAGTGCAAGGTTTTAGTGCAGGATAAAGAGAACTGCTACCCACACCCAAAAAAAAAAGGGAAAAAATAAGAGGGAAGAAAAAAGAAAAAACCAATAGAATGATTCTTTAGGAACCAACTTAAAGTTAAAGTTCACCGGAAAAGTGTGTTGGGTCATCTATGGATGATTCACCCCCATTCATCTTGATTCACATACCTTAAATGCTCAAAAATTGACAGATCAAGTGACAAGAAAACTTTTTTCTCATGCATCAACTAGCATTAATTTCCTACGGACCCATAGTTTGAGATTGGTTTCAAAACGACCATTACCATCACATGCACATGCATATAAATGAATATGCACACACAAACAGGTGTATACACCAATAACGAGGTACAAATGCACACACATATACAAATGCAAGCATCCACGCTCATGCATGGACACAGATGCACATGCGCGCGCGCACACACACATGCCACATGCATAAATGTAGACATGCAAACAAGTGCATGCTCACACATGCATGCATGCTCGATGCACATGCCCAAACACATACACACCCATTTTCACGCATGTACACACACATATAAACACATGCACACCCACACACGTGCGCGCATGCACAGGGCAGACCAACACCAGTGCATGCATACCTGTACGCATGTAGAAATGCAAGCACACAAATAAGCATACACATGCGCATAAACTTTTGCATGCAAACACAAACATCCCAAAAATCTAGAACAATAGATCAAACAAACTTCATACCCTATATTTGTTTTGCGGGTATGGGTGATTAAAATTTTTGAAGGGTGAATAGCAACAATAAAAAATAGTACTGATAAGCCAATGGTGAACGTGTGGTGCAAAAATGCTAAACCTACCTTTTAGATTTAATTGAAACTGTGTACCCTAACTTACGCGTGCGCGCCAACATAAATAATCGTTAACAAAAGAAAAAATAACAGGTACCCAAAAGGAGTGCAACTCACATGCTGTCACTCCCGATGGTGGAGTTGATACCCATTAACGATGTACGCAAGGACAAATCAACATGAAGAAGTCCATCTGAAGATCGGCTTATTTCAAGGACCTTGCACTTAACAAATTGCCCTTCCTCATATCTGGACAGGGGATTAGATGCCCAAGTATCTAAAAGTTCAGTATAATGAACCCTACCATGACGATGAGGTCCAATCTGCACAACCAACCCACCAACACCAGGAAGTACTTTTTTAATTCTTCCCCCAATAAGATCCCCTTGCATAATATGCTCCAGACCGGTTGCATCAGAAACATTACTTTCTTCAATCTCTTTGGCTGAACTTTCACGATCAGCAAGTGAAGAAATGGATGGACTTAACCGCAACAACCTTTTTTCTTTATGCATACCTATAATACGGCCTTCCACAGCCCGTCCAACAGTATAGAGCTTTCCAAATTCCTGAAGTTCACTGGGCTCAGAAGAACTATCAAGAATATAAATATGGGCCCTGACATTCCGTGACACCGTTAACCACACCCATTCATTGTCAACCTTCGATACATATCCTCTGACAATATTTCCAACTGAGAAATTAAATTCTCCACTAATCGTTTGTGCTGACCCTGGATAGGAATCCATCAAAACCCATTAACCACTTAAATATTATCCACAGATGAATAAAAAGTAAAATACGAAAAGCCCTTAAAGCAAAAGATAACAGAAGCCAGCAAATAGGCTAAGAAGGTTTTATACTAAAAGTGAAATAGAAATGACCAAAACAAATGTAAAACTTGGAAAACCATATGATTCCACAAAAGTTGGTCGTCAAATTAAACAAGCACAACTTATAATGTACCAAAAGAATTTTCTGGTGATGACAAGGTGGGAAAATTGAGGAAAAGTGCATCAAGTACTAAAGAGAGCAGGGAATGGACTTATATACAAGGAAAATGACACATTTAACCTTGTGTACAAAATGGCTATTAAGGGACTCACCTTATTATATGTGATAATAATTACAGGTTCTAATTTCATCCACAGTAAACTCAACTTCAAGTTTCGTGCAAGCCAAGGACAAAATTTAAAGCATTATTAAGCAACTTGAAGCATGTAGGACATTTAATGCGGGACTATCCTGAAGTTAGCGACTGCTACAGGTAACAGAATATATTAGATTGCCAACAGCACTCACGCCAGAGGATCTGTTGATTTCCTTGGAAAGATGGAAAAACAACCAGTTATGAGCTCAAATAGTTGTTAAAAGATCTACAGTAGCTACCCCAAGTAGCTATCACTGGTTAGTAGGACCACTTGATTGATGTAAAGTGAAATAAAGTCAAATAAAATCACAATTGCAGAATAAAGGGACCTGACAAGGTCAGGTTGTAGAGATCGACTCCTTCTAAGCAATCAGACAAGTTTGTAAGGTTACATGAACATAAAGGGACATCAAGAAAATAACTAAAGGAAATTACTAGATGGAAATGCTTTTATAGATGGGGAAAGGTTGAAGGTTGCTACTAAGAGAATCAAACAGTTTACGTAGTGGTTTCAAGTTTATAATTAAGGTAATAGTTAAGAAATCTGAAAAAGGCTAGGGTCAAAGAAATTAATACCTGAAAGAATAGAGGGTCTAAGAGACAGTTCCCATTCATACCCTTTTCCCTTCTTTCCAGATTGCGCCTTTGAAACAATACGTGCCTTTACAAGTTGCCCAATCCTAAATTTACTTAATGTATTGTCCAAAGAATGACCATCATCGGCAACCTACTCAAGAGAAAATATAATTTCAGCTAAACCAAATAACTAAGAAATGCACAATGCATTCTAGAAATAGAAAACTAATACACAACCGATTCGGAAAAAAGCAGACACCTCAGTAATATGAACTCTTCCATGAAGTCCGTTACCAAATTTCACAACAAGTTCAAGAGGCTTTATGTCAATAACCTGGACCAGAATATTCAATGAATAAATTCAGTTTTTACAACTACAAGGTATTCTACATCGATCACCTAATCAAAGAAATGAATTTCACCTCTGCATCAACAAGTGACCCCACAACATAGCTTGATGTTTTCTTGGCTCTTTTAGAACTAGAAGTCTCTAAAACTTCGGTAGAACACTTAAGTAGAAGCAGAAGCCTGCCAAATGAGTCGGGGCTTGGAAGTTCCCCAACAGTGGCAACAAGGCTGTAGAACGAAATAAAAACAATGCAATATAAGTCAAAGTGCAAGTACACACATCAATGTAATACACAATGACAATAAAGTACAAGAGCTGGTGGAAATAAGATGGGAGTCAATCTATATAACATACAAATTATGCAGCAAACCCGTGCCCTCATAAACTGGAGACACAAAGCAGAATAAAAAACCATGGAACAAAAGTAACTTAGAAGATATCTAACTTGGTCCTTTTTTGAGTGTCTGTGGTGGTTGCGTTAAAGAGTTCAGAACTTAGTTAAGGATATAGGAGTTGTGATGACCATCAAGAAACAATTAGGACAAAGTAAGGATTTCATTTACATCCCAAGAAATGTCTTTCGTTTTCGAACAATAGGTTAGTTGCAGATAGACCCTCTGTATTATTGTTAAATTGAACTTACTACCCCTGTAGTTGTGTTCCTGCAGATAGAATACCTGAGTGAAATTTTTTTGTCAATTTTCAGGTGGTCTATCTGCAACAATAACTTTTCACTTTTGGGGTCTATCAGCAACATTAGAACTCTTTCAAGGGGTCTATCTGCAACAACAGAACTACAGGGGTAGCAAGTTCAATTTGGTGATAGTAAAGGGGGCCTATCTGCAATCTATCCCAAAACAATTATTATTATACAAGCAGCCATGCTATGAATCAGGGGAACCATGCCTTGGCCTCATTGCCAGCAATTCCATGGTATCCACAAATATGATAGGGTCTGAGACTCTGAAAAGCATAAGTGGACAGCAAGCAATTAAACAACTGAAGTGCTGCCAAGTGCCAACAACCATAATATGAGAAGAGAAAATAGTAAAACGTTGGATTTGGCTCAATTATTAAACAATAATCATATATGGGTGATATATGACCCATTATTAAGCAAGGGAAATTACAGGAAAGGATTCAAAAGGTTATTCAGACACCTTAACAATTGAAAATATAGCTAATTAATGTTTTAGAATTTCAAAACAGGGGATAAAAATATTATTGGCAAAGAATGAATCAATTCATGTGAAAATTACAGAACAAACTTCTATGAGCATATTGTTTTAAAAACATTATGCAGGATTAGAACAATAAAAGCGTCTAGACAAATAACTATGTTGAATAAAAAGATCATGAGGAAAAAACACTACCCATATACTGAGCTAGAAAAACTGAAATAACCTCACATAAAGTGCATCTGTAATTACTTTGCAAATATAGCCATAGGAGAAAATAAACAAAGTTATCTACTTCACCTTTGTCCATAGTGGAAGTGCCTTGGAGAAAGCTTTTGAGTGTTGTAATCAAACAGAGAAGCATATCCTATAGCATAATTATGCTCTGGAATTGAAAGCACCTGCATTGAAAAGTCCAAATGGATTTGAAATGACTTTCAAGGGAAACAAGGAATGCACCTGTTCCAACCGAGCTAAATCCATTATTACTCCTAATTATTACCAAGTAATTCTCTTTCACAATTTCCACAATTGTATTTACTGTCTGCTGCAACTCCAAGTCTGTAGACCTATCTCTTCTGCGCTTCTAAAAAATAATGATAAAAAATAGATCAGTTTGAGCAAACAAACTATAATTTCCACAATTAAGACCATGAAACATCTGTATTCAATGCATCTACAGAGAAAGAAAAACTCAAGTCCCCCCACATGAATAGGCATGATTGCATTCATGACCGCATTATACATGTAAGATTAGGTATGCAGTAAAAGAAGGTGAAGTATAAGACTAATCAAGTTATAACCATTCCCACACGGCAATCAACCAAATTAATTAGACATGTCATAATTTATACAGTGGGAACAAAAAGTATAGGGCGCATCTTTACCCTCTCATGTTCCCTTTTTAAACACTCACGGACAAGATTGAGACAAACATTCTACTGCAACCATATATATGTAGCATAGAAAGAGACAAACCTTTTTAGAGGAAAGATTCTTAGATGCCCCAATATTGGCACAGTCAACTAACTCTGTCTTGAGAGATAAATCAACAAGACCTTCGGATTTGGCTATGTCCAGAACAAAAGCTTTAACAACAGAACCCTTTTCCAAGTGACTTCCACCCACTGCAGAACAGAAAGTGACTTAAGTTTCTTCTTGAAAAATAGAAAGAAAACTAACTTCTCAACAACTTTTGAGACATGAATACTTACAATGTTGATTTGCAATAAAGCCTACAACATCAGGATGATCCTTGAAGCTCAGCACAGACCCAAAATCTTTCATCTCTTGAACCTCCCCTTCAACCACAGCACCAATATTAAAACTTTCCAACCATCTCAAATCAGAATTTTTGGCATCTGAAATTTGCAGTTTTGCTATCTGCATAGCAAGGGGGGAAAAGATTTTTAAGAGAAAGCAAGAAACATATTGAACATAGAATAGTGGAGTTTCAGAGAGAATATAAAGAGAAAAGGTTAAATCTAGCCCGGACCTTTTCCTCCATTAAAAAGTAGCTCCGGATAAATGACACATCTGTTGAAAAGCATAAGGACTGCTTCAAGGACAGTTTTATCCGGCCAGTTTCACTATTAACCTATACATTGAAAGAAGTAAAGTTACTAAACTGTCAAAGAATTGAACAAGAGTAATCAAGGAAAAGAAACATGCAGTAGCAAGTATATGCTGAGCTCACATTGAGGATATAACTGCGAACTGATTGACCGACAGAGAAAGCGTCCGAAAGATTATCAATTTTTTCATCAGCAACCTTTTAAGCAAGCACTAAAAGTTAAGCTGGAAACAAGGGAGTGAAGGAAAGACATCTGTGGGTAATTTTTTTTTAAAAAAAGACTACCTACTTTATATTTGGGAGAGAATCCTGTCAAGCGCCCAAGAAATCGAACAAAGCAACCAGTCTCAATTACATTGCAGATATACCCCTAATAAATCAACATTAAAGATTTCTCGTTATAATCAATTTTAAGGGTTCTCTAATAAAATCAACAATTAAAGATCTCCACTATAATAACCGATATAGAAGCAAAATTTTGTTATAATACCCAACAAAAGTGGGAGGGAAGGAGGTAGGGAGGGAGAGTCTTACATGGAGAACAGATAATGGACGTATCTGCGAAACATCTGATGGAATCTCTTGCAAAGAACAAAGAAGCGAGTATTTGGCTGAAAGGACTAAATTCTGGCCTTCAATATCTGCAAAACAAGTCTAATAAAAGTCAGCAGAAGGATAACATTGCTCGTAGGACGAAAGTAAAACATGTTCAGATCAGATATTAAACAAGCCATTTAAAGCATAGACATGCATAGCTGAGATTCCTTATAAACCAAAAGTACACACATGACAGGAGTTAATAATGAGCATGACATCACCAATAAGAATCTAGACATCATTTTTCTATTAAGTGTTGCACAACAGAAACAGGAAATCATAGAGCAACATGATCACCAGGGAATCTAAAGTTTGAAAATGGTAATTAGAGAAGTCATAGGAAACAATAGCAGCAATCCCTTGCAAATTTATCTCAAATAATACGAAATCAATTATCTGCACTATAAAATGGGAATCAAATGAAAAGTAAATGGTCAACATGATAGAAAGAAAAGCATACCCAGCACCAAAAGCTGATCAAACTTGTATCCAGGCCTTAACGAAGATTTGAACATTATGGCTTGCCCTAGGGAACACATTTCCCATTCAGTATGGATGTAAAAAGTAATACTAACAAAGATTATTGACAAGAAAAGTACCTCGGTGGTCCGTTAAATGCTCGTCAGGTATCATCCCCTTCATGTAAACAGCATTATCCACATGTAAAATAACTCCTGAAGCAGTGAGACGTTCGACAATGCCAGAAACAACACTGCCGATCTTGGTAACATCATCCTGACAAACCCTATCAAAAAAGGAGTGTCAGATATCATAAAACTTTTGAAATGTACTAGTGCACTGAAGAAGGTCAAATCAAATCCATGAATTGGCTTAATAATGTATTATGATAAATTACGTTTGCATGTTTCATGATAAGCCTATCTATCATATATGGTATCCTGACACTTCACCATGGTGGTGGGTTTTAATTCTTTTACTTCATATAAGTACTGACAATAAAATGGTGTGATGAGAAAATTATCGGGAGACGGCATAACTTCATGCAAACTGTCAATCAACTGAGTGCATTTTAACATACACATGTTAATCTCTGGTCATTAAAAAAGGGTGACAACTTCTTTCCTACACAAACAGCTGATGCATATATTTATGAACTTATAATTAAAGAACAATGAATAACGTTGGTTCTTTATTTTAATGACCCAGCTGGAAATCCTGCATAAAGAATCTCATCTTACAACCTCGTTTATTTGTAACACAATCCATACAAATTATATAAATAATAGTGAAATTTTAGGCAACTCCTAAACAGTCCACAACAATTATAGTTGACTCATAAAATTTAGGCAACGCCAGATGTCAAACAATACATCCATTTAAGTGTAGCAGTCCTCAAAACTCTTCTGATACTTTCTATAAATTCTGATTACCGAACAAACTTAATATTTATCACCAGCTGATTTAGCAGTCAATAAGCAACAACCAAATCTCTTACCATCATACGTATAAAGAATCAAATGCTCTTTAATTTAAAAAGTATAAACCCTAAAATGATTATAGAACATAGGCTTGGAATGAAGAGTCCAATGATATCTTATTTCCAGGAAACCCCATGAATATTACAAGTGGAAATTATCTTTACTCATCAGGAAACTAAAAACATCAAAGTTAACCCATGCCCGCATGGGTGGGTGTGTTACTGGTGTATCCCTGTGTGTGTTTGTGTGTGTGTGTGTGTGTGAGGGGTAGAGAGAGACCTTTTAGGAGATATCACAAAACTGAGGTTGATATTATGGGAAGCAACAACTGAACTGATTATCCTACATTTGACAACTTGTCCAACATGATATACAGCATCTGCCTCACTTCCAGGATCCAACGCAAGCTCCGATCTGGTTAAAGAAAAGGGGATAAATATCATAAAATGAAATGTCAATAATAAATAAAATAACATAAAATCCTGAGGAACTAATTATGCAGTAATTTAATATCTCCATAAATATGTTTTGATAGTTCAAATTGTCCAGAGTTAAAAAATGTTGCACTTTTTTTACTAAGGTTCACTTCTTCCACACAAAAAAAAGTTGCACTTTGCAGATGAGATCTATGGATTCCAGAATATTAGAAAAAGATGTGATCAGTCTAAAGGCGGTATACAGTAAGTGGCTAAACTAAATTTTTTTTCTTTAGAATATAGAGACTAAAAGCTAAAGAAATAAGCATGTATAGGCTAGGAGGGGCTAATCGAAGGCGCATCAATATGATTTACTTATAGCAGACAATAACAATAATACAAACCAGAAAAAATGGGGATGTGCACAAGAGATTCTCATTAATGGATCAAATCAGCTTGGAGCACACAAGTTAAATAGTTAAGTGGTAGTAGGTAAAACCCTTATGAACTCACAGGATTAAGGAAACTTTGCAAAACAAGTACATTTCTCCCCAGATAAACCTCGCATGCAGGTAAGTAAGAAACGCTGAATTTTTTAAGCATGAAAGTAAGCATTCCAGTACATACTTTCACCTTTGTAACGTCTATAAAAGAGAATTAGGTGGGCCAAATGGTAGAAAAGTGATAAACATACTTTTGAAAAACTCAAGTCTAGTAAGTATTAGCTCAATAGGGCTGCCTGCTTGTGGGAATGGATAACGGGATAGTCATCCACAAGGGTTCATTTCAAATATCTCAACCCTGCAAGAGAACCAGGATGGGGTCATCTTCAGCTCAATTCCCATGGAGACTCCAGAAATGCTTCAGATGCCAATAAGTGAATATAGACAATAATGACACATGAAAAGATCAGGGAAACCCTTCATCAAGGTGCACAGACCATGGATTGACAGGAGATAAAGGGGATTGAATCCCCTGAGTGTCATTGAAACCTCATCCCAGGGAAAGATGGATCCTCATTGAGAGAAAAGGAAGCATCATTATCACTACAACAGTTGGTGGATTCAAGATGCTTGTTGCCCCTAACATGGACTTTAAAACTAGAATATGAGTTTGACCAAAACCCAAAATGTGTAACATGCTTCTTGCCCTTAATATGGGAGTGCATCCTCTTGGACTGGCAGCATATTTACTTTTGTACTGAATTAGCAAACACGCATACAGCAATGCGGATTATATTTAAGCTTGTAATATTTGCAAAGACACTTCTCCATTGCAAGATCAGAAAATAACTAGTTGATAATATCTAGTCTAGATTAATAAGAAATGCTTGATTACATAGAAGTACTTTTTCTTAACAGGAGAAAAGTGCTGGACAAATGAGCTCCAAAGTTATATAACAGTAAGTGTTTTTACAATATTAAAGACAGAATCATCAGAAAGCGAGTGCATTATGCCAAAGTAAACACGAGCCAAACCTGTGGGCAAAACCCTGTACTCCATTGTAAAATTTCACAAAGCACCCATGCTTTTCAATCTTGGTAATCCATCCATGAGTAATTAATCCTTCAGTAGCATCAGCATAGGAAGCTAAAATGTTCAGCTTCGATTTCACCTAAGAAGAAGCGGGATTGTATATGGACTTAGAATAGACTTAAAAACCTTTGGTCAGCTTAGATTTCACGTAAGAACAAGAGGCATAAGTATATTTTGACTTATAATACAGTAGAAATCTTTGGTGACCATATAAAAAATTATCAACGAAATTGAACAAAAATCATAGAGAACTAAACGATTAAATGGCAGAAATATACTAGAGTTTTCTTATGTGTGACAGTAATTCGCTTCGATTTGCAACCAAGCACGCGAAACGGTAACTCAGCTCCAACCTGAACATCAAACAAGGAAAAAAAGAACTTTAGGGCATGCTTCTAGAATTATTCAATGCAATTGGGAATACTAACCTTTTCAGAACAATATATCTATTGTAAATCTGAAAAGAATGAGAAAAACCTTAAATTTCTTAGGAGGTTTCATGATGTCAAGTTCTGACATATGCGGAAGAGGACAAAGTGCCTTTATACCACTAGCAAATTGTACAATTGCACCAAAATTCTCCACAGCGATGACCTTAGCTTTCAGTAACATTCCAGGCTTAACATCTGAATGAGTAAAAACAGAACCTTCAAAAGCACTACCCTGCAAGCAGATTAGGCTGTTAAACGTAAAGATTTAACAAAAAGCAGCTAATGCTAACACTTGCCTGGATATGACAATTATAAAAGTAATGAATACCTTTAAGGTGCCCATTGCCAGTCCTTCAAGATGCTTGATTCCAGTAACACGAACACGAACTTCACTGCCTTCCCTAAACTTCTTCTCAAGCTTCAGACCTTCCTCGTCAGCTACATCAAATATCTACCATATAGAACATAAAGTGACATTTGATTGCATGATAAAATCATAGAAGTCAACATCCAAAAAATCCACTAAACTCTCTAAAACAAAGGCATTAAAGGCTCATACATTGACATATGCCGGTGTAGGCTTTGGAGAAGAGGGGATTTCAAGAAGAAGACCAATTCCACGATCAACTCTTAAAATTCGTGAGTTATCATAAATATCTCCTGTTTTGACATACTAGAAAGAAAAATCACAGATTAGTACGAAGAGAAAGTGCTTAGATATTAGTTCCCTTAAACATAAACATCTTGCTGCATGCAATAAGCCAGTACAACTAACAAAATCTTTGCGTGAAACGATCAATCAGCAAAATGGAAATTAGTACATACTTTTTCTTAAGAGGAGTAAATCTGTAAATACTTACAGAAGGAGGAACCTTATTCTGAATATGGTGAGAGTTCAATGTCAGTCCAATAGCCCTAGATGACGGATCTATAAACAAAATTCGAGCATTCACCTAAACCAAAAATGAGGACAGAAGATTGTCACAAGATACAAAATTAATAAAACAGTTAATTGAAAATGTATAAGCATATCTCAAAACAAATAAATCATTGCAAACTGAAAAAATGGAAGTCTAGAAGCAATATAATTATGCAATACATAAAAAGACAAAACATGATATTGCAGTACCCAACCCCTGGATGATGGATCACTGGAGCAGGTTGATTGGAATCTCTACTTAATAGAAACGGACTCTCATCACAATCCCTTTTGCTTCTTTATTTCTAAGCAGCTATATCGAAGGGCAACAGGTGAAAATAAAAGCAGTGGAGGTAAGGCAATCTTTTTTCTTCTTTTCCTTCTATCTTTCTCTCTTCAGTTATATGTTTCCTCACTTTGTATCCCCTAAATTTTTTGCTCCTCAGCATTTTTGAGTTTTAACTTTTTTTTCCTTCACATAATAGGTGTCTATAAATTTGCAGTGTCCTCTATGCAATTCCGCACAGCACATTATATAGCATGATATGAGATGACCATATTATTATGGCTATTCTTTAAATGGAATTATGTATATAAGTTATCAACTTTTGCACCTGAAGAAATGAAAACATACGCATTACTATAAGCAAAGGGTTTCGCTAGGACACACAGTTGACTGGTAGTTCTGAAGAAATAGACCCTAAAAAAGTGTAAAGCACTATGCATTCTTTGCCAAATGGACCAAATCAAGGGTTATGAAGTTTGAGTCCAAAAATGAAATGTTCTCAAAATGCCGCCCCAGCAGCTCGTCGCATTGTGTCCAAATCGTTTGGAACAATATTGAATGCATAAAATGCATGTAGACATTTTAAAACTCTAAAGCATGTTACAACCTAGATCCTACTTTTCCATAGTAGTTTTTGAAGACAGATCACTAAGTGCCCAGGATGTTGTCCAGTGTGAAGATTGACATCAACCAACTAAGTACTGTATAGATGTGTCAGACAAAAAAGACAGTCATAAACTACTAAGACAACAAGATCATATTTTTGGCGGCAACCAACAAGACCAAGATGAGCACGATTGATGATATCAGCCTAAGTATTATTAACACAACCAACTATCAATGACAGATTCGTTGAAATTGAAACCATTTAGGTTGAAAGCCATAGTACTAATACCTACTAAAGCAGTGCAGCAGATACCTACCACAGACCAAGCAGCCAAAAAAAATATCACAAATGAGAATTGTTGAAACTAGCATATTGGTAGATCAATCAGCTAAATAACCATGAGCAGCTACGATGTTACAAGTTTCTTCCTCTTGACCGAATCACTAAAAATTGCAACAGGATCAATTGCTGCAAAATTTTCTTTTGTGCAATCCTGTTGTATGACAAATTGGAAGATAAATGTCATTGCTAACCATGACAAGGGAAAAGCTAATTCTTCAAGACTTCAACTTCCATTTGTAGTTAAGCTGAATGATGAACTCAAAAAACCATCACTGAACAAAAGCACTTCATTTGGAGCTTCAACAATGAATGATGGACATGAAGAAGTTTAGAACAGTTTACTTTAGAATATGAAATTACAAAAAGGTCATGTTACCCACACTTCATATCAAATAATAAGTGAAGATCTGACTTGGTTTCAGCTAGATGGAAATGATTATTTAAGCTCTGCACGTAGTTACTTTGCAGCAATTCATTTCGATTCAACATGACTGCAACCTACTGCACAATCTGCAATCTGTATTCCTTATCTATTTCAGTATAGTTCTTAACAACTAAATAAGAGTAGTCTTAAAAATCTTTAAAATGAAAAAGATGCCTCCAGCCACCCACACCTCCTCTCGTAAATCTTAGTTCAAATCAATATTATCCGTCGATCAAGTAACTTCTTGAGTGAAGCAATGGCAAATCCTACATTAATTTCCTATGTAAAATATAGATCAATTTCACATCAACTTAAGCATCTAAATATTTGATCGCATACAGCTGACTAATTTTCAACTTTGGTTCCTAGATCCGTATCTATTCAATTCACCAGAATACACCACAAGAGACTTGATCTACTATGTAGTGTAGGTTGGGGAGAAAATGCACTCACTGATACAGAGGATATATCCCGTTAAGTATCTCTAATATGTGATTGCACACTATAAGGCAGCTGTTTTTCGATGCCTACATTATGCACTTTTATTTATGAATGTGCTTTAAAATTAAACATATAAGTGTCACATGTTGGGAATAGATAAATAACTAAAAGACTACTAAATTAATGGAAAATTTGTAGTGAATAATTAAACACAATAATATCGAAGCCAAGCAGTGAGCAATCTAATTATGATTCCCCATTTAGCACGCTAGTGATATAAGTATTCAACTGACATAAACCATAGTAAGACAATTTAAGAGTGCACTACAATACTATAAATGCATAAACCAAAGGCATAATTCAGAATACACTGCAAGTAAGATTTAGCATATAAACCAATTTAACATACAACATACATTTTTAAGAAACTTAATAAAGAAAACAATGACTTAAATTTTCAGAAGGAAGAAAACAGGAAAAAGTAAATCTAATAAATGGCCAAATTTAAACTTGAAGACCTTCTTGTTCTGATCATATTCACTTTTCCAAGCTCCAGTAGGGAAAGGATTTTGCAAATGGAAAATATCGGCCTGAAATAAAGCCAATTCTATGTAAAATATACAATTGAGACATAACTTTACTGAAGGTAAATGCTTAGTATATAATAACAGGATATGAATAATATGCAAAACCAAAAACATACTGTTCCGGTAAAATAAGTAAGAAAGCAGAGCATAATTCCATTCTCAAGGATAGAATGAATGCGAGTATTGACCATCATGCCAGGAACCAGAAGGTCAATAGAAATCCCCTTTAGATCCTTGGCCTACAAGCAGTAAAGAAATGGTTCAAAATTAGAATGTATAAAAGACAATAAAGATAAAAACTAAATCAGAACATGTAAGTTACAAACATAAAAAGTAGAAAGTGAACACATGCCACATATTTGGACACCAAATCAGGATCAGCATTAAGATAAATGACAGTTCGAAATTTATCAACACTCTGCACTGCACACTGTAGCAACTGGCCTTGAAGGAATTTACCACCACCTGCACCAAAGTAATGCTGTAACAGTAAGTAGCAGCTTAAGTGCGTAGATTAATTTCTCAGCCAATACTGCGCTAAAACTAGAACAGTTTTATAGAAATACTTTTCCTACAATCACCTCAATCTGAGGACAACCAATAAAGAGGATAAGTTGCAAATTACAGCATAGAGAGGGAGGAAATTTTAGGAGATAAATACAGGTGAAAAATGGAAATAAGCAGTAATCATTTGGGAAAACCGTACATGGTAATTTTTCATACCTTGACCACTCCTAGGGAGAAACCCAGTGAACAACGGAACTCCAAAATGAAGAATGTAACCATGATCCTCAACACTCTTCACTTGTGCTGTAAGAACCTGAGTGAACAAAATTTCTGAATTATAATTACATCATTTCGTGCAATTTTCTAGCTTATTTCAGACTTCCACTAAACCAAAATGTGGCTTATAGCCTTATAGCAGTCGTTTAAAAAAGTTTTTAATAACTTATATCTATTTTCAGTTACTCAATAACATTATGCACATCATACTTAATACCTCAAAGAAATAATTTTTCTTAAAGTTTCAAGTAAAAGTGCATAGGTTATGTCCATATGCAAATAAATGCAAGCCAGAACATGTAAATAGTTTGCATATGAATGGGACTATATTGTGTTGAAGCACAGGGAGAAAAAAATAAACGATGAAGTACCAAGATGTCTTCAAGAATCTGATGTTGACATTAGTGGCAAATATAAGCATTATCAGCTAAAATATCCAAAGAAAATGGAGGATGAAAAAACTTATGGCAAAACTTCATTCGTCCTCGATGCACAGCACCAGCAGTTACCAAATTCACTGGAGGAGAAAATAGAACTGATCTATGAGACCAATATTACAACATGAACAATTCCCAAAACTTCTGAAGGAACAACATCTTCGATGACATACTAAGGTGGGAAACATGAAGATAAAGATATAGAAGTACGACTAAGTGGAGAAATATTTTTAATGTGGTCATATGTTATGTATCAACTTCACTACTACTAAGTTGGAGTTGGTCTTTTCTGACCCTTAGGATTTAATCCATCCATAATTTTACTTAATGATCAGAAGTAAATTGTGAATTTGAGTTCATAACAGAACTTTCTATCTCCCCTCTCATCTAGTTGAATCTAGAGTCTTTTTATTATAGGGGAACTTGGAGTGTCGTCCTAAGGTTGCAAAAGATTAAATTGCATGGTCAATAACCTAAATCACAAAATAATGTCCTAATTCATAATCTTAACACAAGTTCTGAGAGATTTAATGACAATTTAGCTACCCTTCCATATTTCCAGTAATTTATCACAACAAAAATAATAAAAGAACTTTTCTATAAAATCATACATATAGAATCACAAACATTATAAGAAGCAGAACATGTCCAGGCCTTGGTTTAACAATGCTTCAATAAAAAAACAAAGGAACATAATCAAGTTCGCTATTATTAATAACAGCCAATATCACAAACCTAGAACAATAGTTTAATTTCACAATCACTGTTCCAAATATAGTAATAATAATAGCAAAAAATGGAGGGAAAATATAAGGGAGTAGACAAGAATTTGGGGGAGAGGAGAATGGCAATGAGACAAAGTAGCAGGCAAATGAAGAGGAATAAGAGAATGTAGTAGTAATATCAGTGAGGCGCACGGAGGTGCATCAAGGCGCGAGGCACAATAAGGCGCATCGAGGTGTGCGCCTCACTTACACAATGCACCCCGCATCTCATGCAGGAACAGTTTCAGTGCCCCAAAGTGCCTTGGCACCCAAGCCGATTGCCTTGGAGCACCCAAGATAACACTGGAAGGAATTATGCATTAACAGTAGAGGTGTGGATTTGTACAAAGACACGCCCACATATCGAGTGGTCCAAAACAAAGAATCTCAATCAATAAGTGCATAATGGAGGATAGGATGCTACATAGATGGGTAAACTAAACTCTACAAATGAAAGGTCAAGCACGGAACTCTCTTACTACAAAGGCAATAGATTAAAACAGGTTAATGAGATTAAAAGTGCAAACAAAGGCTGGAGCCAGAAAACCATATTGCATAAATAGATCAGTAGGTGCCTGCACCGGAAAATGAAAAAAATACTTTAACTTGTTAGATTTTTAAATGTACTCATAACATTCTCCTAATCTTCTTAATTCAATCCTTAAATTATACTATTGTTATCACCTTTGTTAAAGCCTTAAAGGTAATTAAACTACTATTCTCATCATAATATAACAGCTTACTCCATCCTTAAAGTATCTCCTGTTTTGCTTTATTATAATGGGAAACGTTATGATAAACAACCCTTTAAAACATTAGTTTATTATTTGATTGAATTGGTATTGTTTGTGAATACGGGTCAAGAACATCTTTGTGTCCATACGTGCACATTTCATCCTTCTCCAAATTTTACACATTGGATTACTCTTAGTTTGACTGGTTATTAAACGCCATTTAAATCTTGTTATTTTCCAATGGCGCTAGTTGGTTTTGGCTTTTGACATGAAAAGTAAATAACTGTGCTTTCCTACGAGAAGGGAAAGAAGTATGCAAATCAGGTTAGCCAGTACTCAGAAGTTTGAGATGTTTGTCATTATAACATTCCAGGCATAGAGAATTACATTGCATTAAATATATCTGATAACGCGGATGAACAATTAAAAACTAACAGCAGAGAATCATCGGTGAGACTTCAAGAACAAAAAATCTTTAGCAGCTCTTGTTTATTGAAAAAATTGTAGCATACCATCCCATCTTGAACAGCATCCAGAGTGAGGCCTTTGTACAGCAAACTAAGACGCAGAGACAGCCAAATCCTTTTTTGTCCGCTTCCTTCTCTCTTATCATCATCAACTGTTAGTACTATGCAAGATACAAGTTGACCAACGTGAAAGATGCTAGGAAGTATGTAATTTTCAGTATCCTGAGATAGAAAACAAGGAGATTGATGATATTTATTAGTTTAACAGCTTATATCTTAAGAATTACAGGAGCAACTATCATATCCCGAATATAGATCCCATTCCAAGTGTCATCTGACATCCTCAATGGAATTATTGCAAATTTACCTTATCCACGTTATCTAACACAATGTCAGACACATCCTCTGTGCGAACAAATCCCCTTAGTCCTCCAGGAAGACCGATGACAAGGTCTTTCTGATTTACTTCGACGATGACTCCCCAAAGCTTCATGTTTGGTGAAATATTCTGAGATCAAAACAAATTGAATTATATTATATTCTCAAAAAAAAAAGAGTAGGAAAATGAGCTACAGTAAAGAATGGAAACGCACAAGACAACTAGGAGAGAGACTTTTTACTTATACTTTTATCGGATTTTTTATTAATAACATTTAAAACATATAATTACAATATTATAATAAGAAATAATGAACTGCACAATAGAATGATTATGTTAAAACATATTATACTTGTATATGTACTAATAAGCATTTATCATCATCATTATATCACTCAGAATTTGTTTACACTTGTAAACTTGAGAACTGTAGATTAAACTATTAGTATTTAAACATAAACTGTCAAGAACAAAATGGATATTTCTATTTAATTTAATAAATAATAAATAATTATATTATACTGGTTACTAATCATATATGAAAGTTCTTTCAAAATGTGCTTTGGTTCGAAAAAGAAATGACCTAACCTGTATTTGTTTTCAAACCTATAGTATCCTGAATGATTATATGTCCAACAAATAACCCTATGATTTATCCAGGTCATATACAGGCATAGTTTTCAGTAACCGTCATTTGGTTGTAGAGTAACTACAGTTTAGTTCTTGCTATTTCCCAGTCATTATTACCAGGCAATGTGTAGGTCAGGTATGACAAAAGCTAAATCCAGGACAATTTGTCCAACTTTAACGGTTTTACCCCTAAATTAGCTAGATATTGCCTGTGGTTTAGTTCTGTCTCGAGTGAAATAAGATAATGGCTCATGGCATTTTGTTTACTTATGAGTTCAAAAGGCTTTACATTCTAAGTAGGACCATAAAAGGATATAACTGCTATATGTCTATTTAGCTTAGACGCTTGATTGTAGTCGGACAACTTCATAGTTTCACATATGCACCACATTATAATATAAGATGTCGTATGTATGTATCACTCTCCGAGAATGCTCATTTACTAGGTCAATCTATTCAATTGGATGAGAAATATGGTAACAATTAAGAATGAACTCTATCTTCTTTACATACCTTCAATGTTATGCGATTGGCGAACTTTGGCAATCTGCCGGTGACTCCTTCACCGAAGAGCGATCCCAATTCATCATCCGCCCCCTTCGCAGGCTTCTTCCTCTCATTTTTCTTCTTCCTCCTGTCTTTCCCTTTCCTAAACTCTCTCTCCTCCTTCTCAAACTCAGCTTCCGCCTCAGCTCGGGCCTCCGCCTGCTCTTCCCTGCTCAAAACGCTGCCTCCTCCTGAACTCACAAACAAAAACACGACCAAATTAAGCAAAAAAAAACTATCAAGATCGTATTTTGAAGCGGTTTCAGCAAACATTTACCTCTGGGGAACTCGGGATCGTCGTCTTGGACGAGGAGAGAAGTAGAGAGTGAGTCAGTGGAAGCTGGTTCTTTGGGTATCTTTTCCTTCTTCGATCTCTTGAAGGGTTTTTGAGATTTTGGGGCTAAATGGTTAGGGTTTTGTTTCTGAGATTTCTTCTTCTTTTCGCCGTGAGCAGCCATTGGAAGTATGGAAGAAAAACGACGGGAAAAGGAGAGGGTTTTAGGTTTTTATTGAAGGGTTCAGACTCAGAAGAACAGCACGAGCGAGATGACTAGGGTTTTATCACGCAGCCGGGTTTATTAAACGGGTCGGATCGAGATAAGTGGATTTCGGGTAAATAAGCCGGATTTTGGATCCGAAGCTCAAAGTGGGCTTTCAATTGACCTTGGGCCGCCGTCCTCCTACCTGGCCCAGTATTAAGTAAATGGATAATACCAAAAAATAGCATTTCTCACCAGAAAAGCAGGTACAATATTCTCGTTTATTTTTGAAGGAGTATTGAATTTGTAGAAGAGTAATGCTTCGGTGCTCCTAAAAAAGCATTTATTTATTTAATTTTTAAAAGAATTTGTAGAAGAGTGATTTATAACATTAACGGTCGAATATAAGATTAATTTGGGTTTTATGGTTCAAGTCACACCGTTTTATTAGGGGTGACACCATTTTATTAGGGGTGGTTCTTATAACATTTTTTTTTACATACATCTTGGGTTTTGTTACATCGTCTTTGCTAACAACAAGCGTTGTGTCCGTGCTCGCACGTATTGATTTAGTTTTTTTTTTTTTTGTATATCTAGTTCTTTTGTTCTCTATGAATTTCGTTTTTGTTATGGTTTTAAATTGAAATTACTCCCATTAATAATTTTAAATTATATTAAAATATTGTTCTTTGGATTGTTGCTTATTCTTCAAAAGTAAATAACTTGAGCTAGATATAATAAGAAATGGTTTAAATCCTCTTTTTGTAATATTCTAAAATTAAAAATAAAAACAAAACACTAACTCACTTAATAAGTGTGTAAATAGTTTTATTTTAAATTTTCAATTCAAATTAGGGATATACATGTGATTTTTTTGATAAATCATAAATTTCTATTTATATATAAAGGGGATTTAAACCATTTCTTTTTGTCTCTATCCTTTTATGTAGTTTAATTTGTTCTTCCCCTCACAAAGAGCAAATCAGTTTTCTTTACTTATAATGCATTTTACTTGATTCTCCTGTTCATTTAGGATTTTTTTTTTAATCTTAATTTATGAGCTAATGTATGTTCTAACATAGTAAGCACTAACATATTCTTCAATGGACTTCTAAATTCTATCCTCCCTATAAAAATTAAAATATGGATAATTCTTCCCCAAAACCTCAATATTGTGTGTTTGACACTAAACCTCTAATACCTTTCAAACTCTTACTAAACGCCCAATAACTTTTGGCAGAAAGCTCCCAAATTAACATCGTTAGTTAATGTGTGGTCAAATGACCAAAATATTCCTAACAAATTTTGAAAGAAAACACACAATTAGTCTTTAGTTTTCTCATTTAACCCCCAAAGTAGAAAACCCCCAATAATGAGTGTTTATTATCTTCGGGGTTCTATGTAATTTTCAGATTTTTATGAGGTTATTTCTAATTTTTGGATATTAAACGGGGTTATTTGTAATTTTTGAATTTTTTTTTTGGCGGGGAAGAAGGTTGGGAGGGGGGGAGGGGGGGCTATTTGTAATATTCAAATTTGTTTACGAGTTCTTTGTGTGTTTTGAAATTTAGGGTCTTCTTGTAATTTTTTGGATTTTTAGAGGTTTTTAGTAGTTTTAGATTTTTTTTGAGGGGTTATTTGTAATTTTCATAACTTTAAGGGATATGTTTGTAGTTTTTGAAGTTTTAAAGGGGTTGTGTATAACTTTTAGAATTTAAAGGAGATGGTTTGAAATTTTAAGATTTTTCGTGGGTTCTCTATAATTTTTAGAATTTGTTATGGTCATAACCACTAACCAGTAATTGGAGAGGAAAAACCCCGAATGTTAGAACAAAAACGTTTGTATTCGTTAATTCGGGACGACACAAACCTCCACATCAAACCTACTTGAGATGTCCTACACTCACTATTCGAGCCAAGTCGTGTTGAACGACTATCTCCATGACCGACGCGAAAGGTGGTGTTAGTCGGTCTATCAATAACTTCCCCCTGCGGACGACGCGAAAGGCAGTACTAGTCGTCCGCTCAACTAGTCAGCTACCGCAAAATGACCTTTTCAAGTCGCCCGCCCCCCTGAACGATACGGAAGTCTGTTAGCCATCTCCTCCTAGCCGATGGTTCCCTTGGACGACGCGAGAGGCAATCCTAGTCGTCCTCTTCAGCTGACTACCCTCATGAACGACTCGAGAAGCTATGCAAGTTAGCTATTCGGTCTTGACTTCCCTCTCTCTCATCGTACGTGGTTCCCCCTACCTAAACGACGGTTACATAAAATCTGATCCCGACAATCCATCAACATCGCATTAAATGCACCGTCAGCCCCTTAACTCCTCCATTTCTCACAGTATTTAAGGTACCTCGGACTAATACGGCTGCGGACGCTACCAGTCTCATCTCATTAATAGTGAATCAACCACACCAACTCTTAGATCCACCCACCGCTTGACACCTGTAAAGGCAAGCTGTCGTGGCCTATAAGGACAGACACTCATCCTGTTATTAGCCGACACGTGGAAGAGAGGGCTTACTCACCGCAATCTCCCATCAAATTGAAAGACGAAAATACCCCCAAGCCCTAGGTATAAAGGGCGAACTGATAAATAAGGAAGGTAAGTGATTCTTTCTCAGTGAGTTTCTGCTCCATTAATTTTCTCTCCCCATTACTAACTTGACCGTCGAAGGGATCACCGGTCCCAACTCCGCTTCTTCCGCAGGTGTCTCTTTTGGTGTAGGAAAACCACCAGCGAAAACAACATCACTAGGCATTAGAAGAGAAGGCGGACTCCACTCTCTTAAGAACAAAACTCGCAGGAGATTAGTGACTGTGATTCCATACATCAACAGAATTTAAAGGGGTTTTTATGATATTCAAATTTGTCAAGGGGTTGTCTATAGTTTCGTATTTATCATAGGGCTATGGGTTAATTTGAAAATAAGAATGATTTGAGAGGTATATATTGGCCTTGAGAACTCAAAATGTTTTGATGGTTTTCTGAAATTTGAAACTTATCAGGGGTTTCAGAAAAATTGCAAGCTTAGTGCCAAACATCTAAAGTTATTAAAGGTTTGGTAAAATTTTTCCAGACGATTTTTTTTTTGAAATGTGAGGCTTAATAATAAATCATTAATCCCTTTTTATATATTAAAGAAAAGAGAATTAAAAATGTGATTGTCATATTTTTTATTATGATTAATTAAAGTGAATTAAAATATAATTATTTAATTATTTAATTAGGATAATTATTATTTAATTAAGAATATCAAATATTTGATCATAATTAGAATTTTCTAAGTATGGATAGATTTCATTTGATGAGGATTCTAATTATGGATAGAAAGTATCAATCATGTAAGAATTCTAATTTAATATTAAAATAATATATGTCACGTGTCATTGTTTTATGCATGTAGGTGGTTCTATTTGGTGATTTTAGGAGTTCCACTAGTTTCTTATTATATATAAAAGAGAGATTATTAATAGTAATTGTAATATGGATAATAATAGTTTTGTTATGGTCCTTTAATAACCCAGGTACTAATCCGCATTCAACAACGGGTAAGCACTTCGCTAAAGATAAGCCAGCTAGTCCTCCACGGCACAAACATCAGTCCCTTAGGCCGAGTCAACTCGAAAGGCGGGATGAGTCGACATCCCACACTAAGCCGACCGAGCACCCGTTCGAGTCGACCCCCTCTTATCGAGTCGACCCCACCTCATCAGGTCGTCCCCCTCTCATCGAGTCGACCCCTTCCCATCGGGACGACCCCACGATCGTCTCGACCAAGTGTCTACCCGGCCAGGTGTCGGCCGACTCCTCCCATAGCCGACTCGAGAGGCGAGACTTCTCGGCACCCCCAACGACAACTCCCCACGCTGACAAGTTATCACCATCGCATTTAATGCTGATTAGAGCCATCATTTACTTTGCCCCTAAAATTTTAAGACACATCGGACCACGCCGAAGCCATCAAATCTCATTTAATGCGGATTGGACTCTCACCACCCAGCAAACGACATGTGTAAAGGTGGATCTGACTCAGCCACCAGCCCATGCCTCATCGAAGTGACTCTCCTCCACCCAATAGACGACACCTGTGATGACGGATCTAACTCAGCCACCAGCTTAATCTTGGCCTGAATGACAGAATTACCCTTTACTCAGACTATAAAAGGCAAACTGTTCTCATGAGCAGGTAAGCTAACTGAACTTGGAAAAAGTAAATCGGGAGAATTCCAGCAATTCCTTTTGGATAATCCTCCCCTTTTAGACATCAACTGACTTGATCGTCGGAGGAACCCCCAGGGAATTAGACCCCACCCTCTTACGGTTGTTTCATTGTGCAGGAATCAATCAGTCAACTTCACGCCAGATATTCAGAGAAAGATTACGAGCTCCCATCAATAAATAAAATTCCTAGACTTATTGACTATGTGATTATAACCATCAATAAGTTTAGTGGGGAAGATAAATTTAATGAGGTCAAAGTTATTTTTTTTATTGTAAATAAGCACACCACTTTTTAAGTTAATTTATTTTTGCACAAAGGACAAATTTTTAAAATAGACTCATTTTATAATTTATTCCTAAAGTTTGACCCACTTCAATTTTATTGATAAAATTTGACCCAATTTCAACCATGTCAACCACGCTGGCTAAAACGGGGTCAATTTAAAAAAATAATGTTTTCCACTTAGTCCGAGTTGGCAACCCCATCTAATTAGGACCGGCTTAGTATTGTTGGAGCTTAGATAAGTTGCTTTATAAAAGCAACTTATAGAAGCAACTTACATAAACTATTGAAAATAGCTTTTTGGTAATGAAATATTAAAAATTGCTTTAAAAGTAGTTAAGGTGTTTGATAGAACTATGCTTAATGGTTACTGTTAAAAGATAAAAGGTATAAATATTATAAAAATTAAAAAAAAATAAATGTTACTTTTAAAAGCATCTTCAGGTTACTTCTAAAAGCACCCCTTAAGGTATGTTTGGCGTCAGAAAATAAATGAAAACTAGAAAGTGAAGAGAAAGTACCTTCTTAAGAAAGTACTTTCTCTTTACTTTTTATTTGCAAATCTTATTTGGATGATAATAAAGTAAAAATGAGGAGAGTTGAGGTGTCGTTGACGTGGCAGGTGATGTGGCATCTACGTTGTTATAACCCCTAAATCAACAAATATTGGTCTCCATAGAGAAGCCGACACGTGTCCCACATTACGCCTAATCAGACTAATTTAAGAACGAGGTAACCCCCGCCTCATCACGGCCGACTCTATCGACCGACAACTCGTGTGGCTGAGTCGAAAGGCGTTACTTCTCGGCCCTTGACTAGATGAACGTCTCAGCCGACTCTATCGACCGACAACTCGCATAGCCTAGTCAAAAGGCGGTATTTGTCGGCCACCTCATTCAATCGACTCCACAAGTCGCCCTTACTTGACCTACCGACCAAACCGAAGACTCGTGTAACCGAGTCGAAAGGCGGTACCTCTCGGCCCTCGACCAGACAAGTTGAAAGATGACGGTTACCTCGAAACCCCCGTCGATAGTTGATCACCATCATATTAAATGCATGATCAGAGTCATCATTCCTTCAGCCCCGAAAGTCTTTATGACTCATCGGACCACGTCAGCACCACGCACACCCCGTCACCATCACATTAAATACCTGGGTGACTCATCCCCTCTACGGCCGATACCTATAAAGCAGATGCTGACTGAGCCGCCTGTTTGGACTTGACCTAAGTTACTTATCTGCCCCTATGAACCCACTAGAATTGTCTGCTGCTTAGGGTAAGCAATTTTCTATCTAAGAAACTCTTGCACTTAAACTCTACTTCTCCACTCAAGCTCTATACTGACATGATCGTCGGAGGAACCACCAGAAAACCCAACTCCGCCCTCTTACGAGTTTTTTCATGTGTAGGAGAGAACCGCGGACCCCTGAACTGGACATCTGTAAGAGTTAGAGGACCCTACTCATCCTAAACACACATCTTAACCCCCTGTTTGATAACTGACATCAACATACGTATATAAAAAAATTTTAAGTTGGAATAATATTCTCTTATGATGTAAAATTAATTTCTAAGATGCTCGTATATTGCTAAGATCTTCTAACGAAAATAATCCTTACATTGGGCATATTTATGATAAAAAATTCTATACTAGAAACTATACTTTTCACTAAGAAATATAAACTTAAATAATTATGTAAGTTCACATATCTTTGACATTGTTTATAAGTTGGTGTTGTTTAGACCAGAAGCTCAAAATTTTCAATATAATAAGCTTTAATGGTTACTAAACTTCCTATCAAAATAAAATTTGAGCTCTAGTCCAACATTTATATTCATGCTATATCTAAGAAGATGCACATTGTGGTGACCAGGTCAAAATCCATAAGAAATAAAAAGAATTAAAAAAAATCTTATTTTGATATTAAAAGGGTGAAAAAATAATTGAAATTAATTTTCACTCATCTCCCTTCACTTTCCATCTACTTCCTCCATTTTTTTTGGGAGAAAGTGAAAGGGGGCTAAAAAGCTAACGTGACACCCTTCACTTTTCGTTTACTTTCCAATCACTTTCCAAGTGACAAATGGAAAAAAAAAAGAAAGAAAGTGAAGTCACTTTTCAATATCTAGCCCACTTTCCATTTACTTTCCGGTTTTCAAATATGCCATCAAAGCAGAAGCAGTTTATTAGCTGCTTCTTGAGAAAATAAGCAGAAGCACTCTTAAAAAAGCTATACCCAAGCTCACCTTATAAGATCATTAAAACAGACGGGTTTGGCGAACCTGTCTATTTTGAACAAGGATCAAATAATTTGGGTTGTCAATCCCTTCTATTTTGAACTATATTCAAAATAGAAAGGGTATAGTTCAAAATAGAAGGGGTTGGCAAAATAGAAGGGGTTGGCAACCCCAACTATTTTGAACTATGTAATCTGTTGGTCTTTGTTTTATACACGGGTTTCTGAAACCCGTTTATATTTAAGAACTTAATTAGCTCTTCCCTTATTAGACGGGTGCCAACCTCGTCTAATTAGTATACTTTACGTTATTTTAAATCGACCCAGTTTCAGCAAGCAATGCTGACGTGGCTGAAACTGGGTTCATTTTTGTAACTAAATTTCAACCGAGTCGATTTTGAGGAATAAATTGTGAAACGTGTCTATTTCAAAAATTTATCCTTGCACAAAATATAACTTCCCTCGTTGTTTTATGTGTTAATATGTGTTGCAAATAGAAAGTCCATGTGTAGTATTTTCTGTTTTAGCTCTATTTTATGCTAGCTAAATTTTTACTAGTTTCTTTAGAGTATGTTACGCAATTAGAGAAATAAATTTCCTAAAGAAACTAGGGTTTTGTCACATTAAACCACAAAATCTTCATATTTCTAAATTATACCCAGAAATTCATTAAGTTGTTTAAACAACACCGTCTTATGTTTTATTTACATCCCCAAATTTATTTAAGTTGTCTTAAACAAGACCCTCATTTTTAATAATATATGAATATTTTGGGTTCTCATTTAGGAATATGAAGATTTGAGGATCTAATATAGAATTAACAAAGATTTGTGGTCTAATTACAAAACCCTAATTCAGAATTTTAAAAAATTAGTTAAGACATTTGATAAAGTCTCGTCAGACAAAACTATCATTTCTCTTAAAAAATTGCAGGTATCTCAAAGACCCATAAATCAAGAAATAATCACTTCCTCAAAAAATTGCCAACAGAAAGAACTTGAAGAACAATGATAAACACATATTATAAAAGACATTCATCTCACTAGAACCATGACAAGCATTGCAACTAAAACACATAAAAAAGAACAGCTAAAACTGTAAATAAATATGGGATTGATAAGTGTTTGTTTGTCTCCCATAATAAGCACCAAAAATGATCCTGACTATTTAAACCGAACCAATCCGGTGAACCAAACGTCTAACAGGAACCGATATCAGCACGAATTCTGGTATTGATGTCTTCATGAAATCAAATATTCTCTTAACTGACCTCGGCACCCAGAAGTAGTATCCATCAGTTCTGGAAGCATGCATGTTTGCCTCAGGAGTAGCAAGAGGTTTAGGCGACGTCTCCAGCATCTCCGACAATTCCTTCAGTACGCCCACTCAAGGCACGAAATAGCCCTCTCCTTCTGCAAGATTTCCAAGAATTCTTCACCATCTTCCCCAAATCCTGTAGTCTCATCTCCCATCGCAAACAATGCGTTCCTCTTTTAGTTAGGGCCTCAACGCGCTTGAAATTCTTGTCTCTCTCCACCACTCTCTTCACCCAAAACAATTGAACTTGTTATACAGTACTTGGTATTGATTTCTTAGATTGTTGTCTTGTTGATGATCTGTGACTGCTCAGCATTGTCAACAGGTATGCGGTTGATATATCCAAGCGAACAGTGGATGCGGTAGGACTTTAAGAAGGTACATGCCAGATCCAAGTCAATCACATTTACATCGTTAGTTACTCCTCTCAAATCCTGGAGGAATTCGAGAGAACTGGACGTGTTATCTATATAGCCTCTGATTTCCATGACTTGTTCTGAGAGCTTGCTTTCTGATGACGTTGTGTTCACATCTGAATAAAAGCAAATCAGGAAACAATAAATCGTTGTCAATATACTTTTTTCACAAAATAAATAAATAAATAAATAAGTAACTCGTGTCACAATCTAGTGTTCGTTAAGTCATTGTTCTGCAACCTTATTTGCATGTATCCGAAAAGCTGAATATGAATTGTAGCAACAGTGAATTCTACTTGTGTTTCATTGTGCAATAATTACAATGATAATATAACTTGAAGTTACTCATTGCATTTGGTAATAATTACAATGGCAATAGATCTTGAAGTTACTCATGTTGCTTTCAGTAATATTTACAATGGTAGCGCCTAATGGGAGCCTAAAATGTGTCTTTTTTCTTTTGCATTCATTGCTAATCAAGTATCTATTAAAGAAAAGGATTGTGAGAGTACTATTTCAAGAATCAAACTTTGAAATTCATCTTCTCTTCATGTTTACGTTCCCGAGAAAAATGGAAATCATTGAAAGTATGATGCCTCTGACTGCCTTCCATCCAAAGTCCATCCCTCTAGAAAAGAAAAATATTGTACATCTCCTCCTCCCTTCCCTTTCATGTACTTGTTAATGTATATCCTGTATCTTTTCTCTCTAATTAATAAATTTTCTGAATAACTTGGCCGGTCCCTAAAAAAATTTCAGAAACTTTTTCTTCGAGAAGAAAAGTACATGTGGCTGGCTTTGGATGCTAATGATTATTTCGGGTATGTTTGGCTCTTTTCATGTAATTCATGGGATTGCTACAGTAATAGGGGATTGAAAGGTCCAACTCAGCCTGACAGCTACAATAAAACACCCTGCAAAACATCTCCTCCTGCTGGGAATTAACAAGAGGCTGCCAACTCAGCTTTTATCACGCCACATCAGATCTCACTTTGCCCAAATTACAAACACAATTTATACTGTAGCAATCTAACAGCTACAGTTTGCACCACCCAACCCCCAACCAAGCAAACAGCCCCTTCACAATGAATTTGTTGATATCATGTCAAGATTTCAAGCAATTTTCAGTAATTTATCTAAAATTATAGGCTTAATATCAGAAAACCCCCTTAATTTTGGACAATTATCAGAAAACCCCCCTTAACTTTCAAAATATCAGAAAACCCCTCTTAAGTTTAGGGGTTGTCAGAAAACCCCCTTTACCTTTAAGGTTTTATCATAAAACCCCCCTAACGGTGTTATCCCTTATTATTTCAAATTTTCAGAGAAACAAAATACTCCCTAGTAGGTATTTCACCCTATTACCAGGGGTACTTTTGTTCGCTGATAATTTGGGATGATGAGGGATAACGTCGTTAGGGGGGTTTTGTGATAAAACCTTAAAGATAAAGGGGGTTTTTTGATAACCCCTAAAAGTTAAGGGTTTTTTTGAAAGTTAAGGGGGATTTTCTGATAATCGGCCAAAGTTAAGGGGGGTTTTCTGATATTAAGCCAAAATTATATCACGTGCCCACAGTACATATAGTTTCTAATATTCCAATTATGTTTCATTGTTGATGAGATAGATTTGTTAATCTTTGTTAAAATGTGATAATAAACAGATCTAAGAGCAGAACTAAACGATGGTAACAACACTAGCTTCTCATACCAATGATTATAAGCTACAGGCATCATCCCAAAATATCAAAGGGTGATAATTAATCCAGACAAAGGGTGAGAATTAATCCATATTATTCAATTAAAAATTAAAAGAGCATAACAAAATCAAAGATCTATTGGCAAAGAAAATGGAGTTAAATACGTGGGACCATTGCATGATCAACTACTACTACTTTATCCATAGAGGAAACAGGTAAGATCTAAGAAAATAAGAAATTTTGAGATATAAATCTCTTCTAGAAGAGATATCGCTTGTATAGGTACAGGGCGAGATTATAATGATCAGAGATTCAGAATGGAGATATAGACGACTGTATTCCAGTGAAGATGTTGCATACGACAATTCATTGAAATATGACACATTGTATCATATAAACTATAAAGTAAAAGATGCATTAGAAATGAATGTAAAAGAGTTAAGTTGTTTCCTTTGACAAAAGAAGGTTAAAACTTTTATGTTTTTCGAATATGAATAACCAAATCTAGTTTTAGCTTTTGCAAATCGTTGATTGGAAAGAACCATGTTTAAGCCTTTAGAACCCAATGAAAATTTTTTACTGACCTTTTCCAAATCAATATTTTTGGATTTTAGTTATTCATTTTGAAGACTATAGTAACACACATAGTTTCAAACTTTTATTGTTCGAAATGACTCACATAAAAGCTCATTCACCTTTATCAACTAATAATTTATTTTCACTTAATTTTTCTATTAGTTGCTTGGATAAATCATAATTTATGTCTCTATATATGGAACACCGTATGCATTCAAAGTAGATATTTTTACTTGCATTATTAGATATATTCAATTCTAAAGAAATATTTTCAATTTTATCACTCAATAATTTATTATCTTTCTTTAAACTTGACTTCACCTTTTTAACAACTTTATATTTTTCAGCAAGCTTTTAAAATTGACCCAATATTTTATTATATTTAGAATATAAATTGTCATATGTCAGGTATATCTCACTATCAGAGCCCTCGTGTTTGGATTCATCCAAATTGCTATCTTTAGCCATGAGACAACGGTGTGCTCTTTTGTCATTATCGTTTGAGCTACTCTCTGACTCATCATATATAGTCACTTTGGAATTTTTGCCCTTCTCTTTATAATCTTTTTTGTTCAGCAGGCAATTCTTCCTTAAGTGACCGGGTTTTCTATATCGAAAACAAGTTGGTTTAGTATTAGAATCAATAGAATTATATTTATTTACCTTGCTTGTGTAACGATCACATTTGTCTTGCAGGAATTTTTGGCCATCTTTTAATTTGAGAAAGAATTCAAAGTCTTTAACAATTTGATCTACATAATTATCTTTCTCACTCTCAGAACTCGAGCTCACACCCCTATTTGACTTGGCCTTTGATTTTTCTCTTTTTGCTTTCAAAGCTAACGACTTCTTCTTGTAGTTATTTTCTGAATTATTTTTTCTTTTGTAGTTATTTTCTGAATTATTTTTTCTTTCTTTCAAACGCACTTCATATGTAAGAAGATTCCCTACAACATTGTCAAGAGTTAGTTTAGAAAAGTTTTACAATTCTTCAATAACCGTAACTTTGGTTCCCAGTCCCTTGAAAGAGAACGAAGAATTTTTCTCACAACCTTTTTATTATCATATTTCTTTCCCAAAGTTGTTGACTTGTTCATAGTGTCCGTGAATTGGGTGAATATGTCCTGAATACTCTCTAAAGCCTTCATCTTGAAATTTTCGTACTTACTCATAAGCATTATAAGTTTAACCTATTTTACCTGTGAATTCCTTAGTGTGTGACTTTCAAAGTATTCCATATTTCTTGCGCAGTAGAGCAATTAGACACGTAGTTAAATTATTGAGCAGTTAAAGAACAATAAAGAGCATTTATTGCTTTTGCATTCAAAGAGTAAAGCTTTTTTATCACTAGGGATCCACTTATCTCTAGGTGTAACTACAGTGACCTCACTAACAATGGTAGTGGATTCACTATAGTTGGTCTCAACTATGTTCCAAACTTCAAAATCAATGGACAGCTGGTCTCAACTATGTTCCAAACTTCAAAATCAATGGATAATAAAAAGACTGTCGTGCGTGCCTTCCAATATGTATAGTTTTACCCATCGAAAAGCCGGGGTCGGTTGATTGCGTGTCCCTCAGGAAAAACCATTGCGATGGTCAAACTACACATTTCTACCCTTGGTTATGAATCCTAAAGATGAATAACGAGGCTCTGATACCACTTCTTGGATTTGAGATATAAGTCTAGAGGGAGGGTGAATAGGATTGCTATCAGTTTTTGCTAAAAATACAGAGTATGTAGTGGAATATATGAAATAAAAGCGATAAACAATATGAAGAGATATAATAAACACCAAGAGTAGCCAACTAAGAACACACGCGATTTTGTAATTGTTCAGATAACAATTTTACGTCCACTCTTCCTTCTCGTGAAGGGATTTTCTCACTATGTAAAGAGTTCTCTTGAATCACAAACCCGATTCAATAAGTTTACAAGACTGCACCCCAAAATATACCCGATTCAGTAGGCTTACAAGACTGCACCGTAGAATCTACCTGAAACCAGTCGTCTAACCTAACTCCTACAATGAGTAACACCTAGTCCTAACTAGTCCCAACCCTCAATTCAAGCGGCTTGAGTACACCGTCAAAGAAGTTCAAAGCAAAACCAAACACAAACAATTAAGTTCAGAATAAAAGAATGATCTTACAGCCCTTTTGATAAAACAAACCGATGTGTTCTAAATAGAAACATTGCAAGTGCACAACCAAGTTATAGTATACAAAGATGTTGATCCCACGAGAAATGTGTATATTAGATAAATCCTAAAGTCATTTTTTTAAATGTGTATGAAAGAATAAGAGTGTAAAGGTTGATTAGGTTGAGGGTTTGTCACAAATAAAAAAAAAAGCTAAAACAAGAGGGAAGAATGAGAGAAAGAGAAGAACAAATAAAAGAAAAAAAATCAAATAAAAACAAGAAGCAAATAAAATGATGGAGAAATTAAGTGAGAAGATTGAAAATCTAGGATTGAATCCACTAGCTAATTTCAATTTGAATTTAAGAATTACTCTCTCTTTATTTTCATATTACTTAGAGTTATTAAACATATACTATCAAGTTACTAAAAACAAGCATAACCTATCAAAACATATTCAAGCAATATTACTACATATGAAAAGAAATAAATAACTAGATAGTAATTCTAGAATTAAAAAGCATAAACTCTCAAACCTAGCCTATTAAATTATTTTTCTACCAATTAGTTCTCTAATTAATTATCCTAAGCATGATCATTTTAAGCACAAAGAGAACAATTCAAAATCATAAAGGAAATTAAATTAGTTTTATCTAATCCTAGAAATCCTCAAGAAATTAGCTACTCATATTGTAAATTAAGAAATTAAAATCTACACTACAATGCATGAAAGAAATTAAAATCTAAACTACAAAGCAAGAAAAGAAAATTTAAAAATCTACACTACAAAGTATGAAATAAAAGAGCAAGAAAATAAATTTAAACTACAAAGTATGAAAATAAATCTACACTACAAAGCGTGAAAATAAATCGATACTACAAAGTATAAAATAAAAATAAGAAATAAAATACTAAACATGCAATTCTAAATAAAAATAAAAGAGAAAAATAAAACTTACATTGCAAGGGGTTGACTCATTGTGAAGTAACTCTTCATCTTTCAATGAGGAAAAAAAAGGATAATTAAAAGAGATTTTTTTTAATTACAAATTTTCATCGATGATACACTTTGACCATCGATGACCACTTCTCACCATTGATGGTCAATACCTACCATTGATGGTAGAAGTGTTGAAATCAGCTTTTGAGTTGATTTTCGCATCGTTCACCTCGTACACTTCTCATACCTATATTTACCTAGACTATAACATCTCAAACAAATATTAGTACTAAATAAGAGTTTGTTATTACTCAAATAAGAGATATTGCATGGACTACGTCCTAACAATTACAAGTCTAATTTTGAGTTAAGGATTTCAGAGGCTAACTAGCAAGTTCAGGGACTTGAGGGACTAATTGCGAAATATCAAAGATGAAAGGGAACAATATCGTAAAAATTTTTCAATGCACGTGCATCGCATGTGCGGAAAAGATCAGATGCGCCCCGATTCGGCCCATTCGCAAACCCTGACTTGAGCTAGAGAACACTGGCACAGTGATTAATTCCATCGATGTCCTCCTCGACGGGAAATCCCTTCGCCGGCGTCGGAGGAGGCGGCGGAGTCCATCAATGGTCTTCGACGACGTCGGTATCTTCGTCGAGCAAGAGGATACAGAAGGAGATGGCGGAGCTGAACGCGGAGCCGCCTTCCGATTGCTTTGCGGGCCCCAAAGGCGACAACCTCTACAATTGGGTCTCCACCATCATCGGCCCTCAAGGTATCAGCAGATTAAAGCCTCGATCTTGCGGTCATTTCCTAATCCCAGCTATAAATTCGATTTCTTTGGATAAGAGTGATTGAAATGGTTCTAGGGTTCGAATATTATGCAAAAATTGTACTCTGATATTTGAGATTTGCTAAATAGAATTAGGTTAGAATTGTTTGCATTTGAAGTATGTGGTTGAGTGATTAATTATAGAAGAGAAAATGTAGGTAAATGGGTGTTTGTATTCATCGATATTAAAGAACTATAATAGTTAGTGTAGACGTTAAAAATTGCCTATAAGTCCCCGAACATTGCTCGTAACAGTGAGTTGATAATCGACGAGCCATCCGGATTGCATGCTGGCGAACCGTTGGCGACCATGAAGTGGCCATGACGCAAACCCTCTCATCAAAGAGGCCCTACGCAGAGTTTCGATGGTCCCGCTAGCCGGTTAGCGGGCGGGGGGTCAAGGGGGCAGCGGCCCCTGCTGAGTCAGGGCGCCACAAATTTTAAAAGCTCTCTCCTTCACGAGCCGTCGGTGATTCCAGGGTCTTAGCGAAGCGCTAGGCATTGGCGTCTCATGAAACAATGACGAGCGAGTAATGAGGTTGCCGGCCAGCAACAAGTCGACGAAGGCCCAAGCCGACATACCGATGAAGCGTATGAAGCAAATGTGAGTCGACGTTACGCTCAAGTCAACGGCGACGAATCGTATCGCGAACAAATGGGATGAACCCGACCAAGCAACGAATCACGTGCAATGGGCCGCTGCAGCGACGGAATAAATCCAAACCGAAAACCTCAAAGCGAGCTCGGAAAATAACCGAGGAAAGCCACGGAAAACTTCGGCCAAAACCGGGACAGAGAGGTGTCTCGATGGCGAACACCATCAGTGTCTCGGCCAAGTGGCTTACGATAGTGTCGACTGGCGAACACCTCCACACGGAGGTGGCTCAGTGTGGAGGTGGCTCGGCTGGAGACACTAGAGGTGTCGGTCGGCCAGACACCTAGGTTCACCGGGCTTTGGGCCCGGTTCGACCCGTATCCGCTTTAAAATCCTATAAATAAGAGGTAGGGTCTCATTTGCAAGGGCGAAAAATTTTGAGAAGTCAAGCTCGCTAAATTGCCTTCTCATCTCGGATCTAAACTTCGGGAGCGTCCGTCTTCTTCACTAGATCCGATCTCGTGAACTCTTAAGGGCTATTATCATCCTTTGTGAGATAATCCCGGGGCTATTATCCTCCTTCGTGAGATAATCCCTCAAAAGGTTCGAGATCGGATCTCGGATCTACGTGATTCCTCGAGATTAAACTTTGTTTTGATCTCGAAGAGCTTTGATTTCGCTTGGTCGATCTCATTCGCCAGGTTATTTCCTTCGTGAGATAACCCCGTTTACCGTGTAGATCTCTTTCTTTGGATCACGATTACGCGGTCCACTGACGGAATAAAGTCCCCAAAGACAGCAAAGACACCTAAAGCGAGGACCGATAAACGGATCCCGTTTGTTCAAAAGGATAAAAGTTGTAATTCTTTGATTTTCATTGTAAGCCTTATAAAAGGCGATCTTTTTCGAATCTCGTTGTAGCGTGAAGTTTGTAGCGGATTCAGCGATGACAATCATCCCGACTTTTATGAGCAGTTAGTGGATTAAATCACATGCATAAAGAATCTTCGGAGAAGTTCTTCTTATGTTCTAGTTAATCTTTCCATCATTCCTGCAATGAGAAAGTAACATAGTAGGCTAGAGAATCTGGATTTTCCGGTGAATGATAATCTTAGAAAAACTTGGATGCTGTCAATATTCCACGATAATCTCCTTTCTAGTCTAGAATTTAGTATATAATACTTTGGGTTGATTGTAGAATGTTGACAATTACAGATGAACGGATGTGTGTTCTTTATGACCATTCTTCATCTGTTATTGCAACTAGATACAGATTCATGAATTAGATGTTTGCTTCCCTCTATGTAAGAATGGTAATAAACCTTGTGCTTATAAAATTATATGAGTAATGTGCCTAACCCGTACTTTTGCAATCTTGGTTTTCTTTTCCCGAGGAGGTGGTAGTATTGGTTTCCATCTTTTTATGAGGTTAAACTACGAGTTCTTGTTGATTCATGTTTGGAAAGTTAAAACATAAACCACATCCATACTTTTACTGATTTTTTTTCAATATTATCCATGAACATAGTCGATCAGCAGGTATGTTGGCTGATTTTCTTTTTTTCTCCCCTTTGTAGGATCACCATATGAAGGTGGCATATTTTTCCTTGACATTACATTTCCATTGGCTTATCCATTCAAACCACCCAAGGTATGCAAAATTCTGACTAGCTATATAGTACACCATCATCACGCAATTTACATTTAGCATTATTCATGACCATCTAGACTTGAAATACTTCTTAGATATAATATTCTTCATGCTATATCATCTTTTATTGCAGTAAACCTGTTTTTCTGAAACTTGTATCTAGACTTATTGTAATTTAAAATATTCACCTTCTGTTCCCATTTTCCCTCTTGTGTTGTCGGAGTTGTCCATTCAAGCATCTGTAAACACATGCTGGTAGGTGCTTAGCAATGTACATGTATGATTGTCAATTCATGATGCGTAGTCTAGGAGTGTCTGGACAAAAGCTAGGGGATGGCTTTCATTTTTTTGTTGACTGATGTTGGTGATTTTACTCTGAACTAAAATTTTTGTAGGCTGCAGCCTTCAAAAATATTTTAATGCCGTCATATTCATGTGGCATTAGGTGTTGACCAGAAAAAATCCTATCTGATTTTTAATGGCTAAATAGCATAGGTACCTTATAGTTTCACTTACTTTGCACTTTTATATCCTCAATTGTTTTTCGTAGCGTTTATATACCTTAAAATTTTTAAAATTGGAATGTTAGTACCCTCCATCATGCAAACATGAAAATCTTCATCAGAAGGTTCCCATATAACATTCATATACTAATTTTATCACTTTTAACTATTAATCTTTTGAATTTACTGTTAAACCTATCCAAATTCTATTTTTAAAATACTACTGAGATATGTTTGAATTAGAGTTTGGGTAGGGTTAATAGTAAACTTAACTAATATTAATGGTTAAAAGCTCTAGAATTAACATGTGAATGTTATATCGAACATTTGGGAGAAATTTTTTCATGTTTGCATAATAGAGGGTACTAATGTGCTAGTTTAAAACAATTGAGGGTATATAAATGCTATGAAAAACAAGTAAAGGTATGTAAGTCCAAAGTGAGTGAAACTATAAGGTGTTTAAGTGAAATTTAGCCTTTTAAGACCTTAATAGTCATGTGGCAATGAGTTTTAGGTTTGGAGAATCTTCAGTGTAATAGATTGTTATAGACTACTGTTTTATCTTTATTTTTACTTTTTCGACAAAAGATATAACACAAAATTCTGATTATAGATTTTGTTATTACATATCCTTGAGGGACTTTGAGGACATAAGAATTCTTTTCAATGGTCCAATCATTCAAATGAAGTGAAATGATCTCACTTCAATAAGTTTTCAAGGAAGACATAAAAGAAGAATCCAACTGCTCAAGTACTGATGTCATTAATGAGTGATTCTCAGTCTAACCTCACTATGCTCCACAGTAAAACTACCATCTGTGGTTTTAGTACTTGCACAGTATCCATCATCTGTCATGCCACTATTGCTAATGCTGCTATATCTTTACAGTGCCAATACTTGTTGCACTGCAGGTGCAATTTAGAACTCGAATATACCACTGTAATGTTGATTCTTCCGGCGATGTAAACCTGGACATCTTGAAGGACAGTTGGAGTCCCGCCTTAACAATTTCAAAAGTGTTAATAGCTATCAAAACCATTTTCACCAATCCTGATCCATGTATGTGCATCACTACCGTGTATTTCCATGGAATTCTTTACTGTATTCTCCTTTCGCGAGGTTCATTTCAAGTTTTTTTTGTCACTGCTTATTCGGACTCCTTTATGCAGATAACCCACTTGTTTCAAGCATTGCTCGTTTATACCTGACTGATAGAGCTAAGCATGATGAGATAGCTTCAGAGTTCACTATGCGTTTTGCTCGTTGAGCTGTGAGCTACTAGATTGTCACTCGGGTAGCATTTGGCCCCTCAGCTACTAGAGATTTGTATTATTTTGTGATTAGGTGTGGACATCATATATTTGTTCTGCATGTAAAACCTTTTCCAGGAGTTGTACCCTTGTTGTAACCACTCATATTCAGATTTTATGTGAAGATGTACCAATACTATGCATAGGTCTTTTTGTGTGTGTGCAATATAACATCTGTGTATATGAATTTGGCAAATTTCAAATTTAGTGAAAATGTAGCCTATTAAGTTATGTGAATTGATCAATCTGAAGGTGCTTTCCTAGATTCATAGCTTTCCTGTAGTCATAAGGAAAGCACACTGGAGGTTTGTGGATGTTTTTTCATGTCTTACAGTCCAAACAACGAGCATAGTTGTTGTCTGTATTGATACCTGTTCTCATTCAACTTGGTATATTTTCAGATAATTTGTCTATTTACCTAATTTGTTGCGGTTCACAGGGATTTGTTCAATACTAATATGCGTAGGCACCTAGATATTCATGCATGTTTTTGGTTGATATCACATTGATTAAATTATAAAGACATGAACAAGAAGAAAGTGGGGGAAAAAAGAAAAATATGGATAGGACGGAAGGCCAAACAGAAAAGGGTGCGTGCTACCATCTTCCTCTCCACCCTAATGAACTTAAGTACATGAAACTTCTATTTTCTTTTTATCAGCAAGTATCAGGAGTGTGTCCATCTACAATCTTCCTTTCTACCCTAATGAACTTAGTACATGAAACTTCTATATTGAATGCTTCTTCACCAAGTTTCATTCGTTCATATTTTTATAGCAGTCTATCTCAGACACTAACCAATACCAACTATGGAGGGCACTGATCTTTCAATTAACTGAACCTGTAGACCAGCACTCTGAAAATATTTTATTAGGGAGAAGCTATCCAGAGCCACCTTGGCGCTAGCCTTCCTCTTAGATTGTCGACCATGGCAAGGGAACCTGAAGCACATCTAACATTTGCTTCTATGATCCGTGGATACCCCCAAAAAAAAAAAAGGAAGCCTCAAGTGGTCAGAAAAACAGTGAATCGAAGAAAATGAGTTGCCATGAAAGTCAAAGCAGCTATCCTTCATCCATCGGCTCTTTAAATCAAGGTCAGTTGCTGAGAACAGAAATGGTATGTACACTTGTATCTAGAATCTCTTGTTCAAGATAAGCTGCAGAAAGACAACAGCGACTTCCTGTTCATTGCTGAAGGAATTATGAAGCGAAGCATTGGACCGTAGAATGCAACCAATACTGAAACCAATCAACATGTCAGTTGCAAGATGAAGGCTACAATCCTAAGTCAAGTTTCCGAGCAAGGTGAAAATTGAGGGTCTGTGGTATGTTCATTGTGAATTTTGTGATGCAGGAATGTGAAAGTTTTAAAACCCTTTAGGCTTTTTAGAGGTAACATCTACCGTATCAGAATAATCATCACCAAAATAATTGTCATGAGTTTTTTAGATCCATTAACTGTTTTCAGACCCAGGTTTATGGGCTTAAAGAAACTGCGAAATATGAAAGCTCAGCTGAAAAGTTCACAAGGATCGCGCTTTTCTTCAAAAGATGTCCAGGTACTATGCTGCTCACATCAAGGTTACCATATTTGCATTCCAAATGTTCAGTCTAACAAAAACTAAATAAAAGAAAGAGGTGATCTTTCAGTTAACTTAACATTGCAAATGACATTCCACCTGTTAAGTGACTTGTCTCTCCCTTCTCAGAAGCTGAATTTACACTCAAACCATCAATTTACCTATCTTTCTGGAAAAAACCAAAGGGCATAAATACATTCATGGTGCTTGTTTTCTTCTCAGATCACCGTCATGCCAAGCAAACCTGAACTTAACAAGCATCCCCACTATGATCCAAGCATGTCCAAAAGAACAAGGAAGCCTCAACTGGCTACAAAAGTCTCTCTGAATCAAGATGATGAGCTGCCCAAGGAAAGCAACCGCATCAATAAGTCATTACTTAGCTCTCTGAATCAAGAAGACGAGCTGCTCAAGGAAAAGAAGAGCTTCCATCAACTGTCTCTAATCTCCCTCGATCAAGATGATGAGCTGCAGAAGGACAACAATGGAATTCCACGATCATCGCTGAAGGAGTTAATGAATCATGGCAATGGACAGGAGAAAGTTGCCTATACTGAAACTAATCAAGGGGATGAAATTGGTGGTGAGATTACAGCAGCAATTTCTGAGGATAAGAGCAATCTCGCTCTTGTGCCAATACATGGAGAGGGTACAGGCGGGGTCAAAAGGGGTGGAATGGTGAGTCGATATGTAAAAGTTTTGAGCCATTTGATCAAGGCGAAACATTCAAAGAAAAACTCAGGGGTCCAGCTATTGAAGCCATAGAGCAGCAACATACAAGCTGGTTATTATCTAGTACTACACTTTCAACTTCTTATAACATGTATAAAACATCTTAAACATATATTAGACCAATGTGAAGGTTTGTTATTCATCAAACGAAGTCGATTACATGGACATGGTCCTAATAATTCTTTCTATTAATAACACTTGACAAGCCTGGAAAGGAGCATCATGCAATATACAACCAAAAAAAAATTTCAACATTAATCTGCTAACTTATGTCCATTACTGAAACAAATGTAGCAATTTAGATTTCAATCATTTGAACCTGAGAGTAGGTATAAATTGAGGTTTTTCATAGAATATTACATTTGACATTAGGAGCCATCTATGTGTAAGCTTGCAAATAATTAACGATTCCTTGTCAAGGGTGCATTCTTTAATTTAAAAAAAAACGTTTCCCCTGCATTGCACAATATCACACTAACAGAGGCTCGATTAACGGCCTTGAACGGCCTCTGGGGAGGTCCATCGAATATGTAACAAGTGCCGAGAGAAGCGCACAAGATGCTGGAAAGAGTCCCACACCATATCTATTCACAGAAAAGCCATGCCTCACGCTAAGAGGGCCAGTGCTACGATCAGGATCTGCAACAAAAAACATTGGAATTTGTCAAGTCGAGATGTGTTAATTCACATTCAGTTGGAAAATAAAATTTAAATTCTTAATAAACTTTTATTAGTTTACAAAGTTATAACATGTTTTGAGCCTAAGGAACTTGAAAAATCATACCTTGATACGATTCCAGAACATACAGTGCAATCCCACATGATAATTTTTCCAGGAAACTCAATGACCCATAAACAAATGCACAGCCATTCAGATCTTGACCAACCAAAATACTTTGCATGCTAATTCCAGTCACCTGCGACAAACTAAATTATCAAACAATTGCCACCAAGATATTTATTTATTTTTAAGAAAACCACCAAGATATTTGCTATGGCACAATATTGGAGTGATCCCCATGCAATGCAAATTATCAAGTTTCATAGCATCATATTTTTGTTACATGGTCCGGGATAAATAAGGTTAAGTCGGGTCTAGGAATGCATCAAGAGGGCCTGAAATGCAAATACACTGATAATATTCAATAAGTGGGAAGAAGAAATTTTTTCCTCAAATATAGTTCTACAAAAATGACATACGAGCAAAGCAAATTCGAATATCGATTTATGATTCTGGGGTAATATCAAAGCCTTTACAAGTTTTTCTAAGGTGGTGTGAGGCTGTGAGCTAAGGCTTACAAGTTACGTTGACAATAAGACAGATACTTAATACTTAGCAAGTTACTTCAACTTGCAATGACTGTACAAATGAATTGAACTAAGAGCATCAAAAATCAGAAATTCTATATAGTGATAAGTGTTAGGATTAGAACTAAATAATTGGGTATTTGGGTATAGACCTGTAATATTGGGTTATAATCCGTATCCACTATTGCGTTTACATTTAAGCTTTCTCATTGAACAATTAATTGAATATTCTCCAATTCATAACGTGGTTGTATCAGAGTGGTCTTATGAAAACCCTAACCCTCATTTTTTTTTTCATCCTAACCATTCATCTAGTCTAAGCCTAACAATAAGAACACTAAAAATTTCATTAAACAAGATTCACAAGCTTACCATCATTAAAGCATTGGCAATGCCAATTGCTACTGATAGAATGTACATAAGGTTGTGCATGTTGCTTGGAAGAATAAAGATTCCCATGCCACCTAATATCCACACAATGGCTCCAGCTGTTGAGAAGATTTTAAGGCGCCAACCGCTCCATCTCATCTCCTGCATGTAACTATTGCTTATTATTTCAAAACAAGATACTAACATTTTAACCAGCCAAAGAAAGTTTGACAACTAGATTTCTTTAAAAGTCAAACCTGCAAAATTACAGATGTAATGAAGCTGCAGATATAGATAATGCCAGGTACCTGCAAGGTCCATTAAATTATTGAAGTTATCACTAAAGAATATCTAAGAATAATATATTTTGAATTAGATCTAAGAATCCAGCACTCACCACTGCCTTTGAGGAGTGACTCATTTGCAGATCATCAATAACATAGAATGCAAGAAGTGCCTGATCAGTGACAAGTAACAGTGTGAGAGATTAATATTATGTCTATTCCTGTAACTATGTTTTTAGAGTATGTTATCGAAACAAAAGTAAACTAATCTTCATTCTGTTGAAATCTGATTTACCATATTAATTATATTTCTGTAAAGTTAAGTCAGAAATTTGACAATCCAACCAAAAAAAAAAACACAAACACAAACACAAACAAACACACACAAATTTGAGAAGGCATAACTATGATGCATGCTGATAAAGAAATATACTTATCAGAAGTTTTAAGGGTGCATAAATGAGAAGACATGTGGAAATCAAGTTAGATTTCGTGGAAACAATAAAATCTCGTGACATGTAACCGAAAAATTAATCAGCAATCTTAAGTTAGAGATGCATGCGTACTTCAGTTCAATCAGACAACAGCATTCAACTAAGATTTCTGGAACTGAAACAGTATACATTTTAAAGAATCATAAGGGTTCAAGTTCTGACCTGTGAAACATTTGTTACTAATCGAATAAGCGTGTATACAACAGCAACTTGATAGTACAAAATCTTTCTGAACCAGTGGGACCATGCTACCTTAGTCGGCCTTTCCAACTTGATTTGTATTTTCAACCTATAAAAAAGCATAATATATAAAGGCACTTATAAGTAAAGATTGCCAATTAGCCTTTAAGTGTAATACAAGGTGATATTTGTGAAAACAGAAACACCAATAGCAGGAAAAAAACAAAAAGAAACTATGCTAAATTAACATCCTAAATGAAACTTTTTACATATAGCACCAATGAACATATAAATTATAAGAAATCACGTGAAATGTTAACAAATGAAAAGTTAGAACTACAAGTTCACATGGATAATTAGCTCACTCTGGCTCTTTGGTTCCAATCAGAAATATGCCCACAAAACAAAACCCCACGAAAATGGAGAAGTATGCAATCCAGCGGTACTAATCAAATTAAAAATAGTATAAGAATCTGACAAGAAATAACAAGGTGTACAGAGAATGAAGTTCCAATGCTAAAATAAAAAAGTACCTGAATTTTAATATCCGCAGATGCTTTGGCACCATAGATACTGAAAACAACCAATGCCACTGCATAAAGGCTAAGATTTGCTACCTACATCAAGAGCCAAAATCTCAAGAATTCTGAAGTAAGGAATTTTGGACATTTGAAATGACCAAAACCACAGAAATAAAGAACATGAAAACAACGTCAAAGAGACTATAACCATAGTGAAGGCATTTCGGCAACTAGCAAGTGCAACTCTACTTGTTGGGTTCAGTGTGATGCAGTTCACCATCGACCTTCAAATAAATAATAAAGAACAAACATGTTACAAATTAATACAAGGGAGTTTCACTAATGTCACAAAAACCACGGAGAATCATGAAATTTCATTGGCTTACATATGTGAAACTTGGGTAGCAGCCCAGCCAATGTTAAAAATAGAAGCAAAGATGCTGTATCCAATAGTTTGCAACAATGAAGAACTAATTCCATAAATTTTACAAGGTAGGCAGCCACCAAAAACCGAAGAAAATGAGACTGCAACCAAAATGGATCCTCCGGCATGCCATAGTTTAAAATGTCCAAAGCGGTCTATCTGTCAAGAATTATTCCAGTGAGAGGGGGAAAGAATTTAAAAATGCAGCAGTACTGATGCTAAAAACAGAAACTAGTATCATTTTAGTCCCAGCAAGCAGATACTTTGCCTAAGATTGCCATCCCCATTTAAAGGGTAGAATTGTTCCATGTATCATATTTGAACTATCTCCATTTATATTTTAACACATTATTTTATTCTTTATTCGTTTCTTATGAGTAAAAAAGACATGCCCGTCCCTTCTAAAATAAATCATACTTTACATTCTTTAGTCTTCTGCAATAATGACAAACGAGTGAGCAGCAAATTGTGGGGTAATAGAAACCAAATGTACATCTCACGCAAGAAAATAGGTTAGCATCCTCATCAACAAGTGAAGCACCATGAAATTTCAAATATTCGAAGAAAAATATGGATCACGGTGCTTGCATATTAGACATTTACATGAAAAGGAAAAATATTGAAGGAGATTTTAAAAGGAAATTAATTGGTGTCTACCAGCTCTCCAGCAAATATTGTTGTAAATGCATCAGCGACTTGACCAGAAAGCATGACAATTGAAGCATCCCTGTTAAATCAATTACAAAAAGAAAAAATTCAATAAAAAACTCTACATTATATATGCTGTGACCATAATATCTAATACTCTCGAAGATCAAGAAATTATCAATAGTGTAGTAGAATCATCTTTGGTTAAATGCCCTGTCTACATCTAATGTTTTCATCATGTTATTCTGAACCAAAATCACCTCCCATTTCCCATAAATACATCCATTGTTTGTTCTATATTCTGTGGTATTACCACTTTCTCCTACCAATTCAGTTAAATATAACTTTTGACATGTTGTTTACTGGCCAAAAAAGTGTAAGCATGGCCAGTCATATAGCCACCTTATGGATTTTCCATTCAATTCTACAGTCACATAATACCAAAGAAGCACTAACAAACTTCAAACATATGGACATCCTCTTCCAATGGGAGTACAATGAAACCATTATCTTGTGATATTCTATGTTCATGTACGAAATTGTTCCTTCATGATATTCTAAGTTCATGTGTGAAATTGTCATTCCTTTGGTATGCCACAGAATACCAAAAAACTACTTCCCTCCAACTTCCTCGGTGTTCTATATCACATTCTCATCAATACGTTATATTAGATAACACAGATTCATCACTCTGGTCTACTAAGTTAAATACTAAGAAATGACAATTCTAATAAATTTCCAAACAAGTTTAAGTAATTTATTATTTCTTTCTAAACCAGTTAGCATGTCCATTTCATTATACTTACCTGTATGTTTGTTAAATTTACAAGGAAGTTAGAGGTAAAAGTTCAGGAAATGCTTATACATGTCCATCCCCCAATCACAAATAGGTAAATCAGCATATTTGGATCCTGATCATTTAATAAATGAACAGTGCTTTTGTCAAATGATCTTGTTTCAAATTTCAACCTTATAAGCAAGCGATGATAGCATCCAGCGCAGCAGGAAACAGAAGGGTAAAGCATAGCAATAGAATCATTAAACAGAAAAGGATAAAATCTTGCAATGGAACGATGACGCTTTTAACAAGAAATGTACCTTGGAGTTAACCCTATGTCTGTCAAGAACAACAGCAAATACGTGAACCAACAAGCTGATGTAATATCATTCAGCATATGACCTACACCATAGTAAAGTACAGCTAGTCTTCCAAGGGGCTCAGCATCCTGCCCTTCATCTGATGACTCGTTACCAGTCGCATTCACCATAGCAGCCTGTAATTTTACAGTATTAAAATTATCGAAATTGCCCGTTATTACCAAAGTTAGATACCATTAAGAACTCCCATTACTGCTTCAGAGTCTAACATGCTAGCAATATAATCAACTGTACGAGAGACAGCCTCTCCAATAAACCTAAAAGTAAATTAAATTAAATAAAAGCAAATAAATTCCAACTTATTCTTCTAAACTATTCTAATCTAAGTGAACATATGGGTACCCTAGTTTCATATTCAAATATACCAACAAAGTAACACAGCCAACAAAAAGGCAAAGGAATCTCATGTACCCACTTCCATTTCACTTTCCTTTTAGCCTGAAATCAAAGCTTCCGCAAACAAAAGGGTCACCCAGAAATAACATCCAAAAATAATCTTGAGGCGTGAAAACTCTCTAGCGCATCAAATTACCAAAGGGTTATCCACCACAATTTGAACAACTCTGACAAACAATGGAATTTAATTTGCACCTCATAAAAAATCAGATAAAACCCATGAAACAAAAGAGGCGAAATTATTACCTTAAGCTAGCTTGAATGGAGCGGAGAGCACAGATAGATATAGTTGAGCTAAAAGCTAAAGACTGAAGAGAACGAATTAATGCGTATAAACAAAGACAAGAAAATGAGAGAGGGAGAGGAATGTTAGGTCAAAATCAATTTTAAGAAGAGAGAAGTCGTTAGCACCGCTTTAAATTGTGGCGTCAGTTTTTGATATTTTTGCGACTGTGAGCAAGCGTACGTGTTTGACGTTCATTGGGTTCATAATATTGAACGGAGAGGGCCCATGACTGTGTTATTGAGGGGCTGATATTTATTATTAATTAATTTAACGAAAATAGGTTGCATGTTCCTCAAGAAAAAGAATGTAACTGGATATCTAACAACTCCCAATCTCCTCAATATCAATTTCCTCTGCGTTAATATTGACGAGTTCTAAAATGTTTCTTATATTGACGAGTTCTTCAACATAATAAAATCTTAGTTAATCTTGACAGATTATCTTGTCATTATTAAAATATGTCATATTCGTAGTTTATCTAAAATGGTTTTAGAAATCATCATAAATGGATGGTAGCAAGTGTTTCCTCAGTTGTAATTCTGAAAAAATTATGAGCTATTCTGAACCAAAAATGATAAAATTCAAATTCGCTATCAAAAAGCTGTAATAAAAAACAATTCTGGTAAATATATATTTATATTTGTGTCAAACTGTTATATAACGCCCAATTTTGGAATTTTCTTGACCTTGGAACTTGGATGACTCAAAGCCTTGAAAGTGGCTGAGATTCCCTATGTTTTAAGGCTGGGGTTCAATAATGGATCCTAATCTCATTGGACCGTATCCAAGGTTTCATACCCAAAGGCAACGGTGGGCTCAAATAATGGATCAAATTGTTGTTAGTCTTTTTTTTCTTTTTTTTCTTTTTTTATTAAGAAGAAAGTTTTAAATTAATATATTTTTCTACCACCAAGTTTTGTCATGAAATACCTGAGAGTACATAATTGAAGATTCAAAAGAGACGGTGGGAGTACAATAATTTGATTCCATGTGCAAATTACTTTTTAGATAAATCATGTACATAATAAAGGTCGTCGCACTTTCCGTTTACTTTTTTCTTTAAATTTATTTTCCGTATGTATCGACATTTTTGTTGCCGTTTTCAGCACATATATTCCCTATGGGTTACTTTTAATGGGTAAATTTCACAAAACCGCCTTACATTTGACCATTTTAAAGATAACCCTCTAAACTTAAGAAATCTCAATTAAATCTCATTACATTTTGTCAAATAACCCTAAAACTAACAACGTTAGATCTTTTTATCAAAAGGAAAAAAATGTTAGATCTAACTGTATAGTGTGAAAATCAAATACTTCCAAAGTTCCAATTGATCAAAAAGTGTCCGACGGAAGGAAAAAAAAAACCATCTTCTATGTCCTTTCTAATAACGTTGAAGGTGATTTTCAAAAAACCCCTTAAGCTTGGTCTAATTTTGAGATAATCCACTCAAACCCCTTTCATTTAGAAAGTATCCAATAAGGAATGTTCGTGGTATTAAATGTGCATCCAAAGAATGCCAACCCTTAGATCTATGCACAAATCCCGAAATCCAATGATCCAGTGATTAACATTCATTTTGTGCACATTTTATGTTATGGATCCTAGTGCACTTGATACTCTCTCCCTTTTCATGACTAATAAATAATTTAATCGAATAATTAAAGCGTTGATTTAAAAAGAGTATTTTGGCCCTTTTCTCAATTCATCTAACATGGTTGCAACGTTAATTGAAACGTTTGGGATCTTTCTGGAGCATGTAAACTTAAGGAGCAGCTAAGTGACATTTTTCAAAGTTGGGGTGTTTATCTCAAAATCTGCCAAACTAAAAGGGGGGTTTTGTGAAAATTACCCTTATCTTAACTTTCTTATACTTTTCTAAGATATCGTACTTTTTATTATACCTTGACTTTTCTAAATTCCTCGTTTTTAAAAGAAACTTTGGTGTATTTTTCCTTATGATCTTTTATACTTGAACTATTTTAATAATCATGACGTTGAAGGAATTAAATTATGATTTTTCTTTTTCTTTTTAACAAAGCAGGAAATATATTTACATTCATGGACAGTTTGACCATGGAGCAAAATTGTCAAAAGATAGTCACATATTTATAATCGTAGTTGTTTTTCTCATGAACTAGCCTATTATACCTACAATCAAATTTACTGTAAATATTTTTATTTGAAAAATGATTGGCTACAATTTACAAAATAACTATTACCATTCTTGTAACCCAGTTTTGATTAGGCAGCTCCATCAAAAATATATATATATATATATATATATATATATATATATATATATATATATATATATATATATATATATATATATATATATATATATATATATATATAGAGGTGAGCTAGTATCAATTTAAGTGGATAGAGGCACTTGTCCACCTAAGTTTTTAGCCATTGGATTCACATGATGGGTCAAGATCTTGATCAAGTGAATCTCTTTAATTTATTATAGGAGGGGTAGATTAGGGAAATAACACACAAAAACAATTAGAAAAAATAAATCTGAGGAGAGATTTATGCCTCTTCTCTCTCATTATAGGGAATTGTGGAGTAGAGAAAGAAGAAACCCCTCTCGACCATCGGTTTTTCTCTCCCTCTACTGTCACGGAAGCCACTCAAATCTCTCTCCGCCGACAGAGTGGTGTACTCTGCTCTCTCTGTCGTGAGCATGAGTTCTCCCACCTCAACAGCCCATGGCCACGAGCGCATCTCTTACCATGTCCCTAACTAGCGAATTCGAACAATTCAGCGACTTGTTCTTCTTCTAGATGTTGCTTCTTTGGGTGTAATCAAGGAATGTAGATTTGTAATGATAATGATGTTGACTTGCTAATTTTTTTTATTTTTTTACTAAAATTATTGATTATGGTATTGGCTTAGTTTAGCTCTATGAACAAGTTTTTATTGATCTTATGTCCAATTTCTGAAGCACAATGCAGCCTTGAGAAAGAAAAGAAGCTTCTTTAATAGAACGTATACATTAATTTGGAATTTCAGATAATGATAGAGATTGGAAAATTAAAATAAAACTAGTGTAGGAGTGATTAGCAACTGATGCCGTTAAATAACAAAGTGTTCTTGTTCTTGTTAATAATACTTGAGAGTGAATAAATTCAGTCTACTACACATCGAGCATACAAGTTAATTTTCATTAACGTTTTTGTAGAAGTATTCTCAATTCACGGACCATTGCCTCTGTTTATATTTTTTTTCACTTCGGCGGTGTGGCGATGTTGAGACAGAGAGAACGGGGAGTTAGAGAGAAACAAAATGCCCTCAATTATACTTTAAGAACCTAATAACCATATTGTTAGATTTGTACTTTTCTGACAATCATCACCTCTGTTTTTCATCTTTTTTGCGGCTACTATAACTTTGTCCACATTATCAATGTGCTACGTTGTTCGATCAATGGCTTCACTCCGGCGCGGTGTCAGGAGGCGCTCATGGGTAGTAGGGACGCACGGTGGGAGGCGCACATGGTAGATGAAAAGAAATGATGGTGTCAGGAGAGAGGGAATGAAAAGCCCATTTTTTTCTTCACTTGATCGGAAAAGAACAAGCAACAAAAATGGCGACGATTATCTATTAGAGAAGAAGAAGCAACAAGAAAATACCATGTTTCCTTTGTTTCTTTTTTAATGGCTTTAATTATTTTCCCCAAAGTACCCTCCCTCATTTAATGTATGCCACATCACCTACCTAGATTTGAATCTATCAAGTAAATCCAATGGCTATTAAATTAGGTGGACAAATCCCTCTATCCACTTAAGTGGATACTAGCTCACCTCTCTCTCTCTCTCTCTCTCTCTCTCTCTCTCTCTCTCTCTCTCTCTCTATATATATATATATATATATATATATATATATATATATATATATATATATATATATATATATATATATATATATATATATATATATATATATATATATATATATATATATATATATATATATATATATAGTAGAACTTTGATCCACTTAAGTGGATACTAGCTCACCTCTCTCTCTCTCTATATATATATATAGTAGAACTTTGATCCACTTAAGTGGATACTAGCTCACCTCTCTCTCTCTCTCGATATATATATATAGTAGAACTTTGATCCACTTAAGTGGATACTAGCTCACCTCTCTCTCTCTCGATATATATATATATATATATATATATAGTTGAGCTAGGCTACTTGTTAATAGTATCTAACATGCGGATACTATCAACCCAATTTTGAAAATCAGAATCCAAAAATGAAAATCCGAACCGGTAGATGTGATATACTACACATGAACTAGTTAGAAATAAAATTTCAAATGATTTCGACGTGTTTTGAATTATATATCAGGAGGCGAAAATTAACCAACTTCATGAAGATTAAAGCGTTGATTTTGGCGACATATTTTGCATGGATTAATGATGATGAAATCCTTTGGAACTTTATTTCTAACTAGTTCATGTGTGTTCGCGGGGAAAGTTGACTTGTTATTCATTGTTGCTGAATTCGTTTACAGCTTCGTTGGCCTACAACAAAATTCAAAAGAAATGCCTTTTATTTTAAAGTACAATGAAAACAAAATTACAATTTTTTCGAGTGAACAAGCTTCGGATCTCTATTTTCGGGATCCTCGCTTGCATGGGTTCTTCGCTGTCTTGGGGACTTTTATTCGTCAGTGGACCAGCGCAATTCGATCTGGTATAAGCCGGGTTCGGAACTCTGAGGCGTAGGGGCTCGTTTCACGAAGAAGCGGCGCTGAGGATCACACTCACGAAGGAGAGGATCACGGGCGGGTGAGATCTACAAGGAGAAATCCTGCGCTATCCACGAGATTAAGACGAAGCTTAATCTAGAGGGTATCTGTAGTTCGACCCGAGTTTTCTTACCTCGCGATTTGTGGATCTCGTGAGAATTCTTCAGAAAATCCCCGAAAATCCCGCCTCAAATCCAAGCCAAAATCCTCCAATTTCCTCCAAGGCCCCCCAATCAACAAGACCCCCCCTATTTATACAATAGGGGGGGATGTGCGCCGGCCACCTCGGTGGCTCGGCCACTTGGCCGAGCCACCTCGGCCAAAGTGGCCGAGCCTCCTCGGCCACTTGGCCGAGGCACCTCGGCCAAAGTGGCGAGCCTCCTCGGCCACTTGGCCGAGCCACCTCGGCCAAAGTGGCGAGCCTCCTCGGCCACTTGGCCGAGCCACCTCGGCCAAAGTGGCGAGCCTCCTCGGCCACTTGGCCGAGCCACCTCGGCCAAAGTGGCGAGCCTCCTCGGCCACTTCCTTTCTCTTCTAGTGCACGAAGTGATGGCGGATGGAAGGGATTTGGTTATCTTGAGAACGACTGTGAAAAGACGGAGTTGGGATCTCCGTGATCTCTCCGGCAAGTTAGTAATGAATTTTATGTTGGAAAATCTTACAAGAAAAAAGGTTAGGATTTTTGTTCTTAGTTACCTCTTTCATTGAGCAATACCCTATTTATATGAGGGATCTGAGGGCATTCTCGTCTCTTTAATTGATTTGGACTTGAGAGGTGAGTCGGATAGACTTCCACGTGGCGACCGCTGATTGGGCTAAAGTTTGGTATGGGCGGCCGTGTCGGATTTACCTTTACAGGTGTAGAACGATCATTGATCTTAGAGTTTGTACTGTTCCTTCACTATTAATGAGATGGGATTAGCGACGTGCACCACACTGTTAAGTTTAATGTGTCTTAAATACTGTGAGGGACGGAGATATTAAGACACTGACTGTTCATTTAATGTGATATGGACGTATTGTCGGGGTCAAGTCCTATGCCACCATCACTTACGTTGAGCACATAAGCCTGTCGAACGAGGAATCACCATCAAGCGGTCGTAGAATCGGCCGACTTAATTATCTCGGCTTTCATATGCAGACGACCGAGAGAAGAGCAATTTAACATCGCTTGGTGTTATTCACGAGGGCACCCGGTTAACGAGTCGACTCGTTTCGCGGAAGGGTTCAGCCGAAGAGCCGCGTAATGACGCCTTCCGCATCGTCCACGAAGGCTTTTGGCTGAGAGAGCCGAGTGATGACGCCTTTCGTGTCGTCCACGAAGACTTTTGGCTGAGAGAGCCGAGTGATGACGCCTTCCGTGTCGTCCACGAAGGCTTTTGGCTGAGAGAACCGAGTGATGACACCTTTCGTGTCGTCCACGAAGGTTCTTGATTGGTGGGTCGAGCGATGGCATCAAGGGACGGCATGTTCATTTCGCTTGGTGATTGGGTCTGGGTCATTTCTGTTGAGATGACTTGCCCAATCGGGCACTCTAACCCTTGCGGTTGTGTCTCTCTCACTCGACTAATTAGTTCCCCACTAATAATTAATAATAAAATTATCCAGACTATATATATATATATATATATATATATATATATATATATATATATATATATATATATATATATATATATATATATATATATATATATATATATATATATATATATATATATATATATATATATATATATATATATATATATATATATATATAGAGAGAGAGAGAGAGAGAGAGAGAGAGAGAGAGAGAGAGAGCAAGGCTCCTATAAACTTAAGTTGATAGGAATAGTCATCCATCAACTTTTCTATTTATCCATTGATGTTGTCTTGGGATCCGTGAAAGATATGAAGTCCATCTTTGAGATTTGTGTACCTCTTGATTTCACCTATCCCAAGGCAATATCAATGGATATAAAAGTTGGTGGACACTATCTCCTATCAACTTAAGTTTATAAGAGCCTTGTATATATATATAGAGCAAGGTTCCTATAAACTTAAGTTGATAGGGAATAGTCATCCATCAACTTTTCTATTTATCCATTGATGTTGTCTTGGGATCCGTGAAAGACATAAAGCCCACTTTGAGATTTGTGTGCATCTTGATTTTACGGATCTCAAGGCAAGATCAATGGATATAAAAGTTGGTGGACACTATCTCCTATCAACTTAAGTTTATAAGAGTTTTATATATATATATAGAGCAAGGTTCTATAAACTTAAGTTGATAGGAATAGTCATCCATCAACTTTTCTATTTATCCATTGATGTTGTCTTGGGATCCGTGAAAGATATAAAGCCCACTTTGAGATTTGTGTGCATCTTGATTTTACGGATCTCAAGGCAAGATCAATGGATATAAAAGTTGGTGGACACTATCTCCTATCAACTTAAGTTTATAGGAGTCTTGCTCTATATATATATATATATATATATATATATATATATATATATATATATATATATATAGAGCAAGGCTCCTATGAACTTAAGTTCATAATGAATAGTGGTGCACCAACTTTTCTAACCACTCATCTTGCTTTGGGATCCGTGAAAGATATAAAGCCTATCTTTGATATTTGTGTGCATCTTGATTTTACGGATCTCAAGGCAAGATCAATGGATATAAAAGTTGGTGGACACTATCTCCTATCAACTTAAGTTTATAGGAGTCTTGCTCTATATATATATATATATATATATATATATATATATATATATATATATATATATATATATATATATATATATATATATATATATATATATATATATATATATATATATATATATATATATATATATAGAGCAAGGCTCCTATGAACTTAAGTTCATAATGAATAGTGGTGCACCAACTTTTCTAACCACTCATCTTGCTTTGGGATCCGTGAAAGATATAAAGCCTATCTTTGATATTTGTGTGCATCTTGATTTTACGGATCTCAAGGCAAGATCAATGGATATAAAAGTTGGTGGACACTATCTCTTATCAACTTAAGTTTATAGGAGTCTTGCTCTATATATATATATATATATATATATATATATATATATATATATATATATATATATATATATATATATATATATATATATATATATATATAAGCAATATGGAGGAACTTGGTACTAAGCATAAGTTTTTGTCTTGGTAGTGAGGTGGCACATTCTCATTCACTCATTTAAATGGGGACCACGTTCACATGGGTTAGAGAGTGGATAGAAATGTACCACCTTGCTGCCAACACAAAAGTTATGCGTACCAAGTTCTATATATATATATATATATATATATATATATATATATATATATATATATATATATATATATATATATATATATATATAGAGCTTATAAACTTAAGTTGATAGGAATAGTCATCCACCAACTTTTCTAACCACTCATCTTGCTTTGGGATCCGTGAAAGATATAAAGCCTATCTTTGATATTTGTGTGCATCTTGATTTCACCTATCCCAAGGCAACATCAATGGATATAAAAGTTGGTGGACACTATCTCTTATCAACTTAAGTTTATAGGAGCTTTTCTATATATATATATATATATATATATATATATATATATATATATATATATATATATATATATATATATATATATATATATATATATATATATATATATATAACCCCTCTTGAACACGTATTTCCTTCTAATAACTTTGATCAATTTAAAGTATTCCTACACTTTAGAATACTTAAGGCCCAAGAAAACTCGAGTTTTCAATCACCTTCTTATACAAGAGTTTAAAGGGTTTTACATAAAAAATATCTTAACTTTTACTCAAATTGACGGTTACCACCTACTTTTTTTTTTACGAAAACCACCTGAAATTGCTTATATGTTTTCAATGTCACACCAAGCTATTTTTTTTATCGTTACCACCTAAACTTTTATATCTATTTACCACCTATACTTTTATATTACTTATGGTTACCACCTTTACAAAACACAAATTGATATGTACACCACCTTACCTTTATAAAATTTTGACATGAACCACCGCTATTTTATGAAAATCATACTTACCCTATAAAAGTTTAGGTGGTATCTGTACCTCAAAAAAAAGTTTAGGTGGTAACATTAAAAAAACATAGATTGGCGTGACATTAAAAGCATGTAAGCAATTTCAGATGGGTTTCGTAAATAAAAAAAAAGTAGGTGGTAACCTTCAATTTGAGTAAAAGTTAAGGTGTTTTTTATGTAAAAACCCTAGCTTAAAAGCCCAAAAGAGCGCCACCTTTTTTTCTTTTTTCTTTTTTGATGGCAAAGAGCACCACCTTTAAAAGCATCTTTTTGCATTTGTAAAATCAAATGGAAAACTACAACCAGAAAGGAAATTGATCCAGAATTATAAGTTATTGATCTTGATTCTAACTTTCTGTTTACTTTCTTTTCAGTCCATACCATGAATATTAATTAAGCGTATGTTATCTAAAAATACATGTCTACTGGGCTCCACGAAGTTTATTGGGCCGAGACTTTAAAAGAGGCCGTTGATTGACAGTCAAATCCTCCATCAATCGATGAGAGTTCACCATTTTTTAAAGCCCCACCACCCTAAACAAAGAGAAACTACCTTTCTTTAAAATAGGATCATTCTATAAAAATCATCTTTAATTTTTAATTTATACATAAAATATTTTAAAAGATTTTTTATTGCAATTAATGACTTAGGCCCACTTTTTTGTGATTTTTTTGGCAAATGAGCGCATCTAACCTCCATGAAAAATCATCTCTCTAATATACTTGATATTTAACAACTAATTATTACAACAAAATCGAAAATACTTAACTTAAAAGTGAGTCCAAGTGGTTAATATTATCAAAAAAGTGTTTAAAAGTGGCTAATGTATAAATTGAAATGAAAGGTGGTTTTAAAAGAATGATCTTATTTTAAAGGTGATTTCTATTAAAAAAAATTAAAACATAGTGACCCCTAGGAAATAAATCACTAAAAGCAGAAAGTATCAAAAGTTATTCTAAAAATTTCTCTATAATTGGGGAAACATATTGGTCAAATTTGTTTCCTAATCTAAATAGACTCCTATTTTATTACCAAAAATAGCAAAAGATACAATATCACTTAATCCAGAAAACTCAGAATCTAAACATCACAAACTTAACTTCAGTTTGGTTGGGTTCTGTTTTGTCAAAATAGGCAATTTCATATATTATATGGTGTTGATGTATATAATCCTGATCACTAACCTCGAGTGAGTTTAGCTTTTAAGAGGCGGAGTCGCCTTCTCTCCTAAAGCCCGGCTGACGGCCCGACTCGATCAAGGGACTTCGCTGTGAGAACTGTGGAAGAAGCGGAGTTGGGATCTCCGATGGTTCCTCCGACGGTCAAGTTAGTAGAGTGGGAGATAATGTAATGGAGCGAATTCACCGTAAAAGATTACTTACTTGGTTATTTGTCGCGTTGTTATTTATACCTAGGGTTGAGGGGTACTTCGTCTTTCTATCGGTTAAGGAACCAGCGATGGAGTCGACCCTTCCCTCAAGTGAGCCATTCTATTTGTATGCGCTATAGGCACTACAGTGTCAGTGCGGGTAATTTGAGGGTTAGTGTGGTCTATTCGCCATTAATGGGATGGGATTGGCCTTTGTGGCTGCATGGGTCCGAGGTGCCTTAAATACCGTGAGAGATGGGGAGTTAAAGAGTTGTCAGCGCATTTAATCGATCTTGATGGGCTCGATGCCGTATAACCGTCGTTTGAGTGGAGGAAGCCGCGAGATGAGGTTGGTGGGGCTGAGGCGGGTGGCCGACTTCGCTGGCCTCGGGGCGCTCTTGAGGTAATCAGCCCGAAAGGGGCGGCCGGGGCAGCACCGTGTAGATCCACGAGGGCGGGTGGCTGATAGGAGGGTCTAAATTTGCTTCGCATCGTTGGGAAAGGCCGACAATTGGTAGGGCGAGTGTAATGGGTGGCGGGTTGGGAGGGCGACTAGCACCGCCTTTGGCGTCGTCCGGCGAGGCGATCGGTCCGGAAGGTGATAGCTGGTTGCCTCCGCGCCGTCCGATGGGACGGCGGCGTAAAATAGCCTCGAAGCGATTACTCGGCAGGCGGGCGGCGAATCACCGCCTTCAGCGTCGTCGCGGAGGATTCTTGGCGGGCGACTCGCCGCCGCCTCGCGTCGGTTATGATGATAGTCATCCATTGGACCATGGCGGGGTCGGTAAGTGTCGGCCGCCTTGTGGGTCGGGCGCGGAGGCTCGAGTCGGTTTTTGTTGACAGAAGCGTTTATCCGTGTCAGTGCCTCGTTTTTCTCCTTAATCACCGGTTAGTGGTTATGACCATATGATTGGCCTTTAAGCTTGGAGTCGGTTGGAGACGAGTCCAAGTGAAATGAATATCGCAGCCTAAATGCGGAGAGGGTTCGAGAGGGGTTCGAACATTTCATCGATGGGGCGTGGCTGATGTCGTGGGTAGTTCCACGGCCATTGGCGTTTATACGGGTGCGAAGTGGGGCCCTCGGGAATAGCTAGGGTTGCTTTTCGTCTCGGCGGCCTCGGAGTGGGGCTTCAATCTTCTCGTTGTCGCCAAAGGTGTGGCGTTAGTGGGTCCCACCATATAAATGCGGGCCGTGAGTGAGAAGGAGGCATTTGCTTTCCCCTTCATCCACGATTCCGGGCGATTCTCGGCCAGTGAGTGCGGTCACGGGATGGATTCGTCGTCATCAATGACTTAGCGGGATTCAGATTCGAGAGGTTACTTTCGGTATGAATAAAGTCTTCTTCGAGTTTGACATAGAAGGGTTACAAGTTGGAGGCTCCGTGAAATCATCTCGGTGTACGACCATGGTGAGCAGAGGGCTCCTCGTATCTCAAGCACTTGGAGTGCGGCCTTGACTACAGCGCATCCCTTTCTCGGAAAAGTGTTCGATGAACTAGGTGTGTCTCGGTACAAATGGCCTTGAGCTTCGATAGCCATATTGGTCGGCTTCCGCGTCATCTGTCATCGGCTCGATTGACCGCGATGGCGTCTTGAGCACGAGTGCGGCATACAGTCGAAGCGCCTCATTATTACCTTCGGATGTCGGAGAATTCAAGGTTATCCTTGATCGCCCAAGTCGATCAAAGGGTGGAAAAACGGGTTAAATGCGGATCACGGGGGCGACTTCGAACTTAGGGTGTCGCGTCGTGGCGAGATTAGAGAGAAACTCGAGCCTAAACCCTTGTCGGTAGAACGGCGTGTGTTGGAAGCGAATCCTTCAATACCGAGACCCGCATTACAATGGGCGCTTTGCTTGACAAATCGGTCTTGCGGCTTCATGGGATTTCTTCCACTCCTCGGCCCTTCCGATGAGGCGAGGGCTCACAGCGTGACTTTGGGGATAGTGGGAGGCGTTGAGTGAGCCCGCCGGATGAGGAGTTCTGGAGGAATCGAAAGGGGTTAACTCGGTCGGCCAAGCAGCGGCCTTGAGTCGTCTTTGGAGGAGTTAAGCTGATGGGGAGGCGAGCCGGCGATAGGGGCGAAGCTTGAACGAAACATACATCGAAAGTGTCGCCAGGTGGCGAGCGATTCACCGAGGAACAGGCAAAAGACCAGCCGTAGTCGAGGTGCTGACAGGCGGGGAAAGTCGGAAACATGGAATAGAAAGTTAGAATCGAGGAGGGAAGACGGCGACCATCGGTAGAAGGGGAGAAGTCCGGTCCGGAGTCACAGTGTAGCCCCTGAAGCTATCTGAGAGAACTCCCGTGAAGCGGTATCCCATAGGGAGTGATGTAGAAGGGGCGAAGTGCGACCATCGAAGCGGCAGAAAGCGAAGGAAATGCGGTGGTCGGGAGGCGAGTTTTGTTCGGCTGGGATGGCCCTCCTATCAGCGGTTGAGGGTGGGGGCTGGAACAAAGTGAGTGAACCGATGATGGGGACTCTCTCTCCCATCGGTCGTTATGATGGGGAGCGTCGAACATCGGTATAGGCAGCGTGGCATATGGATGCTCGCTCGCCATTATTAGGTCGAGTGCATTACAAGGAAAGCGAAGCGGTTCAACTGCGTGGGCGGGAGATTTTGAAGGTGATTCCGATGTCGGCACGCATATCATCCTGGGAGTTATTTGACGAGTGTTTAGTGGAGGAAGAGCTGTTTGGTCGGTTCGCGTCGGGGAGCCACCAAGCCTATGAAAGGCTTCAAAAGAGCATCTATCTTAGAGGCCGGCTCCGCGAGGATCTTGACCGAGTTATCAAGGAACTTTCGATTAAGCAAGGCTTCGATGGCCAGCAGCAAGCGGAGGTTAAGGACCAAGTCATTGCGGGACTTCGCGTCCGGTGAAATCACGGGCGACTTGGAAGGCAACGGCGCCTCAAAATAGCGAGGCGACTGGGTCGTCAGTGCGAGGATATAAAGCCTTGACAGCGATAAGCGTGGTCAGCGAGAAGCAGTGCGCAACCATAAAGGTCGGATTAGCGGAGAGTCGATCGCCGTGAGCGACCGCCGAGGAATGCGCTCAACTCAAGGAATCTTTAAGTAGAGGCGGAGGAAAGGCCGAAGTATCACGTGCTTTCGATTATAGGTTGTCCACAGGAGAAAAGAGCCGACCGCCATCATCGAAGAATCTGAAGCGAAATCTAGTGAGAAAGGTTGAAGTCGCTCGGCACGCAAGGCGGGTTCGCGATTCATGGTTAAGCTGCTACCGCTTTGGTATCGAGGGAGTGTCCCAGTCGGCTTGTACCCTCGGGTATAGCCGTGGGATAGATCTCCTCTCAAGGTTTGAGGCGGGCTTCCCGACCTAGGTGACAACGACGCCGAGGAGGGGAGAGGAGGACGGGTCATCAAGTGATGGTTCTTCGAGTGAGGCCGACTTCGGTCGGTAGCTTAGGTTTTAATCATTCATTTGTAATGTAATTGGCGGTGTGTATATTTTGTACTTTCGTTATCCGATAATTAAATCTTTGATATAGTTCTTTCGTTTTCGTAGTTGTGCTGCGTTGCTTTCTATGGCTGGCGATTCGGTGAATTGATTGGTTGGGCGTCGTGACTTGATCGCTTCGTGCCTTGAAGGGCTAGCATGGTCTTAGTGAGATGGCCGACCCGGGGGCGAGTCGGTCTTGAATTACTTATTCTCGGTCTGTTAGTTATTTGGGCGGTGGAGCGTCCCTTGAGACAAATATGGTTTGGTTTTCAGTATAGCAGTATCTTGTAGGGATAAGGCTTGGCGTCAGTGATTTGCTGGCCAGTCAAAGGCAATTCGGCGAAGAGCGTGGGTCATAAAGGCGGGTTTTCAATTTTCAAGCGGTTAGTATCAGAGAGCCAATCGACCGTTAGTTTCAAAGTTGAGCTGCGCCAGGAATAGACTGCGATGTGCCTTTTGGGTGTCTATATATGCTCTAACCCAATTTGGGGGTTTCTCTTAGCACTTCGAAGACTAGTCTCCTTCTTAATCTGAAATACTTCAAGAGTTCTCTGCCATGGCTGCTTCTACCCCGCCCTATTGGCGGGATCGCCAAGCTCAAGTCTTGGCGGTCGAAGCGAAGAGGATCTGGAGGGCTCCATGAAAGTCACGATCTCCGGAGGATTCTGATTTCTCTTCGAGAGAAGAACGGCGCTATTGTTGATCATGGCGGATAAGTACCACTATACATGGCGCGCTTGGACGGACTGCGCCTTCCTTCTTGCGGCGTTAGGTGAAGAGGCATGCGGCGGCCCAGGGTTGTCCCGATCACGGTTGCCCCTAGCGCCATTGCTACGATAATGGCGTTTTGGTGATCTGTCATCAGTGAAGGTGGTGCCAACTCTTGACTCTTGGTAATCTCGTCATGGTGAGGCGGCGAAGAAAGCCCATTTCTTCTTGGTATGTGGGCGGTCGGTTTGTTGACATTAGGACTCGAACAAAAGCTGGAAGAACAAGTTAGTTTGGGTTTTCGGTAGCCAGCGCCCGGTAACTGCCGTTAAGTGGTAGAGATCAACAAAAGGCGGCTGAAGAATCTTCCCTCTCTGCGGACGAAGCGCGACTGGACAAGTTCCGTCATTATTGGTCGCGGAAGGGCTACAACTTGTTCGACAACGCCGAGGGTAGTGGGGTTGTCGTTCGTTCGGCAAATAGGGGTCGGCGAGAAAGAGAAAAGAGTTGCTAGGCGGCTCAGCGGGTTGAAGATCAAGTGGGGTTCAGCCGACCAAAAGCTCTGAGCTTACCTTCAGCGAGAAGAAAGTCGGGGAGAATTTGTCGGTACTGCGGAGAGCGTGGAGTGGAGAAGGTTTGAAGAGTTGGCGTCTAGGTTCGCAGTGAAGAGGGCTCTTCCTGCGTCGGAGCCGATCAACAAAGAAAGAAACGAAAAAAAGTCGATGGGGTCGACTTTAAGGGGAACGGCGGCGGCTCTCGAACAGACGAGGTATCGCGGGGAACTTCGATTGGCGGGGAAATTAAGCCCTCGGGGACCTCTTTCCTGCTAACTGGCGGGCGTATCGAGGGAATCGCGTCCTCGGTGGCGAGTCCCGGTCCATGTTGTAGAGATTATTTGTGGCCGGTAGAAGAGGCTCTAAGCGGCGAGGAGGTGTCTTCCGGCGAGCCCACTCAAAGGTCGGGGAGAAGCGGCCATCTCGGATGACTTCGGCTCGGGCCGGACCCTTTGAGTTTACTCAAGGATCCGGGCATAGAGCTTCCTTTTCGCCGCCGGATTGCGAAGTGGGCGGTTCGAGGTGGAAAGAGCTACGATCCCTCCTCGTTGGTGATCTGTGGGAAGGGTATTAGAGAGAGAGAGAACCCTCCCAGCGGCCGGTTAGTCTCAGACCATTCCCTCCACAAGGAGAGTGCGGTGCTTCTCTCAGGGTGGGGCAGCTGCGTAAGCGGAGCAGTTCACCCTCCCTCATGATAGGGAGTTCTGGAGGAACACCCTCGGCCAGGCCTTGGTTGGCCCTCTTGAGTTACAGGACAGAGGGCTCACGTGAGGAAAAGACTTTTCAGCGGTATCATGCACGATGAAAACGGTTGGCCACTTGGCGGAGAAACTTCGTGAGGAGAAGGGGACCGAGAGGATTGGAAAGGTTAGCCGCCAAGTGAAGAAAGCGAGTCGGCATGAATGAGTGACTGGAAAGCAATCGATTAACGACCTCAAACCATTCAAAGCGGCGGCGTCATCGATAAGTTGAAGGAAGAGTCGCCCGGTGAAAGGGCGGTTGAAGGCTCGAGAGGGAGATCGAGTGGAAGGCTCAAGTTAAGTCTTTGGAGAGTGATCTGAAATTTCGCGAGAAGCGAGGCCGGGCAAAATTCGCTCGATGAGTCAGCGGCTCATCGTCGGCAGACGGCCTTGGTCGTCGAAGCGACTCAAGTTAGCGATGTCGGAGGAGGGCAAGAAGGAGGTTGTTGAGGAGTATAGGCAAGGGCCTATGGGGAAAGTAGAGTCGCCAAGGCGTCCAAAGCAGACTCTGACTAGCAAAGCAACTTCCTTGGAGCTCTCGACATTGAGCCTCGCATATCCTCCTAGGGTGGAGGGTTCTCTGCTGGCGTTCTGCAAGGCACAGGAAGCGAGGAGGCGGGGAGTGCAACTTAGCGGGGCGACCACGATGAGGATGAGGGCGGACGAGGAGGGCGAGGGCGAAGATGGAGAGGAGGAGATGGCGGCGAGGGAGGAGATTAGGTCGCTCACGGCACTTTGTTCATTCTCTTTGCTTCGTTTTGGTTTGGAAAGTCCCCATGTATTTGTAATACATTTCTTGGTGAATGAAAATTTAGTTTCGTTTTCTCGTAGAACTCTCTTTTTCTTTTGTGATGCCCTTTCTTAGGCTTTGTGACAATAGCGACTTTGGCGGAATGGCGTCATCTATGTCTTATGCGACATGACTAATGGGTGAGGCGTAGATCATAGCTTCGGTCGGCTGATTGGTAACCAGCTCGATTTGTGGTCGACCCTAGGTGAGTCGAATTCGACCAGCGAGCGATATGGTCGTGGCAATTTGCGGAGGAAGCCCATTAGATCTCTTGAGTGGAAGCGCGGATGTCATCGTGGTCGTCCTCTAATTAGCGACTTTTAGGTTTCGGGATGGGCGGTAGGTCTCATTTAAAATAAAGAGGCGTTTTGGCGATTTTCGGCGATTCGAGCCTCTGTGATTTCGAGGTGGTGCCTCGAATTCCGTTATTAATTCATTGTTGATCACGAGGGGCTTAGCATTTATGGGTTCTATTATAAATAGGGAGAGACCATTACTTTTAGTGTTCTCGTTAGATTGGCGATTGATTAGTCTCTACTCGTTATTTTAAGGTCTCAAATTGGGAGTCTTGGGTGAGTTTAGTTGAGAGATGGTCGAGTGGGGTGGATTCTCTCCCAGCCCACGGGGGTTTTCAGTGCTGGCGTCTGGTGGTTCGATCATTTGTGGAGAAGGAAATCCCTCGTTGTCCCTGCAGCTCGTTTGATGAGGGATAGTTGGAGCGTCAGCGTTTCTCAGGAAGGCGGCCTTGTTTGCATCCGTGGGTTAGGGCTATTGTCGATATGGAACCATGGGTTCAGGGCTATTGTCGATATGGAACCATGGGTTCAGGGCTATTGTCGATATGGAACCATGGGGTCCAGCGCTGCACCCATGGCCCTTTCATTAACTGCAACTATTGCGGCCTCTTTTCCCAAGGGAGCACCGGTGAAAGAACAGCGGCGTGGTAGACGGCCGGAGGAGACGGAAGAGAGGAAGTTGAAGAGTAGCAAGCTGGGCATGCTTTGGACTTGCGTGTTTTTTTAGACCATTGTAAATTTTGCTTGGAATATCAATAAAAGGTTGCATTTCAACATGGTGGTTGTCCGTTCGACTCATCTTTGGCTCTTCTTTCTCTTTTCCCCTCTTTTTGTGTGGTGAAAACAAATTAGGCCTACTTGTTATAATGAACATAGTAAGTAGATCGAAGGCAGTGCGACCTGGGGACTTACAATGAACATAATAAGTAGGCCAGAAAGCGAGATTGCGGCCCTGTGGGATTTAATGAATCATAATAAGTAGATTGAAGGCAGATTGGCCTGTGGGACTTACAATGAATCATAATAAGTAGGCAGAAAGCGAATTGCGGCCTGTGGGGACACAATGAATCATAATAAGTAGATTGAAGGCGGGTCCGCCTGTGAGGCTTGGTCTACCACATTGGTCCGTTTGCCGTTGGGGGCATTTGGGTCGCCCTCGACATAAAGTCGGTCGCGTAAGGCCGCCTCCGCGTCAGGATCTTTGTTTGTGATCCCTTTGGTAAGGCGATCTTCATACGGGATGTGGAGCAAGCTGAGTCGGCTCCCGTGGGGCGGCGACTCCATGGAGAGCGGCGCTGGAGTGGTGCCTAGGACTTCGTGGCGCCTAGGTCTTACTTGGCAAAGCCGATCTGTTTTGAGGCAAAGAGCAAGCTGAGTCGGCTCCGTGGGAGCGGCGACTCCGAGGGAGGGCGATCAGCGTGGAGTGGTGCCTAGGACTACGTGGCGCCTAGGTCTTACTTAGCAAAGCCGATCTACATTTTGAGGCAAAGAGCAAGCTGAGTCGGCTCCAGGTGGAGGCGGCGACTCCGTGGAGAGACGGCAGCGTAGGTGGTGCCTAGGACTTCGTGGCGTCTAGGTCTTACTTGGCAAAGCCGATCTGTTTTGAGGCAAAGAGCAAGCTGAGTCGGCTCCGTGGGAGCGGCGACTCCGTGGAGACGGCAGCGTAGGTCGGTGCCTAGGACTACGTGGCGCCTAGGTCTTACTTAGCAAAGCGATCTGTTTTGAGGCAAAGAGCAAGCACGAGTCGGCTCCCGTGGGAGCGGCGACTCCGTGGAGACGGCAGCGTAGGTGGTGCCTAGGACTTCGTGGCGCCTAGGTCTTACTTGGCAAAGCCGATCTGTTTTGAGGCAAAGAGCAAGCACGAGTCGGCTCCGTGGGGCGGCGACTCCGTGGAGACGGCAGCGTAGGTGGTGCCTAGGACTTACATGGCGCCTAGGTCTTACTTAGCGCTGTGGCTTCCTCACGGGGTTGGTGGCGGCGTAGGTGGCCTCGGCTTCGGCCTATCGAGGAAGGATAATCCGATTTTATTTGGCGTAGGGCTCGTTCCTTAGTAGAATGGGTAAGATCACCGTCGCGACCAGCGAGAAGAGTTCCTTGACTTCGGCTAAGCGAGAAGAGTTTCTTGACTTCGGTTTAGCGAAGGGTTTCTTGACTCTACTTAGCGGACGGGATCATTTCGACCGATCTCGACTAGAAAATTGCCACGACTTCGGTCGGCGTGGTGGGTTTTCGATTCGAGTAGCGGTCGGTACCCTATTTGGAGGGTTGGTCGGCATTGGATTGGTAGAGCGGTAATTTTGGCGTTTCTTGCATAATTTATGACAAACAACAATAATTAGAAATGATCTTGAATTGTATTGGGAGGAATGAACTGAATTTACAACATTAAATTATTGAAAAACTTCTGAGGTGCTCTATGTTCGGGGTGTTGTAGGATTCTCCCATCGGGGCTTAGTCGGTATGTTAGAGTGGTTCTTCAAGGGCGGTGTAGGGCCCCTCCAGTTGAAGCCAACTTGCCACACTGGTGTCCTTGTCGAAGGCCGCCTTCCTCGGCACTAGGTCGCCGACTTGGAACCTTCTCGGTCGGACTTTGTTGTTGTAGTATCGGGCGATCCATTCTTGATTGGCGACTTATGCGGTAGTGAAGCATGCGGGATCTCATCCACCGAGTCGGTGTCCTCGAAGTCCATCGAATTCACCTCCTCGTCGAAATGTTGAAGTCGGATGGTGGGCATGCCGACCTCCACCGGGATTCTTGCCTGCTTTCGGTGGGTTAGCATGAGCAGGGTTTCTCGGTTGAACTCTTGTGGGTGATCTGTATGACCACGGGATGCTCGGTAGTTCTTCGACCCAATTAGCATTGCTTGAGTCGACCTTCTTCTTGAGCTTGGAGGATGCATTTATTAGCGGCCTCTGCCCGGCCCTACACTTAGGGTGGGCTACGAAGCGAACGAGCTTGATCCCCATTCTTCACAAAAATCTTGGAATCCCATTCTTGCGGCCGAGTGTCGTTGTCGGTGATGAATGGCGGAGGCCTTGAACCGACATCTGATCGACTTCCAAGCAAAGCGGTGATGTTGCTCTCTCGATCTTCGCCAAAGGCTCGGCCGATCCATTTGGTGAAGTAGTCGATGGCGACTATCGGGGAACTTCTTGCCGAAGCAAGGGGCGGCCCGATATATCCAGTCCCCATTGGGCGAAAGGAAGGGGCTGAAGATGGAAGTTAGCTGTGGCGGCGGCTCAGGGAATCTCCGCAAAGAGTTGACACTTCTTGCACTTGGAGGCGAGCCGAGAGTCGACCACGATGGTCGACCAATAGTATCCTGGCGTATGATCTTACGGCGAGTTCTGCCCTGGATGGTGCCGCGAGTGCCTTCATGGATTTCCTTCAAAACATAATCGGCCGGCCGGTCGAGGCTCAGAAGATAGGGCCCCCTCCGTGACCAGATGGGACGTCCGGTAGAGCTGGCCGTCAATCATGAGTAGCGGCGGGAGGCTCTTTGCAAACTCTTTGCTTGGTAGGTCGGTGGGTAAAGAGCCGCCACCAGAACTGGATGATAGGGTCTATCAGCGGATTCATGGGAGCATCGGTTTGCATGACATCGGTGAGTCTGCGATCTTTGGGATCGCGGGAGTGTGTCGGCGAGGATGGGTCGGAGCTACTCAAGGACTGGTTGATCACGAGCCGACAAAGCGTCCGCTTCGGGCGTGCGAACACGAGGACTTGGACAATTTTGAAGTGGGCGAAGCGGGGCAATAGGTCCTTGACAATCTTAGTCTTGAGCCATCCTCTTATCCTTGGCGGCGTATTTCGCCGTTAGCAGTGGGCGACCGGTTGAAGTCGGCCAACACAATCGAGCTCGGCCTTGGGCGCGAGAGGCGACCAGCGGCCCGTGATGAGGCCGTATTGACCTCATTGTTGGTGAGGGGAGCTTGAAGCGATGGAATGCTCGGTGGCTGCTCCTTGGGGCTACGCAAAGGCGATGCGGCCCGCTTCCTATTTCATTTGAGGATCCATCCACTTTCAATTCCCACCAAGAGGCGACTTGAGGCCGTCTCGAGCTTCGAACATGGGGAGGTGTGCTGCCCGGCCTTTGAAGCGGGTTGGCAGGAACAGCCGAGATCATCTGGTTCGCCATCTGGCGAGTGGATTCTATGAGGAAGTCGGCTAATGCTTGCGCCTTTATGGTGGTTACGGGTTGAGCGCGTCATATTCGCGAGTTCGATCGACCGCGACCATTCTCCCGGATGTGGTGGGGCTCCTAGGGATTTCTTCAATGGGAGGCTCGTCCGTCACGACAATAGGGTGTGCTTGAAAGTAGGGGCCGAAGTCTACAGGCGTGGTGATGAGGCGAAGGATGCTTTCACGACCGGGGTAGTTGAGTTCCCCGCTCTTAAGATCCGGTGACATAATAGGCCGAACTACGGATGTGATCTTCTTCGAGCGGCGCCGAGCTCCGCGGCTTGGCGAGGCGGCCAAATCTGGTATAGGGTTTCCCCGCCGGTGGGTTGGCTTAGGCGGCTTGGTGCTTTCGAGATAGACCTTGAGCTCTCACGAAGGCGACACTCCTCGGTCCCTCCGGCTTCTTCTTGGGATCTTTGGCCCTCGAGTACCTTGAAGAAAGGAAGGCTTCTCTCGGCCGATTTGGAAGGAAGCGCCTAAAGCGACTATCTTCGTTGAGCTTACGGATATCCTTCATGGTGCGGCTCGAAGTCGCTCAATAGCTTCTATCTTCTCGGGTTAATTTGATCCCCTTTGGGTGATCATAAATCGAAATTTTCCGATTGTACCCCAAAAGCACATTTGGTGGGTTGAGCTTCATGCGGTAGTCTTGGGAGGTGGCGAAGGTTTCTTCAAGTCGGTGATATGGGCTGCGAGTCTCGACTTCACCGGGATGTCGTCCACATAGGCTTCCACATTGCGGCCGGTGAGGCTTGAAGATCTTGTTGGCCGACCTCGATAGGTAGCTCTGCGTTCTTGAGACCAAGGGCATTACTTTGTAGCAAAGGTGCCGATTCGGTGACAAAGGGCGTATTCTCTTGGTCATGCTCCGCCATGCGGATCTGGTTGTAACACGGCGTCCAAGAAGCTCGACAACTGATGTCCCGCACTTTCGTCGACTAAGCGATCGATCGCGGGGAAGGGTAAACGTCCTTAGGGCATGCTTTGTTGAGGTCGGTGAAGTCGGCCGCGTCCTCCATTTGCGCTAGTATTCTTCACTAGGGCGGCGTTGGACAACCATTGGGATATTGGACCTCCCGAATGAAGTCGGCTCTCGAGGCCGCTCGACCTCTTCTGCTGCCGCTTTTGGCTTCGGGCCCGGTGCCTCTTCGCGAGCGGCAGCGTGTCGGTCGGCGAAGAGCTTCGTGGCAAATAGCGTCAGTGAAATGCGGCATGTCTTACGGACTCCAAGCAAACACATCAAGATTAGATAAAAGAAAAGCAATTATCGCACCTCGTAATGGTTCAGAGAGGTTGGACCCTATCTGGCGTCCTCTGCGCCCTTGTGGTCGATGGGGATCTCATGGAGGTCCTCAAGCTGAGTCGTCCTCTCGCTCCTTCTTCTCTTCAAGGCTGGAGAGTCGTCTTCTCGATGGGGCGAGTGGCGACTCCTTTTCCTTGGTGGAAGGCGTGGCGAGCTCGGGCTTCCTTACGGTCGCTCGGGACTATCCCGCCCCTCTCGATGTCGAGAATTTGATCATCGATGATAGGTGGGCGGGATGGCTGCAAGTGGTGGAGAGGCGTTGACCCAAGATGACATTATCGCCGACTTGATGTCCATTACTACAAGCCGGGCGTCCGCGGTCGATTGACGGGGTTGCCCAGATTAGGGAAGGCGTCTCCTCCCAGGGCGAAATGTCCGTGAAACCAATCGGGGGACCAGAGGCGGTGGAGTTTGGACTGTCAATACCCATGCGGTTGAGCAGCGTCCAAAAACAATATGTCGTGAGCTTCCGTTCGATCATGATCCTCTTCACCTTAAAGCGTAGATATCGGTGATATGGCGATAAGTGCGTCATGGCGTTCGACTCCATCCAAGTCGACCTCGTTGAAAGAGATGGATACATCGACCCTCGCTTCTTGTCCATGTTGTTCACCGTAAAGCATGCTTGGCATACCTCTTCGAGGCGTTATTGGATTCTCCTCCCAAGGTAGGACCTCGTGATGGTATTGATTACCCAGACTCCCTTGTCACCTTCCTGGCTCCAAGCTAGGTCGTGGGAGATCGAGAGAGGCGGCGAGTGGAGATCCTCCCTCTTGGGGCTTTGCTCCCGATAGATCGGGTTCTTCAAGAAACCTCTCGAATGAGGTCTTCAATGTCTTCACGGAGAACGGCGGTCTCGGTGTCGTGTCCAGGTGATCTCGGTGGTATCGGCCCGAATCGTAGTGGATCTCTCTTGCTTGGAGTCTGTCCTCATCGTGGCGGGGGCTTGTGGAGGAGCCCCTCCCTCAGGCCTTGTCGGGGCCCGAGAGGGAGGTATTGAGGCTGTGAACACTTGGAGGAGCATCTGCTCTTGTCCTCCCTCCTTCGAATCGACCGTTCTTGGTTGTTCTTAGGAGGAGGATTCCTTGGGATGTTCTGCAGGCTCTTCTTTCAGAGTGCAGGGCCGACGGCCGGGGGAGAGCTCTGGGGAGCATAGGTGGTCTGTGAGGAGGATGATGAGGAATGCAAACCTTGTCGTGAGGGGCCTTGAATGGCCGTGGTCGCCTTCTTTGGACTCGGTTATGGCGATCTTGTATGCTACCTTCTTCCATATTCATGTAGCGTGGGCTTTGGACATCGGTGCTCGTAACTCTGATGGGCTTCTTGTTGAGGGCTTTGGGCCGGGTCTCGGGTTGCGGCCCGCCACGAGAGCATATGCGACTTTGCTTCCTTGGTCTTCGACCTCTAGTCTCTTCGCACGGAATCTCTTGATGTAGGCTCGAGGCTTCGCCCGTCTTGCTTGGTGCGGATGAGCTGCTGGAGGGTAGTTTGGGCTTGGCGTTGGCCAAGTGGTGGATGAATGGAAGCTTAGCTCTTGAAGCTACCAATGGATTTCTTCTCCAATGAATTCCACCAAAGCTTGGCTCCTGTCAAGGTGGCGAGGGAAGCGGCGGCAGATGGTAAACCGGTGCTTGCATCATGATCATGGTGTTGTGGTAGTCTTGTACATGCTCGGTAGGGTCTCTATCACCCGTACTTGTCCATCGTCGGCATCTTGAACTTCGGCGGGGCTCTCATGATGGAGTCGGTGAAGGGGTGTTCCCTCCGATGGCGTCGGCGATTGATTTGGTACACTTGATTGTAGTTACATGCGTTGGTGGGCGGTTGGGAATGAGTCTGCGGTAGCGGCATGAGTCTTGAGGCGTGCACATGAAGCCAGCGCTGGTGGGAAGAAGAGCTTTCATCGGTGAGTCGAAGGCAAGAGGCGGCGCTAATGTTGGCGCAGGTCAGAGTATCTGAGGTGAGCGGCCGCGCTCTTAGCGGTCTCTTAGCGACTTGTCGATGTGAGGAGTTCAGGGAATGGAATTTGCCTCATGATGAAGCGGCGGTCGCCTCGGCGGTGGAATGGCGGTAGCGGAAGGCGATCCGCCGCCATTCTTGATGGCGCTCTTTGTCTTTGCGAGCGAGGCGAGTGAAGAGGTCATCTGCAAAAGCTGGCTGGGTTTGCATGGTTGCTTGCATGGCTTGGGTGATCTTCGGTGGATTCACAGGTTGGGCTTGAGTGACGCCACAGGTGATTCCCGACGGAAAAGATCATCGTCATTGGACATAGCTTGCAAGAGAAGAAAGGAGCCCACGGTGGGCGAAGCTGATGATGTATATAATCAGTCACTAACCTCAGTGAGTTTAGCTTTTAAGAAGCGGAGTCGCCTTCTCTCCTAAAGCCCGACGTGACTCAGATCAAGGGACTTCGCTACTGTGGAAAGAGACACGTGGAAGAGGCGGAGTTAGGATCTCCGTGGTTCCTCAGAGCGGTCAAGTTAGTAGAGTGGGAGATAATGTAATGGGCGAAATTCTTTCGAAAAGATTACTTACTTGGTTATTTGTCAGCGTTGTTATTTATACCTAGGGTTGAGGGGTACTTAGTCTTTCCATGGTTAAGGAACCAGCGATGAGTCGACCCTTTCCTCCCGTGTGAGCAGGTGGTTGGCCAGAGCATTCTATTTGCCTATGGCTGTAGGTGGCTTTACAGTGTCAGTGCGGGTAATTTGAGGGTTAGTGTGGTCTATTCGCCATTAATGGGATGGGATTGTGGCCTTTGTAGGCTGCATGGGTCGAGGTGCCTTAAATACCGTGAGAGATGGGGGAGTTAAAGAGTGTCGGCGCATTTAATCACGATGGTGATGGGCTCGAAATGCAAGTATGCAGCGTCGTTTGAGTGGAGGAAGCCGCAAGATGAGGTTGGTGGGGCCGAGGCGGGTGGCCGACTTCCTTCGGCCTCTCGGCGCTCTTGAGGTAATCAGCTGGAAGAGGCGACGGGGCCGCCTTCGTGTCGTCCACGAGGCCGAATTGGGCCAGTAGAAGGTCTAAATTAAACCGCGCTCGTTGGGAAAAGCCGACAATTGGTAGGAGCGAGTAATGTAATGTGGCGGGTTGGGAGGGCGACTAGCACCGCCTTTGCGTCGTCCGGCGAGCGGTCGGAAGGTGATAGGCCGGTTGCCTCCACGCCGTCCGATGGGACGGCGGCAATAAAATAGCCTCGGCAGTTACTCGTGAGGCGGGCGGCCGATCACCGCCTTCAGCGTCGTCCGCGGGGAGAGAGTTCGGCGGCGGGAGACTTCGCCGCACCTCGCGTCGGTTATGATGATAGTCATCCATTGGACCATGGCGGAATTCGGTGGTAGCCGGCCTTGGGTCGGTGCGGGCTCGAGTCGGTTTTGTTGTGAAGCATTTATCAGGTGTCGGTGCCGTTTTTCTCCTTAATCACTGGTTAGTGGTTATGACCATAACCTATGGTATTGAGAAATACAGCCGTTCTTCATGTGCAAGTCACAACCCTTTCCGAACCCTCTGTTCTCTCTTATTCCCCACTAAGAAAGCCTCTACGTTGGTTTCCTTGTGTTATTCAAATCATTAGAGGTACAACCAGAATTTTTCTCCTAACAAAGAAATCGACTAGTATTTAGAGAGTACGCATTACTCAACACAGATATTTGTTGCTTACTAGAAGAACATGCACAATCGTTTATTTCAGAAAATTACTCAACCACATACACAAATACATATATCGGACGTCTGACACAAAGAGTGATAATTTAACATATATAGCTGATGTACTTCAGAAGCGATACAAATGCGGTACTAGCTCCGTTGAGAATATTTCTGCTCAAACCTGCGAAGGATCAAGGAATAAGAACACAGGGTAAGTGACCTCAACTAGAAGGGGTCAATGTCCCAGCAAATATATAGTCAGGGATGAATTGGCATTTCAGGCCAAAGACGTAAAAAATTGAAAACCCAACATTAAATATCAAATAGCATCGAGATACTTAGAGATTGGAACATCAACAATGAAGATATGAAGGATGTGGCCGCTGTTTCCGTTCAGTTATAAATTTAATTTAGGAAGCCTTGTTCTCATATTGTTAGCTACATATAACAAAATAGGTTAAAATTCAAAAGTAAATTAAGTATTAATCTTATCTTATTATAGAGAATGAGGTGCTCATATACAAAACCTGGGACAGTAAACCATGTTCATAACCAAAATTGAAAATAAATTTTTTATCAATCATATTACACAGAGAATCATTTCTTATGATATTGGCAGATACCCAAAACATGCCAAGCGTGTGAGAGGAACATGTCCAAGGAATTTGCATTAGCAGATAATGGAAAAGGAAACTGATTTGGTGGTTAGCTACAATGGAATACAGACTTCTGCGATTATAATTGGATTTAATCAATGTCAAAGAGTCACAACATATTCACTAGATGCATTTACTTTCAGTAATAGACTATTAAGTTTCAAACAGGTCATTACGGTTACATACACGAACCAACCACTAGAAATTGCTCCATGGTCCATACTGTTTGTCCATCCTTAACGGAAGATTGTACGATGGACTATACCGCAGGGCACCTCAGTAGCCAACATGAATATAGTGCTGACATCCATTTAAGATGGAGACTGCTTGCATCATTATAGAGTAACAAGTAAAAACTCTTCTATAAATGTACCAATGTACCATATAAGCCATGCTTCTTAGTTCTTCAGAATTTAAATTCTGTATTATCGACAAAATTTGAGAAGACATCCATCTCCTCCTCAATATCATCATCTAAAGCCTTTCCCCCAACAAGATGAGGCGACTAAGGGTCATGATACAAAGCTGAAAAAGTCCAAAAAGATAGCTCAAATTTTCCGTTCACAAGTCACGAGATACCTATCCTTTTCTGTGCTTGCGAAACAAGCATTGTTAAGCTAGTGTTCATACACATGTATCTCATTTTATCCTCATAGATCATAAAACTTGTTTAGTTGCATCTATCTCATTTTATGTTGTTAAGACTCTCCTTAATGCACTAATTTATGAAAATTGAGAAGCTCAATTTGGGAGAAAGCCCATCATCAAGTGTTTTAAACCAAGTTAATATTATTTTATTCCCCTCAAGTCATAAATTACTAATATGTTTCTTATACTATCGAAACATCAAGCTACAACCCATAAATTCATCTCTTTAACTTCAATGTACAGAAATAGGTTATACTTATAGAAGTATTCAACTGCAGTTCATACCAATGTTATAAATGAAAAAACAGAAATTAAGCTACTGCTTCTCTTCCACCATTTGTTGAGTACCTCAATATCAGAGAAGTACAGCTGATATAGATGATTCTTTACAAAATCAAACCACTGAACATTCCATAATTGTAGAGGGCAAAAAAAAAAAAAAGGTAAGCTCCAGATATTATATCTGACTTGAATCAATAAGCTAAGGGCATGTTTGGTTCAAAAAAAAATAGGAATAGGATTAGGAATCCCACTTATTTTATGAATTCCAACCTAATCTATAAAAATTTATTGAATGTCATTGAATTTTTGGGAATCCCATTTTTTTCTCTTTCTATGTTTGTTTCACAAAAAAAAAATATGGATTCTAACTTTATAGAACTCCTCCAAATCCTATTCTTTTGTTTGGTTTGGAATTACAACTTTTGGAATAAATGGATGATAACACTCCAACGGCTAGTTCCAAGGGCTTCTCATCTATAAATATGGAGCATCATACCTCAAGTCGAAACAAGTTTCATCTCCTCCAACCAAACATGAAATCAAAAGAATGCCCTCAAAGTTTTGAAGTTTGGTGCGATTGCAATCTCCAAACACCCATGAAAGTTTGCAAATTGCAAGTATGGTAAAAATATCAATCACGAAAACAACCAATCACACAAGCTCTAATCAATCAAAAAACCAACCAAACATAGAGCTACACAAGCTCTAAATAACTGAAAAAACCATCCAAACCAGGAGCTAAACAAGCTCAAAATACCAACAACAGAAACCACCAGCAGCGTGAACGAGCTAAACAAGCTCAACAAACCCAATTAAAGGAGCTAAACAAGCTCAATATACCATCAACAGACAACTACTTATGTGACAACGAGCTAAACAAGCTCAAAATACCCAAATCTGAGCCTCACAAGTTTTAGATTAGGAACCAGAACCTCAAAACCAAAGATCGACCTCAATCGAACCCATATCAGACCTCAAAGCGGAGATCCGACCTCAATCGAGCAGAACCTGTGAGATCTATGGCTTTCAATGAAACTTGAGGCGAACATGGTGAGGGCGAAAAGTTTTAGCGGGAGAGAGGGGGCAAATCTAGGGTTTTGGTGAGGTCGGATTCGAATAAGAGAAGCTTTTGGGTTTTATTACGCCAAATCCTAATCCAAGCCAAATCAGACCTCTTCCTCGATTTCAATATCCATAAAAACCCCCTCCGCGTCAGTTATATATACCCATATCTATAAAATTTTGGTGAACCAACTTCCAGTATTAGGATTTATCTAGAATCCGTTATTTACAATTTTGCCTTGTCGAGCCAAATCCTAATCCTATTCTATAAAATGGTGAAACAAACACCCCCTAAAGGTCTAGGAATTTCTAAGCTCACCACAATAGATAAAATCCGTGAATCTGCGATTATAACTTAAGATTGCTGTGAAACTAACACCATATGACGCAAGCATTGAAACAATAGCACACACCACAAATAAACACGAAAAATTCCCAATATTTCCAGTCAACAAAACATTAACTTTCACAGAAATAAACAGGTCCTAACGTTAAATATCCAACTTAACAGAAAACTCCCAAATCAGCACCATTTTCTTAACCCTAAAGGTATAAATTACTTCAGATGTGTGCATTTACTATCAAATCAGCTAAAGGAAAATTTTCCAAAATACCAAATCAACAAAATATTTACTTTCACACAAATAGGCAGGACCCAATGCTAAAATACCCAATCTAAGAGAAAATTTCCGGATCAATACCATCTTCTTAACATAAAGATCTAAATTACTTCAAACATGTGAATTTACTATCAAAATTTGCTGAGAAGAGTTGAATATACCTCAGCAACAGCCAGAGCCTCCTCCTTCAAAACCCCATCCACTCCTCTACACCCTCCAACCTTAGATTTGCACGCGGGCACCTCCTCGAACTCCGACGCCGGCAGAGACTCCGACAGAAACCCGACATAGAACTCGATGGTTTTATCTGCAGGATGCGCGACGATTTTGGTAACGGAGGCCCATAAAAAGAGCTTCTTGGCTTGGATTCCCTCGATGTCGGTGATCTGACCGTACGAAACTTTTCCGGTGATCTTTTTCTCGTAGTAGACGAGATTGGATGAGAAGTGAACGTAGCAGGTCGAGGTTAGCTCGACGACGAAGTCGCCGTTGGAGGAGAGAGAGTAGGATTTGACGGCGGAGGGGAGGAGGCCGCGGGGGAGTCCGTACCTTGGGAGGAGGTCGTGGACCGACTCGGATTGAGAGGGGAGGAGGAGATTGAGGAGGAGGATTAGGGTTAGGGTTTTTGGAGTTGACATCTTCGCCATCGACGGGCTTGATTGAGTGAGGAAATTTTGAGGGAGGAGGAGGTGAGAATTTATCGGTGCTTTGTTGGAGTTGGGGGGTGGAGCGGGGTCCAGTTGGGTTGGATTGTGTTGGGGGAGGAAGTGAGTGAGAATTTGAATTAGTATCTTTAATTTTTAGTTAAGAAGGAAGTTGGTCAAGTTTTATCCATTTGTAATTTTCTAAAAACATTCGCGGAGAGACAGTAAAGTCAAAAGACATGAGGTTTGATACCTATGGACTCGAAAGCATGCTGGGGAAGTTCCCTCGCCAAACCGGAACCAAAAAAAAAACATGAGGTTATTCCCAAAACGCCCCTGACTTTGGAGGATTTACATAAGCTATTGAACTTTAAATTTTTCTCACCGGACTTTCTACCGGCAATTGGCATGTAACTAATATCTTCTTTGATAGGAAAATACTTAAAAATTTAATCATTTGTCATTTACAGGGAATATCTCCTCTTCTACTCATTGAGAGTTTTTCTTCTCAAGAAAATATTATTTATGAAATTACAAGTAGAGGGTCCGTAAGAAAATTTTAAACTTGAATAAGGTTTTGTGAGACAATCCAAAACATTAGGGTTTTATGTGAGATAAAGTTAGGGACGATTATGTCAATCGTTGGCGACTTTATGGGTTCTTATTTTAAAGTGTATATTACACTAAACAAACGCCCAACACATGAACATACTGCATTTGGCAGTAAACCCCCCGATAACATTTAAAATCATATTAAACCCCTAATAACTTTTGCAATTATAAAAAATCCTCAAATAAGTTTCTGGATTTTGCAGATAACACCGATAAATTAGAACAAAAAAATAAAAATTCATTTTGAAGGACAAATTCAACAAAGAAAAAACAAAAATAATAATAATTAGGGTTCGGGACCCCAATCCGGATGCGAGCAAGAAGAAAATAAATGACAAAAATGAGAGATTCCTGTTACCAGAGTTGAAAACATAAAAAAGCCATAATGGGCTTTTTTAAATTAATTTAAGGGGTGGTCTTTTTAAGTCACGTGGGTTGCACGTACCACGTTAGATTTAATGGTGTTAACTTTGGGGGTTTTCTGCAAAACCTATTGGGTGTTTAGTATGATTTTGAAAGTTATTGGGAGTTTAGTACTGTAAATTTTGGAAAGTTCTTGTGGGGTTTAGTGTGATTTTGCAAGTTATTAGGGGTTCATTGCTAAATGCTAAAAGTTAATGGGGTTTAGTATAATTTGCCCAATTTTAAACTATGCATAAGTCACAATTAAGGTTTTCTATATAAATCTTAAATATAGAATGTCATAACTCATAAGTGGTTTGCTACGCCATAGTTTTCCAACCGCAGTAGTTGAAATTATACACAAAAAATAATTCTTAGCAAAGCATTTGAAATACATAAAAGAAATAACATTTATGCAAGTTGAAAGGCAAAAAACGTGTATACACAATTATAAGTACATAATTGCTCCAACTACAGCTTGCGAACCAAACATATATTCAACTATTCAAGCATCAACTATTTTCTTCAATGTTCCAAATGGAACTCGTTAGTCTCTTCAAGAAGTTAATGTCAGTCCCAAATAGTATTTGTTAAGCTTTTTCAAGTTAAGATCAACCAAACAGAAGCTTAGCCTTGTTCTTCTCAACTCTGAAGACACCAATATTAAGTGGCAAAACAAAATCTGTGCGGATGAGGGGCATATTGGCAAAACAAAATCATATATTAAATGATAGGTGTTTTTCCCTTCTTTCTAGAAACCTCCTATGATCATTTTACAGAAACCATCTTTGATTGTCAATATACACATAAACCACATTTAAATAGATTTTTGTTGCAATCAACCAGTACTCACTTAGTTTAGGTTTTTCGATTTTGGTGTAATGGTTAGTTGTCAAATACCAAATATATTATATATGATATTTAATGGAGGTTAGGTGGGGTCAATTGCCAAAAAACTTAAGTGAAAAGTGAGCTGAGGTGGTTGATTGAAATAAAAAATATGGTTTATGTATAAATTGACAATTAAAGATAGTTTCGATTGAATAACTCTATTTTAAAAGTGGTTTCTAAAAAAATATATTGTGATTAAAGAAGCGGTTCTTCCACAAAATCTAATTTTGCAGTGACGAAAACCTGAACAGAGGGAAGATCAAAGAATTCTAAGGCCTATTCTTAAGAAAGCAGTGAATTAAGTGGAATATTATTTCAAGTGCACAAGAATGATATTTGTTGTGTACTAGCTAGAAGAACATTCAATCTTATTTCAGGAAGTGACTCTCAGCGACATACAGATATTGGAAATCAAGTCTAGTACATGCAACAATAGACCAATATATGGATCCAATTTCATAAGTGATACCAGCATAATCCAAGCTCATTTGAGAATATTTCTGCTCAAACCTAAAAATAATCAAAGAACAAGAAAACAGGGTAAGTGATTCAACTCAAGGACGCATCTATGTATAGAATTGTGGGGGCACTTCCCCCATGATTTTTAAATCTTTTACTAACAGATAGATAAATTTGCATAGGTGCCCCCAAACTACAAAAAATGAGACCAAGTGGAGAACAATTGTGAAGGAAATATTAATGCAATTTGGTAGTATTTTAGTTCTGTGATGAAAATGAAAATGATCATGATGTATTCATATGAAAATGATAGTGAAAAGTTATGTAATTGAGATCTTTGTTTTATTGTACAAATAAGTTTTTCTCTTGATAGAATTTATATTATATAAGTTATTAAGTTATATGTTTAGTTTTTAACATGCCCTCATAGAAAAAAGTTTGAGGATCTGTCCCTGCTCAACTAGAAAGGATCAATTTGTGCAATCAATATAACCCATTTTAGTAATAACGTGTTGGACTTTTAGGTTCAACAGGTAAGTCAACGAAAACCAAGCCTGAATGTCGAATAGCAAGCGAGTTGGAATTTGGAACATAAACAATGAAGATGTCTCAGGTAAAGGACGCATATGCTGTTTTTCATTCAGTTTTAAAGCCTTATTCCACTTATAATTAGTTACATGAATATAAATAATGTGACTTGCACATGCACTACACGTGACAATATGCAACTTAGATGAGGGGTTATGTGAAACCCTATCCGAATCTACGTCTACGTACATCTATTTATCCATCCATCCATCCATCCATCCATCTATATATCTATTTATACCCTGTACACATATGTAAAGAGGACTTCTATTTCAAATCTTTTAATTGTCTCTTTTGCTCTCTTAATTTTGATAATTCACAGTTATGTCCATTAACTCTAATTAATATTTTACAATTATCCATAACCTCTTATAATTAATAATTTATAACAATAAAAACAAGTTTAAAATAGGTTATAAACTAATTATAGACAATTATTAATTTCAATAAAATAGTATAAATAATAATTTAATAAGTTATTTACATAATTATAATTATTAATAATAGTATAACTATTGATTGCTTAAGAATAGTATAATAACATAATTTATAGAATAATTTATTTAAAAGTGTACATAATTTAATAAATTATTGTACTATTATTGTACATAATTATAATTATTAATTATAGTATAACTATTGATTGCTTAATAATAGCATAATAAAATAATTTATTAAATAAGTGTACATAATTTAATAAATTATTTTACTATTCCATTATTTAAAAATTAGTTGTAAATTGTTATAAAATAATTAAAAATATTGTACATAACTAATATACTATTAAATATAATTATGAATTATACTATGATATAATAAATAGTATAATAAAATAGTACAAGTATTTAATCCCATAAGTAGTGCAATTATTTTAATAGTTTTAATTAATTAAATTTTATTTTATAAATACCATTAAATAATATACTACTTATTAACAATATATTAAACAAATTTAATAAATTGTCTTATTACTTTATGGTTATTAATAGTGTTATAGTATATTATGAATAAGTATAGCCATAATATCGGATAATAATTTATTATAATTATTCTAAATTACAATTATACTACTGTAACTATTAAAATATATTATAATATTAAATAATTATATAATTTGTTATAATTATTAAAATAAATTATAATTAGATTATAATATCATCCAAATTATCATAATTATTCGTACAACTCTTCACAATTTTAATATACAATTTCATTCACTAACATAAAATTTTAACTATTCAATTTTTAAAAAATTAAAAATCACTCACCGTTTTCGATTAATTAAAAATAATCTAAAAATAAAACAAGTACATCTACATGCAAAGCAAGCATATTGTACTCGTTAGTTTAAATGAGTGCATTTGCCATTAGAATAATTAGCATATTATTATAGTCTACTGTATCTAGTCTGGAAACAAATCGAATGAAATCAAATACTGCAGTGTTTGTATTAGTATTCGTATAAGATTTTGAATTTCGAATATCATCAGCTGAATTTCTTCGAATTTGAATACAAATACTTTTAAATATTCCTAAAATTAGTGAATGTTAATATACACGTATATTTGATTAATAATTTATAGTTTATGACTATTAATGTAGGTAATTAGAGACGTATTACCATAAATTACTTCAAATGAGCTGACTAGAGTTCACTATACCTCAGCAACAGCAAGAACCTCCTCCTTCAAAATCCCGTCCACTCCCCTGCACCCCCCAACACTAGATTTGCACGGGAGCACCTCCTCGAACTCTGCCATAGGCCGCGCCTCCGACAAAAACCCAGAATGGAACTCGATGGTGTTATCGGCAGGATGGACTATCATTTCGGTGATGGGAACCCAAATGAAGAGCTTCTTGGCTTGGACCCCGGTGATGCCTGTGAGCCGACCGTACGAAAGCTTTCCGGTGATCTTTTCCCGTAGTATACGAGGTCGGACGAGAAGTGAACGTAGCAGGTGGAGGCGAGCTCGATGCAGAACTCGTTGTCGGTGGTGAGAGAGTAGGACTTGAAGGCGGTGGAGGGGAGGAGGCCGGGGGGGAGTCCGTAGCTTGGGAGGAGGTCATGGATGGTTTGTGATTGAGAGGGGAGGAGGAGATTGAGGAGGAGGAGTGTTAGAGTTATTGGAGTTGAGAACTTGGCCATTGTCGAGCTTGAAGTTGGGAGCTTTGATTGATTTTGGAAAAATCGAGGGGGGGAGGGTGAGTATTTAGTGGTGTTTTGCTGGGGAGTGGAATGGGGACTAGTCGGGTTTGTGTGGGGGAAGAAAGTGGGTGAGGGGGAGTTGGACATTAAAAAGGGTTTTTATGATGCTAGTTAGAGAGCACGTGCATTGCACGTGCATGATCTATAGAGTCTTCACACGTCGAAGTTTCTATTTGACCAAATTGTTAATTATACTCTTATTTTGAAGGACTAATTTTAAAATAACTTAAGAATCAAAAAAACTGATAGCATAAAAATACCTTAAGTTGTCAAAAGTAGCCCATTGCAACATTCATTAAATAGATATGAGAATATTCTCATGTGCATAGTATACAAGAATTTTATTATTGTATTGCCCTATTTATTGCTTTAATTATCATTTTACCTACCCTTTTAATTTATTACTAATATTTTAATGGAGGGCATTTTTGTCAAAACTAACGGTGTTAGCCTAATTCTAATTGTGCACAAACTTGGGGTATTTTTATGCTACTTTTATAACTTAGGGTATTTAAGTGCAAAAGTAGTAAAACATTAGGGTATTTAAGTGCCATTTAGCCAAATTAATACTCTAAAACAATAGAATTTACTTAGTAATCCCTCCAATTGCTACTTCTACTCTTGATTGGAGGGATAACTTGAAAATAAGTGAAGAATCAAGGGACCTTGTAGCAATTCGTTGACTAAAGAACTAGTTTCAGAATAACTAAGATATGAGGGACCTAATAACAATTTTAAAGATTTGAGGGATGAATTTCAAAATACGAAAGCTTTCAGGGACTAATATTTGGGAAACGTAATTTAGCCTCTTAGGACCAGTCACTTGAGTGAGGGTTGGGCCCACCACTTCTTGTCCCAATTGTGTGAGTTTTTACACAAATAAGTGGGGGCATATGTGATTGTGGGACCCACAAATTATGGGTGAAACAGGGAACTCTGGCGAAAAAGCTGCCAGCTCCGACAATATAAGGTGAGGGGAGTTGGATATTAAAAGGGTTTTATGATATAAGATTCCCAAATCCTCTCTATTTATAGAGAAATTAATTTTTGAGCCAAAACCATGCGATCAACTATGAGATAGTTGATTTACATCTATGATACTCATTGGGTGACATGTGTCACCTTATCGCAAAAGTCGATCCAATGAATTTTGGGTCAAAAAAGATGTACTCTACTTCCTATAGTAGACCACGAATCTTGATAGTTCTAGATCAGATCCCTAGTTCTTTTAAGTTATTTAAAAAGGACCATGAAAAATTTCCATCCAAATTCTTCACCTAAGCATGAATAAGTTTTAACCATATAGACTAAATAATAATAACAACCCTTAGGGACCTCTTTATTTCTCCAAGTTCTATGTCTATCTCTTCTCTATTTTTCCTAATGTCTATTTTCCTCTCAAAATCTTAAACCCGGATAAGGTTTAAGAACTGCACAACTATTTTCATGTTTTCAAAGATGCAATCAAATAATAGAAGCTTGAGAAGATTAATTTTGGACTCCAAAATTTGGCAATTTTTGACTTTTCTATCCAAAATACATGCAATCAAACAACTGCCAATTGTAAGTTTATGGGGTTTTGTGGTATAGGATAAAAAATCATGGGGTTTTACAAGTTTCAGAAAATTAATTTTAGACTCCAAAATTTGGCAATTTTGACTTTTCTATCAAAATGCATGCAATCAAACAAGCCCTAGTTGTAAGTTTATGGGGTTTTGTGGTATCGAATAAAAAGATCACGGGGTTTTCTTTTAGGGGTGTTTGTTTGTATGAAAGTGAGAGATGAAAGTGAGAAAGTTCGTTTAACAGGTGTTTGTTTAATTGTAAGTGGTTATGAAAGTGAAATGTCAAAAGAATCCACGCCGATTTAATGCAGTTTAAGTTCATAAAAAGTGAAGTCGGATGAAAGTGAGAAAAGTAGGACCACTCCTAATTAAAATACTATATTAACTTTTTTACCATAACCAAATTTATTATTATTATTTTACTCAGTTAGTTTTATTCCTTAGCATTATCTCGAATTCAAGGATAACAAAGGCATCGTTGAATTTTTTATAACACATGTGGTCAATATTTTTATATTTTTTAATAGACTCGTGTATCCATTATGCCTAAAACTAACATGCACATGAATTGATATAATAAACTTTTAGTCAAGGATAAGAATAATAAAACTTTAATTTAGATAAAATAGGTTAACAATGGCAACAAATAATCTAACTACTTTGGAAATGATTTAGAAATTGATTTAATAAATAAATAAATAAATTGCCACATCATCTTCAATTTTTCACTTTCACTAATTATTTATTTTACAAACAAACATTGTATTTCACTTGTATGCTCACGTGGATACATTGTCTCGCTTGTAAAAAAAAGTGACTTTCACCCTTTCAATTCACTTTCATTTTGCCAAACACCCCCTTAGGGAACAAATCAAAAGTTCAGGCGTGTTTTGTGCAGAAAATTATCTATCAAAATATGGAAGTTAGAATATATGAGATTTTTTTGGGTTTTTTTTTCCTAGAAACCACCTTTAAAATAGGGTAATAATACGAAAACCATCTTTTTTTAAATTTATACATAAACCACCTTTAAAGTGGGTTTTTGTTACAATCAATCGCCTCTCAGTCAAATTTTTCACTACAAACCCAAAATTATCCTTGAAAAACTCACATTCAAGGCACATGACTCATTTTTTTAATGTTTAGGTCCATTTAAGATACAACTCGCGTATCTTGAATTTGAATTTTTTTAAAACTGATTTTTGGATTTTTAATGTAAATTTGACTGAGAGATGGTGGATTGCAATAAAACCTACTTTAAATATGGTTTATGTATAAATTAAAATGAAAGGTGGTTTCTACAATAATTACTCTATTTTTAAGGTGGTTTCTAAAACTTCATTTTACTAAGAAGTATTCTAGTCAATTGAAGTCACGTGCTTGGCACTGTGCGAGGGTTGAAACTAAGAATATTAGTTTGGGAGGTTTCATGTAAAAAGTTTTAGGTCTTTAGTGGAATAAATGATGTTTAGGGGTGGAAAATGTCCCAAAATTTTGGGGATTGTGAAATTCCGAAAATATAATCCAATTCTTTTTTTCAAATTATCCACACAAAAAAAAAGGAATTGAATAAAAGAGCGTTTTGTTTCCCCAAAATTCATGATATAAGAATGCACTTGTTATTTTTTTGAAAATTCAACCAATGGCTAAAAAAACATAGCACATGGGCAATAATTTGGTCCCGGGCCCAAAAAATAGGAGGGCACTGTGGTCCGCTAGAGTTATTTGGGAGCAGAAGTGGTGAGAGTGTGAGCTGGGATATTGATTTTGGTTTAAACAAGGGAGGTTGTGAGCATTTTTCACTTATAATTTTCGGGGGGAAAATCATATAGAGAGAACTTAACAACCAATTTAAAAGCAATACAATCAAGTTACAACATGGGGTGATAATTAAATATGATTCTCTACTTCTCGTACTCCTTCCATGTATGATGTCTATAGAGGATCCTCTATAGGAATCTTTTCGTAACTTTCCAAGTTTAGTGATCCAGTCAACAAGTTCCTTGATTAGTAAGCTAATGATTTTTAGTGTGAGGATTACCACAAAATTGATGCCTTGATTAGGATGCTTTTTATTATAGGACGGTCTAATTGGACTGGCTGTGTAGCAAGTGGGTGGAATTTAAGTTTTCCATATAAATTTTTTTCCCCACGGGAAAGATGGACTGCCTTGTTAAAACCCAAAAAGATAAAACATTGGTCAAGGAAAAAGAGTACAGACCATTATAATTTTATTAATTCTTCAAATCATTTGTTACAATGAAATTGAGAAAAGGAGGAGTTTCCTCTATTCCCTCAAATAATTGAAATTGCTATTCGGTCCCTCAAATTATATAAGATGTTCAAAACTAGTCTTTCCGTTACAAATTGCATCCAATCTGTTAAACATGATTGTATTAGTTCTTAAATATGGAAGAATAGTTACCACTAGACTACCCTCATGTGAATCTTTCTCCAAATATTAGTTTTCCCTCTCTATGGTTCCCTTTATCTCCTAAGGAAGGTGGGAATATTCCTATTCAGTTGCCTCCAAAATCAACACCGAAATCATCTTCTCGCCCCAAATCATGTTCGAGTTGGATTAAAAGGGCATAACTGATATTACAAAATTAAAATTGAAAGAATATGCCCGCTTTCTAACAGGTGCTAATTTCGAACAAGTTATTTCTAACAGGTGCTAATTATTAGGGTGACTAATTTCGAACAAGTTATTTTAGGAGACTACTAATAATAGCAATTTCAATGACGTGGGAGACTAATCTCAAAGTATGAAAGATTTGAGGGATTAATATGATTAATATGGAAATAACCCTCACAAGATAAATACAAGTATTCAACAGGAGAACACCATTCTTAACATCAATTGCGAAGACTTGACTTAAATGAAGTGCTAAAAACATAACAAAATGCCTTCAAACAAAATCGTCAAATATATTCTTAATCCCTCCAGGTGGAAGGTCGATAATGGTTAGAACCATTCTCATTACAATCCTTCTTTACTTTCTCATGACAAGAGATTAGCTGCCATTTTGGATGGATCGATCATTTACTCCTAGCCTTTTACTTTTCCCATATCTCTTCGCACTCACACTATAGTTCATTTCTAATATAACTAAACATCATATCCCTGTGAATAATTTTTCTAATAAAAAACTCTGTGAATAACACATTTTTATTTCTCACCTTAGACAAAACATATCATACATTAAATGATATGTGACTGCGTGATTAATAAAGCTGTCATCCACTATCCAATTGTTGTGACGAAGAGGACCTGAACAGGGGGAAGATCCAAGCAATACCAAGGCATTCTTAACAAAGCAAGAAAGTGGAATATTATTTAGAGTACGCAACATGGAGATTTGCTGTGCACTATAGAAGAACATGCAATCTTTTATTTCAGGAAGTGACTCAACCACATACTCAAAACACAAACATCGGGAGGAAAATCTTGCACATGTAACAATAGACCAACACATGCAACCTATTACACAAGCGACCACAGTTTGAGCTCAATTGATAATATTTCAGCTTAAACCTGAAAAGAAACACAGATAAGAAAACAGGGTAAGTGACCTCTCAACTACTGTAAAGGGTCAATTTCTGCAATCAATATACGCATATTATTATTAGTATACAAGGGAGGTACTAAGGACGGACCTGCTGTTTTCAAGTCAGTTTTAAAGCATTATTCCGCATATAGTTAGCTACATGAATATAGACAATCCGATTTGCACGTGCATTGCACGTGCTAATAAACTAGTTATTGAGTAAAACTCTTCCAGAAATGTACTATAACTAAGCTATGTTTCTTACTCTTTCAGAATTAAAAATTCTCAGCTATTCACATAATTTGAAAAGACATGTGCAGTCTCCTCCTCGGCTTGGTTTGGTTGGGGGGTTTGAGGAGGAAAAGTAAGGTGAGGGAGGTGAACCTTCAGGCCTGTTTGGTTCGACCGAAAGTAAAAGAAAAGAAAGCAAAAGAAAATAAAATTCTACCGTTTGGTTAGAAAGAAAAACAAAACGAAAATGGAAAGGGGAAAATTAAAAAGAAAATTGAGATCTAAAACTTTCAGTTTCGTTTCTCCGCCGACACCTAGTGAAACTGAGAAAAACGATCGGATCGGGTCGGGCCGGGGGTTCGAAGGCTGAACACGAACACCAAGATCTTGCTGGTCTCGCCAAGAGATTAGGAATCCCACTTATTTTATGAATTCCAACCTAATCTATAAAATTTATTGAATGTCATTGAATTTTTGGGAATCCCATTTTTTCTCTTTCTATGTTTGTTTCACAAAAAAAAATATGGATTCTAACTTTATAGAACTCCTCCAAATCCTATTCTTTTGTTTGGTTTGGAATTACAACTTTGGAATAAATGGATGATAACACTCCAACGGCTAGTTCCAAGGGCTTCTCATCTATAAATATGGAGCATCATACCTCAAGTGAAACAAGTTTCATCTCCTCCAACCAAACATGAAATCAAAAGAATGCCCTCAAAGTTTTGAAGTTTATATGATTGAATCTCCAAACACCCATGAAAGTTTGCAAATTGCAAGTATGGTAAAAATATCAATCACGAAAACAACCAATCACACAAGCTCTAATCAATCAAAAACCAACCAAACATAGAGCTACACAAGCTCTAATCAATCAAAAACCAACCAAACATAGAGCTACACAAGCTCTAATCAATCAAAAACCAACCAAACATAGAGCTACACAAGCTCTAATCAATCAAAAACCAACCAAACATAGAGCTACACAAGCTCTAATCAATCAAAAACCAACCAAACATAGAGCTACACAAGCTCTAATCAATCAAAAACCAACCAAACATAGAGCTACACAAGCTCTAATCAATCAAAAACCAACCAAACATAGAGCTACACAAGCTCTAATCAATCAAAAACCAACCAAACATAGAGCTACACAAGCTCTAATCAATCAAAAACCAACCAAACATAGAGCTACACAAGCTCTAATCAATCAAAAACCAACCAAACATAGAGCTACACAAGCTCTAATCAATCAAAAACCAACCAAACATAGAGCTACACAAGCTCTAATCAATCAAAAACCAACCAAACATAGAGCTACACAAGCTCTAATCAATCAAAAACCAACCAAACATAGAGCTACACAAGCTCTAATCAATCAAAAACCAACCAAACATAGAGCTACACAAGCTCTAATCAATCAAAAACCAACCAAACATAGAGCTACACAAGCTCTAATCAATCAAAAACCAACCAAACATAGAGCTACACAAGCTCTAATCAATCAAAAACCAACCAAACATAGAGCTACACAAGCTCTAATCAATCAAAAACCAACCAAACATAGAGCTACACAAGCTCTAATCAATCAAAAACCAACCAAACATAGAGCTACACAAGCTCTAATCAATCAAAAACCAACCAAACATAGAGCTACACAAGCTCTAATCAATCAAAAACCAACCAAACATAGAGCTACACAAGCTCTAATCAATCAAAAACCAACCAAACATAGAGCTACACAAGCTCTAATCAATCAAAAACCAACCAAACATAGAGCTACACAAGCTCTAATCAATCAAAAACCAACCAAACATAGAGCTACACAAGCTCTAATCAATCAAAAACCAACCAAACATAGAGCTACACAAGCTCTAATCAATCAAAAACCAACCAAACATAGAGCTACACAAGCTCTAATCAATCAAAAACCAACCAAACATAGAGCTACACAAGCTCTAATCAATCAAAAACCAACCAAACATAGAGCTACACAAGCTCTAATCAATCAAAAACCAACCAAACATAGAGCTACACAAGCTCTAATCAATCAAAAACCAACCAAACATAGAGCTACACAAGCTCTAATCAATCAAAAACCAACCAAACATAGAGCTACACAAGCTCTAATCAATCAAAAACCAACCAAACATAGAGCTACACAAGCTCTAATCAATCAAAAACCAACCAAACATAGAGCTACACAAGCTCTAATCAATCAAAAACCAACCAAACATAGAGCTACACAAGCTCTAATCAATCAAAAACCAACCAAACATAGAGCTACACAAGCTCTAATCAATCAAAAACCAACCAAACATTAACTTTCACAGAAATAAACAGGTCCTAACGTTAAATATCCAACTTAACAGAAAACTCCCAAATCAGCACCATTTTCTTAACCCTAAAGGTATAAATTACTTCAGATGTGTGCATTTACTATCAAATCAGCTAAAGGAAAATTTTCCAAAATACCCAATCAACAAAATATTTACTTTCACACAAATAGGCAGGACCCAATGCTAAAATACCCAATCTAAGAGAAAATTTCCGGATCAATACCATCTTCTTAACCTAAAGATCTAAATTACTTCAAACATGTGAATTTACTATCAAAATTTGCTGAGAAGAGTTGAATATACCTCAGCAACAGCCAGAGCCTCCTCCTTCAAAACCCCATCCACTCCTCTACACCCTCCAACCTTAGATTTGCACGCGGGCACCTCCTCGAACTCCGACGCCGGCAGAGACTCCGACAGAAACCCGACATAGAACTCGATGGTTTTATCTGCAGGATGCGCGACGATTTTGGTAACGGAGGCCCATAAAAAGAGCTTCTTGGCTTGGATTCCCTCGATGTCGGTGATCTGACCGTACGAAACTTTTCCGGTGATCTTTTTCTCGTAGTAGACGAGATTTGATGAGAAGTGAACGTAGCAGGTCGAGGTTAGCTCGACGACGAAGTCGCCGTTGGAGGAGAGAGAGTAGGATTTGACGGCGGAGGGAAGGAGGCCGCGGGGGAGTCCGTACCTTGGGAGGAGGTCGTGGACCGACTCGGATTGAGAGGGGAGGAGGAGATTGAGGAGGAGGATTAGGGTTAGGGTTTTTGGAGTTGACATCTTCGCCATCGACGGGCTTGATTGAGTGAGGAAATTTTGAGGGAGGAGGAGGTGAGAATTTATCGGTGCTTTGTTGGAGTTGGGGGGTGGAGCGGGGTCCAGTTGGGTTGGATTGTGTTGGGGGAGGAAGTGAGTGAGAATTTGAATTAGTATCTTTAATTTTTAGTTAAGAAGGAAGTTGGTCAAGTTTTATCCATTTGTAATTTTCTAAAAACATTCGCGGAGAGACAGTAAAGTCAAAAGACATGAGGTTTGATACCTATGGACTCGAAAGCATGCTGGGGAAGTTCCCTCGCCAAACCGGAACCAAAAAAAAAACATGAGGTTATTCCCAAAACGCCCCTGACTTTGGAGGATTTACATAAGCTATTGAACTTTAAATTTTTCTCACCGGACTTTCTACCGGCAATTGGCATGTAACTAATATCTTCTTTGATAGGAAAATACTTAAAAATTTAATCATTTGTCATTTACAGGGAATATCTCCTCTTCTACTCATTGAGAGTTTTTCTTCTCAAGAAAATATTATTTATGAAATTACAAGTAGAGGGTCCGTAAGAAAATTTTAAACTTGAATAAGGTTTTGTGAGACAATCCAAAACATTAGGGTTTTATGTGAGATAAAGTTAGGGACGATTATGTCAATCGTTGGCGACTTTATGGGTTCTTATTTTAAAGTGTATATTACACTAAACAAACGCCCAACACATGAACATACTGCATTTGGCAGTAAACCCCCCGATAACATTTAAAATCATATTAAACCCCTAATAACTTTTGCAATTATAAAAAATCCTCAAATAAGTTTCTGGATTTTGCAGATAACACCGATAAATTAGAACAAAAAAAATAAAAATTCATTTTGAAGGACAAATTCAACAAAAGAAAAAACAAAAATAATAATAATTAGGGTTCGGGACCCCAATCCGGATGCGAGCAAGAAGAAAATAAATGACAAAAATGAGAGATTCCTGTTACCAGAGTTGAAAACATAAAAAAGCCATAATGGGCTTTTTTAAATTAATTTAAGGGGTGGTCTTTTTAAGTCACGTGGGTTGCACGTACCACGTTAGATTTAATGGTGTTAACTTTGGGGGTTTTCTGCAAAACCTATTGGGTGTTTAGTATGATTTTGAAAGTTATTGGGAGTTTAGTACTGTAAATTTTGGAAAGTTCTTGTGGGGTTTAGTGTGATTTTGCAAGTTATTAGGGTTCATTGCTAAATGCTAAAAGTTAATGGGGTTTAGTATAATTTGCCCAATTTTAAACTATGCATAAGTCACAATTAAGGTTTTCTATATAAATCTTAAATATAGAATGTCATAACTCATAAGTGGTTTGCTACGCCATAGTTTTCCAACCGCAGTAGTTGAAATTATACACAAAAATAATTCTTAGCAAAGCATTTGAAATACATAAAAGAAATAACATTTATGCAAGTTGAAAGGCAAAAAACGTGTATACACAATTATAAGTACATAATTGCTCCAACTACAGCTTGCGAACCAAACATATATTCAACTATTCAAGCATCAACTATTTTCTTCAATGTTCCAAATGGAACTCGTTAGTCTCTTCAAGAAGTTAATGTCAGTCCCAAATAGTATTTGTTAAGCTTTTTCAAGTTAAGATCAACCAAACAGAAGCTTAGCCTTGTTCTTCTCAACTCTGAAGACACCAATATTAAGTGGCAAAACAAAATCTGTGCGGATGAGGGGCATATTGGCAAAACAAAATCATATATTAAATGATAGGTGTTTTTTCCCCTTCTTTCTAGAAACCTCCTATGATCATTTTACAGAAACCATCTTTGATTGTCAATATACACATAAACCACATTTAAATAGATTTTTGTTGCAATCAACCAGCTGTACTCACTTAGTTTAGGTTTTTCGATTTTGGTGTAATGGTTAGTTGTCAAATACCAAATATATTATATATGATATTTAATGGAGGTTAGGTGGGGTCAATTGCCAAAAAAAACTTAAGTGAAAAGTGAGCTGAGGTGGTTGATTGAAATAAAAAAAATATGGTTTATGTATAAATTGACAATTAAAGATAGTTTCGATTGAATAACTCTATTTTAAAAGTGGTTTCTAAAAAAAAATATATTGTGATTAAAGAAGCGGTTCTTCCACAAAATCTAATTTTTGCAGTGACGAAAACCTGAACAGAGGGAAGATCAAAGAATTCTAAGGCCTATTCTTAAGAAAGCAGTGAATTAAGTGGAATATTATTTCAAGTGCACAAGAATGATATTTGTTGTGTACTAGCTAGAAGAACATTCAATCTTATTTCAGGAAGTGACTCTCAGCGACATACAGATATTGGAAATCAAGTCTAGTACATGCAACAATAGACCAATATATGGATCCAATTTCATAAGTGATACCAGCATAATCCAAGCTCATTTGAGAATATTTCTGCTCAAACCTAAAAATAATCAAAGAACAAGAAAACAGGGTAAGTGATTCAACTCAAGGACGCATCTATGTATAGAATTGTGGGGCACTTCCCCATGATTTTAAATCTTTTACTAACAGATAGATAAATTTGCATAGGTGCCCCAAACTACAAAAAATGAGACCAAGTGGAGAACAATTGTGAAGGAAATATTAATGCAATTTGGTAGTATTTTAGTTCTGTGATGAAAATGAAAATGATCATGATGTATTCATATGAAAATGATAGTGAAAAGTTATGTAATTGAGATCTTTGTTTTATTGTACAAATAAGTTTTTCTCTTGATAGAATTTATATTATATAAGTTATTAAGTTATATGTTTAGTTTTAACATGCCCTCATAGAAAAAGTTTGAGGATCTGTCCCTGCTCAACTAGAAAGGATCAATTTGTGCAATCAATATAACCCATTTTAGTAATAACGTGTTGGACTTTTAGGTTCAACAGGTAAGTCAACGAAAACCAAGCCTGAATGTCGAATAGCAAGCGAGTTGGAATTTGGAACATAAACAATGAAGATGTCTCAGGTAAAGGACGCATATGCTGTTTTTCATTCAGTTTTAAAGCCTTATTCCACTTATAATTAGTTACATGAATATAAATAATGTGACTTGCACATGCACTACACGTGACAATATGCAACTTAGATGAGGGGTTATGTGAAACCCTATCCGAATCTACGTCTACGTACATCTATTTATCCATCCATCCATCCATCCATCCATCTATATATCTATTTATACCCTGTACACATATGTAAAGAGGACTTCTATTTCAAATCTTTTAATTGTCTCTTTTGCTCTCTTAATTTTGATAATTCACAGTTATGTCCATTAACTCTAATTAATATTTTACAATTATCCATAACCTCTTATAATTAATAATTTATAACAATAAAACAAGTTTAAAATAGGTTATAAACTAATTATAGACAATTATTAATTTCAATAAAATAGTATAAATAATAATTTAATAAGTTATTTACATAATTATAATTATTAATAATAGTATAACTATTGATTGCTTAAGAATAGTATAATAACATAATTTATAGAATAATTTATTTAAAAGTGTACATAATTTAATAAATTATTGTACTATTATTGTACATAATTATAATTATTAATTATAGTATAACTATTGATTGCTTAATAATAGCATAATAAAATAATTTATTAAATAAGTGTACATAATTTAATAAATTATTTTACTATTCCATTATTTAAAAATTAGTTGTAAATTGTTATAAAATAATTAAAAATATTGTACATAACTAATATACTATTAAAATATAATTATGAATTATACTATGATATAATAAATAGTATAATAAAATAGTACAAGTATTTAATCCCATAAGTAGTGCAATTATTTTAATAGTTTTAATTAATTAAATTTTATTTTATAAATACCATTAAATAATATACTACTTATTAACAATATATTAAACAAATTTAATAAATTGTCTTATTACTTTATGGTTATTAATAGTGTTATAGTATATTATGAATAAGTATAGCCATAATATCGGATAATAATTTATTATAATTATTCTAAATTACAATTATACTACTGTAACTATTAAAATATATTATAATATTAAATAATTATATAATTTGTTATAATTATTAAAATAAATTATAATTAGATTATAATATCATCCAAATTATCATAATTATTCGTACAACTCTTCACAATTTTAATATACAATTTCATTCACTAACATAAAATTTTAACTATTCAATTTTTAAAAAATTAAAATCACTCACCGTTTTCGATTAATTAAAAATAATCTAAAAATAAAACAAGTACATCTACATGCAAAGCAAGCATATTGTACTCGTTAGTTTAAATGAGTGCATTTGCCATTAGAATAATTAGCATATTATTATAGTCTACTGTATCTAGTCTGGAAACAAATCGAATGAAATCAAATACTGCAGTGTTTGTATTAGTATTCGTATAAGATTTTGAATTTCGAATATCATCAGCTGAATTTCTTCGAATTTGAATACAAATACTTTTAAATATTCCTAAAAATTAGTGAATGTTAATATACACGTATATTTGATTAATAATTTATAGTTTATGACTATTAATGTAGGTAATTAGAGACGTATTACCATAAATTACTTCAAATGAGCTGACTAGAGTTCACTATACCTCAGCAACAGCAAGAACCTCCTCCTTCAAAATCCCGTCCACTCCCCTGCACCCCCCAACACTAGATTTGCACGGGAGCACCTCCTCGAACTCTGCCATAGGCCGCGCCTCCGACAAAAACCCAGAATGGAACTCGATGGTGTTATCGGCAGGATGGACTATCATTTCGGTGATGGGAACCCAAATGAAGAGCTTCTTGGCTTGGACCCCGGTGATGCCTGTGAGCCGACCGTACGAAAGCTTTCCGGTGATCTTTTTCCCGTAGTATACGAGGTCGGACGAGAAGTGAACGTAGCAGGTGGAGGCGAGCTCGATGCAGAACTCGTTGTCGGTGGTGAGAGAGTAGGACTTGAAGGCGGTGGAGGGGAGGAGGCCGGGGGGGAGTCCGTAGCTTGGGAGGAGGTCATGGATGGTTTGTGATTGAGAGGGGAGGAGGAGATTGAGGAGGAGGAGTGTTAGAGTTATTGGAGTTGAGAACTTGGCCATTGTCGAGCTTGAAGTTGGGAGCTTTGATTGATTTTGGAAAAATCGAGGGGGGGAGGGTGAGTATTTAGTGGTGTTTTGCTGGGGAGTGGAATGGGGACTAGTCGGGTTTGTGTGGGGGAAGAAAGTGGGTGAGGGGGAGTTGGACATTAAAAGGGTTTTATGATGCTAGTTAGAGAGCACGTGCATTGCACGTGCATGATCTATAGAGTCTTCACACGTCGAAGTTTCTATTTGACCAAATTGTTAATTATACTCTTATTTTGAAGGACTAATTTTAAAATAACTTAAGAATCAAAAAAACTGATAGCATAAAAATACCTTAAGTTGTCAAAAAGTAGCCCATTGCAACATTCTGTTAAATAGATAACAGAATATTCTCATGTGCATAGTATACAAGAATTTTATTATTGTATTGCCCCTATTTATTGCTTTAATTATCATTTTACCTACCCTTTTAATTTATTACTAATATTTTAATGGAGGGCATTTTTGTCAAAACTAACGGTGTTAGCCTAATTCTAATTGTGCACAAACTTGGGGTATTTTTATGCTACTTTTATAACTTAGGGTATTTAAGTGCAAAAGTAGTAAAACATTAGGGTATTTAAGTGCCATTTAGCCAAATTAATACTCTAAAACAATAGAATTTACTTAGTAATCCCTCCAATTGCTACTTCTACTCTTGATTGGAGGGATAACTTGAAAATAAGTGAAGAATCAAGGGACCTTGTAGCAATTCGTTGACTAAAGAACTAGTTTCAGAATAACTAAGATATGAGGGACCTAATAACAATTTTAAAGATTTGAGGGATGAATTTCAAAATACGAAAGCTTTCAGGGACTAATATTTGGGAAACGTAATTTAGCCTCTTAGGACCAGTCACTTGAGTGAGGGTTGGGCCCACCACTTCTTGTCCCAATTGTGTGAGTTTTTACACAAATAAGTGGGGGCATATGTGATTGTGGGACCCACAAATTATGGGTGAAACAGGGAACTCTGGCGAAAAAGAAGCTGCCAGCTCCGACAATATAAGGTGAGGGGGAGTTGGATATTAAAAAGGGTTTTTATGATATAAGATTCCCAAATCCTCTCTATTTATAGAGAAATTAATTTTTGAGCCAAAACCATGCGATCAACTATGAGATAGTTGATTTACATCTATGATACTCATTGGGTGACATGTGTCACCTTATCGCAAAAGTCGATCCAATGAATTTTGGGTCAAAAAAGATGTACTCTACTTCCTATAGTAGACCACGAATCTTGATAGTTCTAGATCAGATCCCTAGTTCTTTTAAGTTATTTAAAAGGACCATGAAAAATTTCCATCCAAATTCTTCACCTAAGCATGAATAAGTTTTAACCATATAGACTAAATAATAATAACAACCCTTAGGGACCTCTTTATTTCTCCAAGTTCTATGTCTATCTCTTCTCTATTTTTCCTAATGTCTATTTTCCTCTCAAAATCTTAAACCCGGATAAGGTTTAAGAACTGCACAACTATTTTCATGTTTTCAAAGATGCAATCAAATAATAGAAGCTTGAGAAGATTAATTTTGGACTCCAAAATTTGGCAATTTTGACTTTTCTATCCAAAATACATGCAATCAAACAACTGCCAATTGTAAGTTTATGGGGTTTTGTGGTATAGGATAAAAAATCATGGGGTTTTACAAGTTTCAGAAAATTAATTTTAGACTCCAAAATTTGGCAATTTTTGACTTTTCTATCCAAAATGCATGCAATCAAACAAGCCCTAGTTGTAAGTTTATGGGGTTTTGTGGTATCGAATAAAAAGATCACGGGGTTTTCTTTTAGGGGGTGTTTGTTTGTATGAAAGTGAGAGATGAAAGTGAGAAAGTGAAATCATTTAACAGGTGTTTGTTTAATTGTAAGTGGTTATGAAAGTGAAATGTCAAAAGTTCAGGCGTGTTTTGTGCAGAAAATTATCTATCAAAATATGGAAGTTAGAATATATGAGATTTTTGGGTTTTCCTAGAAACCACCTTTAAAATAGGGTAATATCTGAAAACCATCTTTTTAAATTTATACATAAACCACCTTTAAAATAGGGTAATATCTGAAAACCATCTTTTTAAATTTATACATAAACCACCTTTAAAATAGGGTAATATCTGAAAACCATCTTTTTAAATTTATACATAAACCACCTTTAAAATAGGGTAATATCTGAAAACCATCTTTTTAAATTTATACATAAACCACCTTTAAAATAGGGTAATATCTGAAAACCATCTTTTTAAATTTATACATAAACCACCTTTAAAATAGGGTAATATCTGAAAACCATCTTTTTAAATTTATACATAAACCACCTTTAAAATAGGGTAATATCTGAAAACCATCTTTTTAAATTTATACATAAACCACCTTTAAAATAGGGTAATATCTGAAAACCATCTTTTTAAATTTATACATAAACCACCTTTAAAATAGGGTAATATCTGAAAACCATCTTTTTAAATTTATACATAAACCACCTTTAAAATAGGGTAATATCTGAAAACCATCTTTTTAAATTTATACATAAACCACCTTTAAAATAGGGTAATATCTGAAAACCATCTTTTTAAATTTATACATAAACCACCTTTAAAATAGGGTAATATCTGAAAACCATCTTTTTAAATTTATACATAAACCACCTTTAAAATAGGGTAATATCTGAAAACCATCTTTTTAAATTTATACATAAACCACCTTTAAAATAGGGTAATATCTGAAAACCATCTTTTTAAATTTATACATAAACCACCTTTAAAATAGGGTAATATCTGAAAACCATCTTTTTAAATTTATACATAAACCACCTTTAAAATAGGGTAATATCTGAAAACCATCTTTTTAAATTTATACATAAACCACCTTTAAAGTAGGGTAATATCTGAAAACCATCTTTTTAAATTTATACATAAACCACCTTTAAAATAGGGTAATATCTGAAAACCATCTTTTTAAATTTATACATAAACCACCTTTAAAATAGGGTAATATCTGAAAACCATCTTTTTAAATTTATACATAAACCACCTTTAAAGTGGGTTTTGTTACAATCAATCGCTCTCATCAAATTTTTCACTACAAACCCAAAATTATCCTTGAAAACTCACATTCAAGGCACATGACTCATTTTTTTAATGTTTAGGTCCATTTAAGATACAACTCATTATCTTGAATTTGAATTTTTAAAACTGATTTTGGATTTTTAATGTAAATTTGGTGAGAGATGGTGGATTGCAATAAAACCTACTTTAAATATGGTTTATGTATAAATTAAAAATGAAAGGTGGTTTCTACAATAATTACTCTATTTTTAAGGTGGTTTCTAGGAAAAAAAAACTTCGATTTTTTTTACTAAGAAGTATTCTAGTCAATTGAAGTCACGTGCTTGGCACTGTGCGAGGGTTGAAACTAAGAATATTAGTTTGGGAGGTTTCATGTAAAAAGTTTTAGGTCTTTAGTGGAATAAATGATGTTTAGGGTGGAAAATGTCCCAAAATTTTGGGGATTGTGAAATTCGAAAATATAATCCAATTCTTTTTCAAATTATCCACACAAAAAAGGAATTGAATAAAAGAGCGTTTTGTTTCCCCAAAATTCATGATATAAGAATGCACTTGTTATTTTTTTGAAAATTCAACCAATGGCTAAAAAAACATAGCACATGGGCAATAATTTGGTCCCGGGCCCAAAAAATAGGAGGGCACTGTGGTCCGCTAGAGTTATTTGGGAGCAGAAGTGGTGAGAGTGTGAGCTGGGATATTGATTTTGGTTTAAACAAGGGAGGTTGTGAGCATTTTTCACTTATAATTTTCGGGGGGAAAATCATATAGAGAGAACTTAACAACCAATTTAAAAGCAATACAATCAAGTTACAACATGGGGTGATAATTAAATATGATTCTCTACTTCTTGTACTCCTTCCATGTATGATGTCTATAGAGGATCCTCTATAGGAATCTTTTCGTAACTTTCCAAGTTTAGTGATCCAGTCAACAAGTTCCTTGATTAGTAAGCTAGTGATTTTTAGTGTGAGGATTACCACAAAATTGATGCCTTGATTAGGATGCTTTTTATTATAGGACGGTCTAATTGGACTGGTTGTGTAGCAAGTGGGTGGAATTTAAGTTTTCCATATAAATTTTTTTCTTCCCACGGGAAAGATGGACTGCCTTATTAAAACCCAAAAAGATAAAACATTGGTCAAGGAAAAAGAGTACAGACCATTATAATTTTATTAATTCTTCAAATCATTTGTTACAATGAAATTGAGAAAAGGAGGAGTTTCCTCTATTCCCTCAAATAATTGAAATTGCTATTCGGTCCCTCAAATTATATAAGATGTTCAAAACTAGTCTTTCCGTTACAAATTGCATCCAATCTGTTAAACATGGTTGCATTAGTACTTAAATATGGAAGAATAGTTACCACTAGACCACCCTCATGTGAATCTTTCTCCAAATATTAGTTTTCCCCTCTCTATGGTTCCCGCTTTATCTCCTAAGGAAGGTGGGAATATTCCTATTCAGTTGCCTCCAAAATCAACACCGAAATCATCTTCTCGCCCCCAAATCATGTTCGAGTTGGATTAAAAAGGGCATAACTGATATTACAAAAATTAAAATTGAAAGAATATGCCCGCTTTCTAACAGGTGCTAATTTCGAACAAGTTATTTCTAACAGGTGCTAATTATTAGGGTGACTAATTTCGAACAAGTTATTTTAGGAGACTACTAATAATAGCAATTTCAATGACGTGGGAGACTAATCTCAAAGTATGAAAGATTTGAGGGATTAATATGATTAATATGGAAATAACCCTCACAAGATAAATACAAGTATTCAACAGGAGAACACCATTCTTAACATCAATTGCGAAGACTTGACTTAAATGAAGTGCTAAAAACATAACAAAAATGCCTTCAAACAAAATCGTCAAATATATTCTTAATCCCTCCAGGTGGAAGGTCGATAATGGTTAGAACCATTCTCATTACAATCCTTCTTTACTTTCTCATGACAAGAGATTAGCTGCCATTTTGGATGGATCGATCATTTACTCCTAGCCTTTTACTTTTCCCATATCTCTTCGCACTCACACTATAGTTCATTTCTAATATAACTAAACATCATATCCCTGTGAATAATTTTTCTAATAAAAAAAAACTCTGTGAATAACACATTTTTTATTTCTCACCTTAGACAAAACATATCATACATTAAATGATATGTGACTGCGTGATTAATAAAGCTGTCATCCACTATCCAATTGTTGTGACGAAGAGGACCTGAACAGGGGGAAGATCCAAGCAATACCAAGGCATTCTTAACAAAGCAAGAAAGTGGAATATTATTTAGAGTACGCAACATGGAGATTTGCTGTGCACTATAGAAGAACATGCAATCTTTTATTTCAGGAAGTGACTCAACCACATACTCAAAACACAAACATCGGGAGGAAAATCTTGCACATGTAACAATAGACCAACACATGCAACCTATTACACAAGCGACCACAGTTTGAGCTCAATTGATAATATTTCAGCTTAAACCTGAAAAGAAACACAGATAAGAAAACAGGGTAAGTGACCTCTCAACTACTGTAAAGGGTCAATTTCTGCAATCAATATACGCATATTATTATTAGTATACAAGGGAGGTACTAAGGACGGACCTGCTGTTTTCAAGTCAGTTTTAAAGCATTATTCCGCATATAGTTAGCTACATGAATATAGACAATCCGATTTGCACGTGCATTGCACGTGCTAATAGGCTAGTTATTGAGTAAAAACTCTTCCAGAAATGTACTATAACTAAGCTATGTTTCTTACTCTTTCAGAATTAAAAAATTCTCAGCTATTCACATAATTTGAAAAGACATGTGCAGTCTCCTCCTCGGCTTGGTTTGGTTGGGGGGTTTGAGGAGGAAAAGTAAGGTGAGGGGAGGTGAACCTTCAGGCCTGTTTGGTTCGACCGAAAGTAAAAGAAAAGAAAAGAAAGCAAAAGAGAAAATAAAATTCTACCGTTTGGTTAGAAAGAAAAACAAAACGAAAATGGAAAGGGGAAAATTAAAAAGAAAATTGAGATCTAAAACTTTCAGTTTCGTTTCTCCGCCGACACCTAGTGAAACTGAGAAAAAAACGATCGGATCGGGTCGGGCCGGGGGTTCGAAGGCTGAACACGAACACCAAGATCTTGCTGGTCTCGCCAAGAGATTTTTTTGAGTAGTGCTACCAGGACCCATAAATGGGACAGGTTTAAGGGGCATGTGATCTGGCGTGCTAAGGTGTCAAGTGAATCATCAATGAGCTTGGCTAATAATAATGGTAAACAAAGGGCCTTTTGGTAATTGTAGGTGTCATCTCTACCACCGCATACTCACATTTTAATGGTATTTCCCCAAATCTAAGACCTACACCCAAACGCCTCCCACCGGCCCAATCGCTAGCGTCGCTTCTCAATTCCATTACTTGTTTATCGTGTCATTTATATAGTCTAAGTTGTTTAAATTGTTACATTAATATTCTCTATTATACAAACGTGTGAAAACTTTCATCAGAAGAATATTCTCATATGACACTCAGAATTAGTTAGCATATGATTGTCATATTGGAACATTCCAGTGGAAATTTTCTCGTTTGCATAATAAAGAGTATTAATGTGCAATTTTAAAATTTAGACTATGTGGATTCGGATCCTCTCCACTACCCAAAAATAGTGGAGGGATCACCACTATATCACAAGATTCATGACCGTTAAGTTGTTTAATGAGTGCTTATGATTTATCTTTAAATGTAAATAGAAAAATAGTAAGTTGTTTAATGAGTGCAATTCATGGGAATACAGTGAGTATTAGGTTTGGAATGAATCATAATCATCTACCACATAAATCAATACTTATGATTAATATAGTGGTCTCTCCAATACTTTTTGGCAGTGGAGAAGATCCAAATCACAACGGTGATTTGTTCAGGGCGGGCAATGGAGATTAACAAAGTTCAGGGGGCTATGTGCAACTCCCCAAAAGTTCAGGGGGGTTATGTGAAATTAACCCTACCAATTAGCTGATTTAGAGTTGACTACTATACCTCAGCAACAGCCGAAGCCGCCTCCTTCAAAACCCCAGCAGCACCGCGGCAGCCCGCAACCCTCGACCTGCACGCGCGCACATCCGCAAACACCGACGCCGGCAGCTTCTCGGACAAGAACCCGACCTGTAACTCGATGGCGCCAGCTGCAGGATCGGCGACGATTCCGGTGACGGGGAGCCAAGCGAAGAGCTTCTTGACTTGGATCCCGCTGATGTCCGCGATATGACCGTACGAGACTTTTCCGGTGATCTTCTTATCGTAGTATACGAGGTCGGAGAAGGAGACGTAGCACGGGGAAGTGAGCTCAACAACGAAGTCGCCGTCAGAGGAGAGAGAGTAGGATTTGACGGCGTCCGGCAGGAGGCCGCGGGGGAGGCCGTACTGTTGGAGGAGGTCGTGGACGGTTTCTGATTGGGAGGGGACGAGGAGATTGAGGATGAGGAGGAGAAGGAGCAGCGAGATCTTCGCCATTGTTGACCTTGATTGATTGAATGGGGAAATGATTGAGGGGGAACTAGTAAGGGACGAGTATTTAATTCAAGGGCTTTTCTCTTGTGGGTGTCCAAAGCCTTAACTAGGCTAAGATTGATCCTCTCTAGTTTTGAGGTAAATGGGTTCTTTTTCACTTCAAGAGAGTAATGGGTTAATAAATAATCTGTTTATGCCTTTTTTTTTTTTTTTTTTTTTTTGCCTTAGAAAAAATTAACAGAGTTGGCCCAAATTTTGCTCATAAAAGACTAACTCAAAACTGGTCCCGGTTCAATGCTAACTCAGTTTTAAAGATTTGTCAAATACATCCTAAGCATTTCTGAATATATTGCGAAACAATGAATATTTCAAACAAGTCTCTTAAATTTCATTATATGTATAAAATAGTTCTCTTAGCTTAGAAATTATTATAATTTTAGTTTATCCATGACTTATAATATGATAGCAAAATCATAGGGTGCTACAGTAATTTTTGGGACCCTTAGTTTTTATGTGAACTAGTTTTGAGTTGAGCTTAGTTAGGCTAATTTTTAAACAAAATTGATCTAAAACTAAATCTTTTGATAAATACACATATGTATAAGATAAGATTCCAATTTAGTAATTAAATATATTTTCCTTTGTCAACTTGATAATCACGTTACATTTTTCTCTCACTCTTAGATTTATTGGGCCAAACTTATGGGGTTCTATTTCAAATGAGGAGGGCCTTGGTTTTTCCTTGGTCTAGTTTTGAGGTAAATTGGGCCAGACAAGAACTAGTTTAGCCTAACTAATTTATTTGCCAAACTAAGACTAAGTTATTGGACTAGCTAAAACTAGTTTTAGCACCTTGCCTAACAGCCCCTATTACTCTCAAACAAATATGGACAACAGCTTTACTCCGTTCAACGAAGAAATACCCTCCCCGTCTCCTTTACCCTACTCTCCTTCTCTATTGGATTTATGTGGAGATTTTACATATTAACAATTATTTGATTTTTATAGTTTTTGAGTTGATTTTAGTGAATGTGGAGATTGTTGTATTCCACCTGCTCGATGAAATTTTAGTTTATGAATTGATTTCACCTCAAGATGAAAATGCTCCAACTGCTCCATGAAATGCTCAGACCAACTATCACCCCCAAATGAAACTGAGGTAAATGTTGTTTAGTTTCAACTTTCCTTCTATTTAGTATATTATTTATTATTTATTTTTCTTGCTTAAATTTTTGATATGTGATATGTTCATATTTTGATATTATTTTCTGCCATTTAATTTGGCTCTTACTCAAGATAAATATACTTTGTCTACATCTTTATGAGTTATTATTTTGGTCCTCATGGGCGGTTTTTTCTGCTTCTGTGAAATAACAATTTAGAGCTTCTTATAGAACAACTTTTGGCATATTTTTATAAATAATGATAGGGCACACCCCATTCTATTAATCATTACCTCTCTCTTTCTATAGTGCATTGGGACCCCATGAAATTGCATTTTCATGGGGTCCCAATGTACTATAGAAAAGAGAGAATTCTAGTCTCTCAAATTGTCCTAAGGTTTAAACTAGAACTAGATGGTAAAAAACTAGAACTTTCTTATTTATTTTTTATATTCCATATTTCATTTCTCCATCATCTTCAAATCACACCATAAGCTTAGATCACATCTCTTCTTACCCTTCTATTTAATGTTACTTTTATTTTTATTAAATATTAGAAGTGTATAATTAATTTAAATTTAAAACACAAAATTCATGTTTGATTAAAATTAATTAAAATTGAGAGATGTGAATGATGTCTAGCAGATTGAAAAAGAAAGAAAAAATGGAAAACTTTATTTTATTTTATTTTTATTTTATCAGGGAACTTCCCACTATCTTTCGGATCATGGGTATCAAACCTTTGGATGTAGCTAAGGGGATTAGTCAAGTAGAACTCAAAATTAAAGCTGAGATAATTTGTGGGATAAATTTTACAGATTAGTCAATTGGAACTAGAAATAGGATAAAATTATACAGTGTTAGTCAACTAGAACCTGGATAAAAAGTAGAACTGGGATAATGGTAAAATTTATCCCACTTTTATCAAATTTATATAGAAAAGAGAGAATTCTAGTCTCTCAAATTGTCCTAAGGTTTAAACTAGAACTAGATGGTAAAAAACTAGAACTTTCTTATTTATTTTTTATATTCCATATTTCATTTCTCCATCATCTTCAAATCACACCATAAGCTTAGATCACATCTCTTCTTACCCTTCTATTTAATGTTACTTTTATTTTTATTAAATATTAGAAGTGTATAATTAATTTAAATTTAAAACACAAAATTCATGTTTGATTAAAATTAATTAAAATTGAGAGATGTGAATGATGTCTAGCAGATTGAAAAAGAAAGAAAAAATGGAAAACTTTATTTTTAAAATTGTATTACTATAATAATTCAAAAAAATCAAAAGTTTCAAATTATTATTATAATAATATCTTAGAGTCTATCGAATAGTTCTTCAAGATTAATTAACACTAAAGTAAATAATTATTATTAATAATAGTAAGTTTTAAAATATATAAATAGTAGTCTTATCATCAAAATGCATGACTTATATGCTTATTGATTATTAAAAATTATCCTTAATTATACCAACAATCGTCCCATTAAAATATCTCATTTTATAAAATTATTCCCAATTATCCCACTAAAATATCCCACTTCAAAAAATATCCCATACTTAAAATTGTTTCATTTCTATAAAAAATATTCTAGTTGACTAACACCCCCTAACGGGCATCTCTCAATGCACAACCTCGGGTAATATAGGAAATTAAATTCCTGTGAGTGCTCTCCAAGAAAGTCGAACTTAAGACCTTGATTTACTACTTAAAGGCAGCTTATCAACTTATCTGGACCCTCTTGGATGTGGTTGCATATTTTTTAAAGGAGTGGAAATAGTACTTATTATTCATTCCCTCATTTGGATGGTAATGAAAAATTGTTAGGAAGTAAATAACAAAGAAAATGTTAATAAGAAAAATTATGTGTTTCTTAATTCATGCACATTTCACCTACTTTCGAGCTATTCCAAGCCTTGAGGAGCGGAAAAACATTTAGAAATTAGGGATGACACGTAAGCGTCATATCAGCATTTTAAAAAGTACTGTAAGTAGGCTTTCAAAAAAATAAACATTTAGTTTTGCGCAAAAATAGTAGAAGTAACATTTGTTTTCTTTACTTTAACTACTTCATAATTACGTATGTGCAAACAAATAGGCCTTCATTTTGAAAATATACAAATTTTAACAATAGTAGATTGGCTTCTTGCAAGGATACTTAGAGCATGTTTGACTACTACTTATTTTTTGAATCCTTATAAATTACTTATTACTTAATTATTAATCTCTCGGGGTGCAAGGTTGTTCCTAGTTAAAACCAAAATCGTTACATTTCCTCTCCACCTCATATTCTCATGACAAAAGATTAATTAGCTTCCATTTTGAATGGATCATTAAATTGGCAAAAGCCCTCAAGCTTTCTTAACTTCCCCACCTCTCTTTGCCATCACATTAGACGACAAGACAACTATTATATCTCACTTCAGGAAGTGACTCAGCCATAGACACGCAAATACGAACATCGATCGGAAGTAAAGTCTTGAATCAATACAGTAGACCGACCTATCCAACCTACTAGACAAGCGGCATGACCAGCACGAGGGTTGTCAAATGAGTGGTTTGGATTGGGTTTTAGTTGTGTCATAAATGGGTGAGCACATTTATGACAATTTGACAATTTATGACCCATTTAGCATTTGCTAAATAGGTCACTTCTCATCAACCCATTTACTAAATGGGTGGTTCATGGATGACTCAATAACGCATTTAATTATGGTGCTTTTATATCTATATAAGTTTTAGGGGTCTGCTTGCAAATATGAGGGTATACTTGCAAATTTTTTAGGAGGTATTTGAAAACTTTGGGGGCTTTTTTGCAAATATTAGGTGGGCTTTTTGCAAACTCAGGGGGTTTTCTGCAAACTAGAGGGTTTTTCTGCAAACTATTGATAGGCTTTCTGCAAGCTTTTAGGGGGTTTTTTGCAAAGTTTTAGGGAGTTTTCTGCAAATTTTTGGGGTATCTGCAAACTTTTAGGGGGTTTTCGCAAACTTTTGGGAGGTTTTTTGCAAACTTTTGGGGATTTTCTGTAAACTTTTGGGGATTTTCTACAAACTTTCAAGGGGTTTTCTGCAAACTTTTAGGGTATTTTTTGCAAACTTTCGGGGGCTTTTCTACAAACTTTCAGGGGTTTTCTCACAGAACCCATGTCACCAATTAGTACTAAAACCACAAAATTTCTATAAATAAAACATAATAGCTTGTTGGTAACAAGATGATGAACTCCTAGAAACCCCATAAGCCAGAAAATAAATAAATAAATAAAACCAGAAATAGGAAGAGGAAAAGGGAAATCCTTATCGCTGAACGAGGACTCTAAATTGGATCTGTTATAACCCTTCAAATCATCCGAATACTAATCTGTGATTATTAGCAGATAAGTATCCCGCATTAGAGACTTAATCTAGTTAATCAACTTCCAGAGGATCTCAACTGCTACCACTGAATTAACTCCGCCTTTAGCCAAACCAACTCCTAAAGCTGGATCTTCTCTGCCGACTCCTTGTGAGGACGACTCGCAAGGCGGTGCCTACCGACATCTCGACACCCGCTGGACCGACTCGGAAAATGGCCTATTCAGCTGTCCCCCTTTGCCGACTCCTTGAGAGGACGACTCGCAAGGCGGTACATATCATCACAATGATGTCATCACGAAGCCAACTCGAAGAGCGGTCCGAGTCAACCTCTTTGAATACGCTGGCTCTATGGACAACCCACTCGGCCAGTTGGCCGATATCTTGCGTAGCCGACTCAAAAGGCGGTACTACTCGACATGCCACCTAGGATAGTAAGACGACACTGTGCCTCGAGCCTCCCGCCCGCGAGGAGTTGCCGCCACATTGAATACGAGATTGTAGACAGTCAAAAAATTCTCTAGGCGAGGGTCACGCGCACCCTAGTTGTTAAAGCTTCAAGACGAGGCTCGCTGATGGGGCGAGGCTAGACCATGCAAGCTTCGAAACGAGACTTGCTCAAGAGGCGAGGCTCGACCTCAATACGAGGTTCGCACGTGGAGCGGAGTTCGATCTTAACACGAGGTTCGCACGAGAAACGAAGCTCAACAATCATATGATGAGGTTCGCCTACAACAGTGGTCTGCCGAGGCTCGCCTACAACAGTGGTCTGCCGAGGCTCGCCTACAACAGTGGTCTGATGAAGTTCGCCCACAACAGTGATTTCCACTTTCATCCGAGGTTCACTCAAGGGGCGAGGCTCGACGAGGCTCGCCCACAACATCAAAGTTTGACGAGGCTCGCCCACAACATCAAAGTTTGACGAGGCTCGCCCACAACATCAAAGTTTGACGAGGCTCGCCTACAACATCAGAGCACGATGATCACCTGAGGACGAGGTTCGCCTACCGTGAACTTTGACTCGCCTTGCAACGAAGCTCGTTATCCGACGAAGCTCGAAGCTTAACCTCGCAGCGAATCTAAAGGCCACGAAAGCCACAACAACCACGTGGGTTAAGTGGTGGGCATCAGTTATGCCCACGTCCATATCAGCTAACCCACGTTTCCACAATTCTTGCATGCGATTCGTGCTAAAGCCCTATAAATGGCGGTGAGCGCCATTAGAAGGGGGCTTTTGGAACTTTTGGAGATCAACACTTGCGCACGAGAAAGAGATCAAGTTCTTCATCAGCAATCTCAAGATCATCTGCAACTCTGTTCTGATCGTCAATGGGAAGCAATCTCAACGTGAGCATTGAGTGAGGCATCCTATCGCTACCGAAAACCCACCTTAAAAGAGAAGTCGAATCAATCTTCTCTTCCTCATGTCGAGAAAATTTGATTGTAAACCCATTCATTCAATCAATAAACTTTTTCGACTCTACGAAGATGGCGACCACAGATGGGAGCAACCATTCATAGATGAACTGGTGGTGGCTAATCGGACAAGATTGCGGTTGGAACCGAGGTTCAAACCTTGGTCATTGAATTTGATGAGAGTAAGTATGAGGAGTTCCTCTCCTGCAGGGCATCTAGCCCAATGAAGACACGCAAGTGTCGGCGAGTCGTATGAGACTTCAGCCCGTGGCTCATGTTGAATCTTCTCGGCGAATCTCGAGAACCAGTCTATGTCTCGACAAGGCTCCAAAAGCTAGCCAGCAGGCTAAGAAGTGGGTGGTTAAGCGGTCCAACCCAACCTCGAGGCCATTAGCCAAACTTTGGCTTCGCGGGCTTAACCTCGCCAATAATGTGAGGTCCCCTTAAAAGAGATGAGCCTCGTCCAAGTGGCGAACCTCGCCCGTCAGCGTGAGTCCCCTCCAAAGAGATGAGCCTCGTCCAAGTGGCGAACCTCGCCCGTCAGCGTGAGTCCCCTCCAAAGAGATGAGCCTCGTCCAAGTGGCGAACCTCGCCCGTAATGTGAGGTCCCCTTAAAAGAGATGAGCCTCGTCCAAGTGGCGAACCTCGCCCGTCAGCGTGAGTCCCCTCCAAAGAGATGAGCCTCGTCCAAGTGGCGAACCTCGCCATTGCACCCAAGTCGTGAACCTCGTCTTCATCTAAGGGTTCATTCAAAACAAGGCGAGCGTCGCCCCGGTGAACCTCGTCCACATGGCGAACCTCGCCCGTCAGCGTGAGTCCCCTCCAAAGAGATGAGCCTCGTCCAAGTGGCGAACCTCGACAACAACACGAAGTCCGCTTGAAACACGGCGAGCCTCGTCCAAGTGGCGAACCTCGCCAATAATGTGAGGTCCCCTTAAAAGAGATGAGCCTCGTCCAAGTGGCGAACCTCGCCAATAATGTGAGGTCCCCTTAAAAGAGATGAGCCTCGTCCAAGTGGCGAACCTCGCCAATAATGTGAGGTCCCCTTAAAAGAGATGAGCCTCGTCCAAGTGGCGAACCTCGCCAATAATGTGAGGTCCCCTTAAAAGAGATGAGCCTCGTCCAAGTGGCGAACCTCGCCAATAATGTGAGGTCCCCTTAAAAGAGATGAGCCTCGTCCAAGTGGCGAACCTCGCCATTTTGAACCTACCCAACAACATGAGGTCCATTCTAAACAAGATGAACCTCGTTCAAACAGCGAACCTCGCCATAAGCTTCGTCGCCGAAACCAAATGAGAAGACAGCCTCGCCAAGCTCGCCAACCTCTATCTGGAGGGTCTGCGCTGTCGCGGCTTCGGTTTCGAGAATCAGCGGGGTATTCCCGCCGATCTCCGTGAATACCTCGCTCGCAAGCGTGATGCCAATCAAATGCAATCTCATTGCTGCTGTGAGAAATTCATATCTGCGATGCGCGCCCAATGTTCATCGACACATCAACCTTCTGTATTTGAGCGATTATCTGACCCGTCAACTAGACGAAGGCGGTTTCGCCATAAGAAACAAGCGGCCCGCGGTGGTCATTCCCCTGGAGTGACTATTAACATGGTTGGGAGAAGCGGGAGCAAGACCCAACAGGCAGTCCTGAATCGTCTGACCCTGAGTATTCCCCAGGGTTACGAGGCGCATTACTCAATAGTCAAGGCGCCTATCGAAGCACCCGTCTTCGTACCGGAGCGGCAATCCCGTTTGACTATAGCCAATTGGCTGGGGGTACCTCTGAAGAATTTGAGAACTCCGGCATTGCCACGTCTCAACCTTCAAATACTGATTTCGGTGATCAGGCCAGTGTCCTCATGGCTGACAAAGAAGAGGAAATGGCAAAGAAGATCGAAGAGCAACAAGCTCTTATTATTGCACAACAAGAGTCTATCAGACGTTTAGAAACGATGATGGAGAAACTCGTCGGCAAGAAGAAGACGAATGAAGGAGGATCCAAATCAAAGCGAGAAGGCTATGAGGGGGATCATGATGTCCACTCGGTGTCATCTGAAGCGGAATCGAATCTGCGTACGAAAGAGCAAGATCATACGTTACGGGATTTCCAAAAGCAGCTGGATGCCCTTAAGCTCCAAGGGCGATCTAAAGAGCTGGGGGTGGCTAGGCCATATCCTACAGAGTGGGATGATGTCCCATATCCTCCGAAATTCAAGCCGCTCAATCTAGTGCAGTTTGATGGGAAAAGCTCTCCATCACAACATATTTATTATTTCCGAGCACAAACCGGGCATATAACAGGTAATGATCCTATCGTGACCCGATTATTCATTAGCACTCTTAAGGGAGTTGCTTTCGAGTGGTTCCGGAGGTTGGAGCCTGGTTCCATTCACTCTTGGAGAGATTTGAAAAAGCTTTTTATGGCCAGATTCTTCGACGATGACACAGGAGTATCTATGGCTGTAAAGCAGAGGAATAAAGAATCTGTAAGCAACTTTGTCAAGAGATTCAGGAACCGATCGCTGCGTGCGTGATCGATTTCGAGGCCACTCTCATCGAGATGTGTGAATAATCTCTCCATCAACATTACATCTAATATAGGCTGTCGTAGCTCGCTTGTGGAAAGACTTAACCGCCAAGGAGAACAAGTCGAGGCGTGCTCAAGCGTATGGAGGTTGAAGAGCTATTTGAATTCGAGGAGGTGGCGACCAAGATACCTTGGTAGTGGCGACCGCTTCCTCATCAAAACTCTTTTCAAGTAAGCCCGATGGCATCTGCAGGCTTCGCCAGCGGAACCAAGCTATGGGACCGATTGCGAAGACTTGGCTACAATCGGCCAAAAATGATCGTTGATGCTTACATGCATCAATCGCCGGAGGACCAGCGTCTGACGGCAAATTCTTAAAGAAGTACTACCCGTAGTCTTTTTTCAAACTCCCACTAAGTTATCATGTTAATAGTCACATCTGATAACTAATTTCCTCCAAATTCCTTCGCCAATCCTCCTCAACATGATGGCGGGTCCCCAAAACTATTATGTTAACAATCACCTCTGATATTTCCCTCCAGATTTCCTCCGTCGATCCTCCCCAATAGGATGACGGGACCACTCCCACTGTCAGGTTAACATTACACCTCTGGCAAAATCAACTTACCAATCCTCTTCAATCGGATGGTAGGTCCTCAAAGTCGCTCTGATCGCAACAATCCTGTCATGTTAACATTACACCTCTGGCAAATCAACTTACTAAGCCTATTCAATGGGATGGTAAGTCCTCAAAGTTGCCCCAATCGCAACAAATTCTTGTCGGGTTAACAATCACCTTTGACAAACTCCTCTTCCAATCCTCGTCAATAGGGTGGTGGGTCCACATAACTGTCATGTTAACAATCACTTCTGATAGTCCGCACCATCATTCCCGCAAATGACGTTGTCCGATCAAATATCGTCATACTTTTATGTCACTGAACGATCTGATCATTTCCATATTGTCATGTACCCTAATGACTTTGTTTTAGAGCGAGGGGCCTACCGGTGATGTGCCCTATCAACTATAGAATAGTAGCCTACCATGCGATGTGCCTCTATTTCAACCATAGTCATTGTAGGCATCAAAAATTGCTGAAGAACCTCAAATATGACTAAATTATGAGAAGATCGAAGGACAACGTCGTTGAAATCTCAAGAAGTCAACATATGGGAAGATTGTGTCTGCTTCTGATCGCGAGACACTTGTTGGTGCCTCGCTACAAGCGAGACACTTGTTGGTGCCTCGCTACAAGCGAGACACTTGTTGGTGCCTCGCTACAAGCGAGACACTTGTTGGTGCCTCGCTACAAGCGAGACACTTGTTGGTGCCTCGCTACAAGCGAGACACTTGTTGGTGCCTCGCTACAAGCGAGACACTTGTTGGTGCCTCGCTACAAGCGAGACACTTGTTGGTGCCTCGCTACAAGCGAGACACTTGTTGGTGCCTCGCTACAAGCGAGACACTTGTTGGTGCCTCGCTACAAGCGAGACACTTGTTGGTGCCTCGCTACAAGCGAGACACTTGTTGGTGCCTCGCTACAAGCGAGACACTTGTTGGTGCCTCGCTACAAGCGAGACACTTGTTGGTGCCTCGCTACAAGCGAGACACTTGTTGGTGCCTCGCTACAAGCGAGACACTTGTTGGTGCCTCGCTACAAGCGAGACACTTGTTGGTGCCTCGCTACAAGCGAGACACTTGTTGGTGCCTCGCTACAAGCGAGACACTTGTTTAATCTT